>CM038726.1:4744376-5054376 GCA_021613375.1 Megaleporinus macrocephalus
TCTTCTGGTTTGGCTGATATGTACAGCTGTGTATCATCAGCATACCAGTGAAAACTGATTCCATGTCTATTTATAACTGAGCCTAATGGCAACGTGTATAATGTGAATAACAGAGGACCTAAAACAGAGCCTTGTGGAACTCCATATTTCACTCTGGTATAATTAGATGATTCATTATCTAATCGTATGAACTGAAACCGGTCAGTGAGGTAGGATGTGAACCAGGATAATGCTATTCCTGTGATTTCAACCATGTTTTCTAATCTGTCTGAGAGAATAACGTGATCTATAGTGTCAAAACCTGCACTTAGATCAAGTGGTACCAGTAGAGATACACTGGCCTGATCAGATGCAAGAAGGAGATCATTTGTTATTCTAACAAGAGCAGTCTCTGCTGTGTTTGGGCCTAAAACCAGATTGAATTTTTTCATATATGTTGTTCTTATGTCTACAGCTTTTACTAAGATCTTGGAAATAAATGGTAAGTTGGAAATAGGTCTATAGCTTGGCAATTCGCTGGGATCAAGATTTGGTTTATTTATCAGAGGTTTAATAATTGCTAGCTTGAATGCTTTGGGTACATGACCCAGGCTAAAAGAAGAATTTATTATTGTTAAAATTGGGAAAAGAGATTCCTATACAGACACTAAACAAAGTCATTTAACTCCACCATCTGAAAAAGGTTGCAAAGCCATTGTTGAGGCTCTGGGACTTCAGCAAACCACAGTCAAAGCTGTTATACACAAATAGAGAAAACCTGAAACTTGGAAAAGAAGTGACCAGCCTACCAAAATTTCACCAGGACTCATCCTGGAGGTCACAAAAGAACCCAGATGAACAGCTAAAGAACTGCAGGCATCACTCGCCTCAGTTAAGGTCGATTTACTCGATTCTACATTAAGAAAGATGCTGGACAAAAATGATGTTCATAAGAGTCACTAGGTCCAAATCACTACTGACCAAAGAGGACATAAAGCCTCATCTCGCATTCATCAAAAAACATCTAAATGACGTCCCTAAGACTTTTGGGACAATATCCTATAAACTGATCCCTCAAAGGTGGAACTTTTTGGAAGACCTGGGTCCTGTTACATCAGGCATATAGTCAACACTGCATTCCACTATAAGAACATCATACCAACAGTGAAGCATGGTGGTGATAGTGTAATGGTCGGGGCTGCTTTGCCTCTGCAGGATCTCAAAGACTTGTAATAACTGATAGAACCATAATGCTGTAACAAAACAGGCAGTTGATGCCAACGTGGCCAAATTCAAACCAATTTGTAAAGAATAGTCACCAAAATTCCTCCACAGCAACAGAGTCTGCAAGTTTGACGCAAACGTTGGCTCGACCAGCTATTGGGTATAGGGGGCAGTTACTGTCACACAGGTTTTATGGGTTTTTTTAATAAACCTTTATTTAAAAAAAAACAGACTCATCTTTTAAAAGTTGCCTCTTGTGTTAACTAGTATTTCTGTATCTTATAATAAAATCAATTAGATTTCAATGTGACAAATCGGCGAAAACAGAACTTTTATTTCTGTAGTGCGTTCAAATGACAGGGTGTTGGCCCTGTCATTTGCACACTCAAATCAGTGAACAAATAACTAACAATAACTAATTAAAATTGCACAATAAATTAATTAAGGAGGTAAAATGCACAAATAAGCACCTATACAGACTACAGCAGTTTAGCTCCGCCCATTTACATAGAAGTTAAAAGTTAATTTATGTATGTCATTTTTAAGGCAAAGTAACTCAAAGTAAGTCGAATTGTATTTAAATAGTGATTTAACAGGCGTTGCCACAAAGTAACATCACAAAAAATTAAGGTTCAAGCCCCAAATAACCAAGCCAAAGGATAACAGTGTCAAGGAAAAGTCACTAAGGTCGGGATCAGGCTACATGATATTTTTCTTAATGCTCATTATGTCTATCACAGTGCCTTAAATTTATGTTGTCTTGGTCGCAAGACTTTCTTGCATAAGATTATATGTCGTCGAGGAGGAGCTTCAAGAAACGGCGGTTTTATGTTCCGGAGGGAAAAAGAAAAGAAAGAAAACAATGCCCATCCTGGGGCGCACAAAGAGGACAGTATGAGACCTCAATTCTTCAAAAAGAACGTTAGGTAACGAATGTGTTAAGAACAGTTTTAAACTGTGGTTGTACTGAGCTACTGTTATTTTTGCTGTTATCCTTCAGCGTTTCGGTAGCATTGCTCATGTTGTAGCTGTCATTGCGATACAAGTGATCTCTGACTTGTCGTTCCACCCAACAGCTGTAACATCAGCATCACCATCTCTCTCCCCCACTGAACGTCAGTGACTGGTGTGTGAAGCCGACAGTGATGGTCTGTTGATACAAATATAAATGTGAAGAGCTTTGCAAGGCAGGTGGAGCAATGTCTATGACTGAATAGACCTAGTTTGAGTCTGCTTCTGGAATGTATCAAGGAATACTACAGGTGAATGTAAGAACATCCATCTGTGAACTGACCCTCGATCGAAGGGGGGTCTGTCACAGACAGACAGTGACCCCCGAACCACCAGTTAGTCTACAAAGTACTGTTAAAGCAGAAGAAATGTCGCATTTTGCGAATGAACAGATCGTAATCCAATTTTAAACTTTACACGATTTTTTTTTTACTTAAAATAATACATTTTGTTCCATGTTGTCAAGTCCCTGCTGAAATACAAAGAGTTGTAGCTCATAGGTGTGACTTATTTTGGCCACACCCCTGCATTTTAGAGCAGGAAGTGAGACTGCATCCCTGTCCAACAGTAAGAACAGTCACCCCCAAAACAAGATTTTCTGCTATTAAGTAAACCTCTTTTGTGTTTATATGGTCATTGGTCATTGACTTACATTACAAGTAAAGAAGTTTCATATATATATATATATATATATACTACAGCTCAAAAGTTTAGGATCACTTTAGAATTTAATTTCATGCAATTTTCATGCAATTCACAAACAATACTGTCCATTTCACAATTAATGTAAGTGTATCAGACGATTGTTAAAGAATAAAAATGTTTGTATTAAAGTCTATTTTTGTATAGAGGCTTATTTTACATATAGTCCTATTATCAGCAATTCTCAGTCCTCTGTCTAAATTTCCTGGTACGGCCGCCAATCCAAGTTAAGGATGTTATTGGACTAATTGGTTGTTAGGACACTCTTGCTCAATTGTGATGCACAGCTGAAAAACATTCTACTAATAAGTGAGTATAAAAGGGAGAACAACATTCTAGGTTAGTTTAGTATCTGAAGCATCAGCAGTTGATGGCTTGCTGACCGACTCACAATGACCAGAAAGAAGATTCCGCAGCATCCAGGCCAAAACAACCCGCCTACTGAACAGCTTCTACCCTCAGGCTGTCAGGCTCCTGAACAAACTGTGAGGCTGAAAGACCCCAATACCGTTCACTCGACCACTGCACATTGTTACACTTTATATTATTTATTCTGATATCGCTGCTATGGACAATATCACTAAGTCACTTTAATGAATATATCTACTTAGAAACTGCCTATGCAACATTTTTCACAGATGACCCTCCTGTATATCCTATGTATATATCTTGTGTATTGTATAGTCCTTTATATATTTCAGTATAACTATATGTATATTTTTAGCTTATTTTTACTTTAATATTGTCTATTTATTGTGTGTTTGCACTGTTTTACATTATAATGCTGCCCTGCTGTAGAGTTTATCTGAGTCTCACCCCAAGCATTTCAATGCATGTTATGTCCTGACATGATGTGCAAATGACAAATAAACTTGAAACTTGAACTTGAAACAACTTTCTTTAGAGACCCGTCAGTCCATTGTTGTGTTAAGGAAGAAGATACTCCATTAAAACAAGAACTTTTCACTGTGATCCCAAACCTTTGAGCGGTAGTATATATATATATATATATATATATATATATATATATATATATATATAAAATAGAGTGAGAGAGAGAGAACTGTTTCTTACTCTTACCAGATGGGGCTGCTTCTTGTTTTTCCAACGCCAGGAAATGCTAATAATAATTAATGCAATGCAAATAATAATAGGAACAGCAATCCAACCAAGATCTGTAATGACACAATGGCAACACAAATAAAGATCACGTTTTCATAGTATAAATAAAGTTATGAAAAATCTCACTCAGTAATACAACAATTCATCAATAAACAAGAGGCGCCCAAACTCTTGCATACTTAGTAACTCAATCCTGACTCACTCGACTCACTCTTTGCAGACTTCACATGACTCTCTGTGAGATGCTTGGAGATGTTCCCCACCACACAGGTGAACCTGCTCACGTCCAAGTCACTGTTGTTGATGGAAACGCCTCTCAGGTACGTTCCTTCTCCGTCAGGTAAAACATCTCCAATGAAAACGTTCTCTTTAATCTCTTTCCCGTCTTTACGCCATGAGATCTTCATTGCGCTGGGACAGAAACCACATTTTTCACATATTCTCATATCCACAGTGCTTCTTTCTGTTGTACCTGTTTGCTCCAGGTTGGTCTTCCCGAACCTCTTCAGCCAGTTCACACACTCTCTGGTGTAGTAACTGCTCTGGGACTGAAGCAGAGCTCCGTCTCTGTTCCGCCTCTCGGCCGTGATGTTTGCCTGAGTCTTGTGAGCGATGTATCTCATCTGGTCCAGATCCAGCGATATGAAATCCTCCCCCATCAAATCCATATTCGTCAAAGCCTCTGGAGAAACTCGTCTCATTGTCCCACTCGCAGCCGGACCTCCTCTGAAACGTGTGAACTTCTGAGAAACAGAGAAAAGGAGAAAGAGTGTGTACAATTCACATTACTAGACAATTGCTAGGATAGATTCAGGAACAAGATACTCACCTTTGACGTGCCCCAAGCTCTTCATTGTGGCATTGAATTCTTCTCGCAGTCTTGTATATTCTGCTAAGGTATCTTTCCCAGTGGTGGTCACGCAAAGCATCCCTTACCCAGGAGTGCATGGGGGTCAGTTTCTTCTTCTCACTGTCGTAGCGAGTGACTCGCTGTTCGTTAACAAACGTCACTGCTGTGAACTCAGGCTGGCATGAGGCTCTGGTCACTGTGTACAAGGTGGTGTGCAGATATTTTGCTGAAAAACAAAATTAATTAGTGGTCAGTCATCCCAACATTTCAATGGACCGAAATATGATTGCATCTTAGAACAATTGAACCCAAACAATCAAAAATAAACTGTCTTAGGCTCAAATTACACAGAGTGACATCAGGTTAATTGAGGCATCACGTCAAGTTCAGTGGCACTAGGCTTTGTTGCACTCATGCCTGCAGTTCTTGTCACTTGCTTAAGAATTCTTATGGTGAGCTACATTATATGTCCATATGTTTGCTCCACCTGAGCCTGAGCCAGCTGCCACCATACACACCGCCAAGCTCAACTATCCCTGGTAAATCCATTAACGGCCCTTCAGCTAGGCTATTCCAACCCAATCCAGAAAACTCAGCTTGTCAATGTGGTTACATAGAATTCCTGGTGAAGGAAATACCACCTAATGGTTTTCAGACCATCTACTGGAACCAGGATCTATCTTCAGTCAACTTGTCTGCTTGATACTGAACTCAGATGAGCGCGAGGGTTGACACCTGGGCAAATGACAACACTCGTAATGAAGGTTACTATCATCAACCAGATGATGGCACCTTATCATGGTTACCAGTTCTGTATTGAGGCTGTTACCATAAACCTCCAGGCAGGTGGATCAGGACATTGAACATCACTGAACTAGAGCAGCAGTGAAGTCTGGCTGCATTCCCTTAAGAGAAGAAGATACCCTAAACACTGTCTGCAAAAGACATCCTGGCCAGACTACCACAGCTGGCAGGATGCCATACCTGTGGTCAGAAAACAAAAACAAACTAGAGAGGGGAAGTTCATGAATGAACTTCGAAGTTGGCTTGAAATCACCCGCTGATAGTAGTTTGTGTGTGTGTAGTGTGTGTGGCGTCCGTGTGTAAGTAAAGGTGTGTTTTATAATCAGTGTGTGTGTGGTGTCTGTGTGTAGTGAGGGAGTGTTTTGTAATCAGCGTGTGCAGTGTCAGTGTGTTGTGTAGGTGTATTATGTAATCAGAGTGTGTAGTGTCTGTGTGTAGTGATGGTGTATTATGTAATCAGTGTGTGTGTGTTGTCTGTGTGTAGTGAGGGTGTGTTTTGTAATCAGTTTGTGTAGTGTGTGTGGTGTCTGTGTGTATTAAAGGTGTGTTTTATAATGAGTGTGTGTTTGTTGTCTGTGTGTAGTGAGGGTGTATTATGTAATCAGTGTGTGTGTGTTGTCTGTGTGTAGTGAGGGTGTGTTTTGTAATCAGTTTGTGTAGTGTGTGTGGTGTCTGTGAGTAGTAAAGGTGTGTTTAGTAATCGGTGTGTAGTGTCAGTGTGTTGTGTAGGTGTATTATGTAATCAGTGTGTGTGTGGTGTCTGTGTGTAGTGAGGGTGTGTTTTGTAATCAGTTTGTGTAGTGTGTGTGGTGTCTGTGTGTAGTAAAGGTGTGTTTTGTAATCAGTGTGTGTGGTGTCTGTGTGTACTGAGGGTGTATTATGTAATTAATGTGTGTATTGTGTGTGGTGTCTGTGTGTAGCGAGGGTGTGTTTTGTATTCAGTTTGTGTAGTGTGTGTGGTGTCAGTGTGTAGTATGATGTGTTTTGTAATCAGTGTGTGTATTCTGTGTGGTGTATAGATTGTGTGTGGTGTGTAGCATGTGTGTTGTGTCTGAGTGTAGAGAAGGTTTGTTTTGTAAACAGTTTGTTTTACTGTGAGTGTGTGAGTACTGTGAATAGCTACAATTCCACCTTAAATTTCTGAAATTCCACCTTAAATTTGTTCAATTCCACCTTAAATTTCTGCATTTCCACCTTAATATCTACAATACCCACTTTCATTTCCAAAATTCCACCTTAAGTTTCTACAGTTCCACCTTAAAAACTGGATTACTGCTAATATTTCTGTGTTTTAGTGTGAGTGTGCGAGTACTGTGAATTTCTAGAATTCCACCTTAAATTTCTACAATTCCTCCTTAAAAACACAAGCACTGCTATTATTTCTGTGTTTCAGTATGAGGGTGTGAGTACTGTGAATTTCTAGAATTCCACCTTAAATTTCTACAATTCCACCTTAAAAGCCCTATTCTTGTTGCTATTGCTGTGTTCTAGTGTGAGTACTGTGAATTTCTACAATTCCACCTTAAATCTATACGATTCCATTTAAAATCTATACAATTCCACCTTAAAAACATAGGTCCTACAGTTTTTTTTCTGTGTTTTAGTGTGAGTGTGCAAGTCCTTTGAATTTCTGCAATTCCACCTTAAATATCTACAATTGCATCTTTAATTTCTACAAGTCCACCTTAAATTTCTTAAATTCCACCTTAAAAACACAAGTACTGCTATTATTTCTGTGTTTCAGTGTACTATGAATTTTCAAATTAAATTTTTAAATTGCCAACAGTTCCACCTTAAAAGCACTATTCCTGTATTTATTTCTGTGTTCTAGTGTGAGTGTGCGAGTACTGTGAATTTCTAGAATTCCACCTTAAGTATCGGCAAATCCACCTTAAATATCTACAATTCCACCTTAAATTTCTACAATTCCACCTTAAAAACACGATTACTGCTATTATTTCTGTGTTTCAGTGTGAGCGTGTGAGTACTGTGAATTTCTAGAATTCCACCTTAAATATCTGCAAATCCACCTTAAATAGTTTCAAGTTTCAAGTTTATTTGTCATTTGCACATCATGTAGGACATAACATGCAGTGAAATGCTTGGGGTGAGACTCAGATAAACTCTACAGCAGGGCAGCATTATAAATGTAAAACAGTGCAAACATACAATAAATAGACAATATTAAAGTACAAATAAGCTAGAAAATATACATATAGTTATGACTGAAATATTTAAAGGACTATACAAAACATACACAAAGATATATACATAAGATATACAGGAGGACATCTGTGAAAAATTTTTGCATACGCAGGTTCTAAGAAGATATATCTATTTAAAGTGACTTAGTGATATTGTCCATAGCAGCGATATCAGAATAAATAATATAAAGTGTACAATGTGCAGGGGTCGAGTGAACGGTATTGGGGTCTTTCAGCCTCACAGTTTGTTCAGAAGTCTGACAGCCTGAGGGTAGAAGCTGTTCAGTAGGCGGGTTGTTCTGGCCTGGATGCTGCGGAATCTCCTGCCTGATGGCAGTATGGTGAACAGGTCGTGTGCTGGGTGACCGCTGTCTGACCTGATCTTCTGGATTTTTCTCAGGCAGCGGGACTGATAGATGACCTGTAAGGCAGGTAGTTTGTTGCCTATGATGTATTCTGCTGTCCTCACCACTCCTTTTAGGGCCTTGCGGTCGCAGGCAGTGCAGCTGCCATACCAGACAGTGATGCAGCCCGTTAGGATGCTCTCTATAGTGCACCTATAGAAGCTGGTGAGGAGATCAGGAGGCAGTCCAAACTTCCTGAGCCTGCGCAGGAAGAAGAGACGCTGACGGGCAGATCTCACAATCGTGTTAGTGTGGAGGGACCAGGTGAGGTCATCAGAGAGGTGAACGCCGAGGAACTTAACACTGCTGACTCTCTCCACTTCAGCCCCGTTGATGTAAAGGGGAGAGTGACCACCCTTCTGCTGCTTCCTGTAGTCCACAATCATCTCCTTCGTTTTGCTGATGTTTAGACGGAGATTGTTGTCGTGGCTCCACTCTGACAGAGCACTGACCTCGTCTCTATAGGCTGTTTCATCTCCATCTGTGATGAGGCCTAGGATTGTAGTGTCATCAGCGAATTTGAAGATGAGGTTGGAGGAGTGTTTGGCTACACATTCATGAGTGTACAGGGAGTACAGGAGGGGGCTGAGTACACATCCCTGGGGGGCCCCCGTGCTCAGAGTCAGAGTAGAAGAGATGCGGTCACCCACCCTCACCACCTGCGGTCTGCTCGTCAGGAAGTCCAGTATCCAGTTGCAGAGATGAGAGTTCAAACCCAAGTCTTTGAGCTTCGGGATGAGTTTGGCTGGAATGATTGTGTTGAATGCTGAGCTGTAATCTATGAACAGCATTCTCACATACGTGTTCTTTCTGTCCAAGTGCGTATATCTACAGTTCCACCTTAAATTTCAACAGTTCCATCTTAAAAGAACTATTCCTGCTTTAGATTCTGTGTTCTAGTGTGAGTGTGCGAGTACTGTGAATTTCTAGAATTCCACCTTAAGTATCGGCAAATCCACCTTAAATATCTACAATTCCACCTTAAATTTCTACAATTCCACCTTAAAAACACGATTACTGCTATTATTTCTGTGTTTCAGTGTGAGGGTGTGAGTACTGTGAATTTCTAGAATTCCACCTTAAATTTCTGCAATTCCACCTTAAATTTCTACAATTCCACCTTAAAAACACGATTACTGCTATTATTTCTGTGTTTCAGTGTGAGGGTGTGAGTACTGTGAATTTCTAGAATTCCACCTTAAATATCTGCAAATCCACCTTAAAATTCTACAATTCCACCTTAAAAACATGATTACTGATATTATTTCTGTGTTTCAGTGTAAGGTTGTGAGTATTGTGAATTTCTAGAATTCCACCTTAAATTTCTGCAATTCCACCTTAAATTTCTACAATTCCACCATAAAAACATGATTACTGCTATTACTTCTGTGTTTCAGTGTGAGGGTGTGAGTACTGTGAATTTCTAGAATTCCACCTTAAATATCTGCAAATGCACCTTAAATATCTGCAAATCCACCTTAAATATCTACAATTCCACCTTAAAGTTCTACAATTCCACCTTAAAACATGATTACTGCTATTATTTCTGTGTTTCAGTGTGAGGGTGTGAGTACTGTGAATTTCTAGAATTCCACCTTAAATTTCCAAAATTCCACCTTAAATTTCCAAAATTCCACCTTATATTTCTACAGTTCCGCCTTAAAAGCACTATACCTGTAGTTATTGGTGTGTTCTAGTGTGAGTGTGTGAGTACTGTGAATGTCTACAATTCCAGCTTAAATCTTTACAGTTTCGTCTTAATTCTATGCAATTCCACCTTAAATATCTACAATTCCACCTTTAATTTCTACAATTCCACCTTAAATTTCTACAATTCCACCTTAAAAACAAGATTTCTGCTATTATTTCTGTGTTTTAGTGTGAAGGTGTGAGTACTGTGATTTTCTACAGTTCCACCTTATATCTGCAAATCCACCTTAAATATCTACAATTCCACCTTAAATTTCTGCAATTCCACCTTAAATTTTCAAAATTCCACTTTAGATTTCAACAGTTCCACCTTAAAAGCACTATTCCTGTTGTTTTTTCTGCGCTCTAGTGTGATTGTGTGAGTACTGTGAATTTCTACAATTCCACCTTAAAAATACAGGTCCTACAGTTTTTTCTGTGTTTTAGTGTGAGTGTGCAAGTACTGTGAATTTCTAGAATTCCACCTTAAAGATCTGCAATTCCACCATAAATATCTACAATTCCTCCTTAAATTTCTGCAATTCCACCTTAAATTTCTACAATTCCACCTTAAAAACACGGGTCCTACTGTTTTTATGTGTTTTAGTGTGAGTGTGTGATTACTATGAAGTTTTAGAATTCCACCTTAAATTTCTGCAATTCCACCTTAAGTTTCTACAATTCCACCTTAAATTTCTACAGTTCCACCTTATGTGTATATGTTGTGTGTGTATGAAGTGAAATTGTGTTTTGTAATCAGTGTGTATGTTGTGTATGTGTGTAGTGAAGTTGTGTTTTGTAATCACTGTGTATGTTTTGTATGTGTGTCGTGAAGCTATGTTTTGTAATAAGTGTGTATATTGTGTATGTGTGGTGTGTGTGGTGTCTATGTAGTGAAGTAGTGTTTTGTAATCAGTGTGTGGTGTCTGTGTGTAGTGAAGTTATGTTTTGTAATCAGTGTGTGTAGTTTGTAGCATATGTGTAGCGAAGGTATGTATTGTAATCAGTGTGTGTGGTGTATGTGTGTAGTGAAAGTGTGTTTTGTAATTAGTTTGTGTAGTGTGGGGTGTGTAGTGTGTGTTTTGTGTAGTGTATGTTGTGTAGGGTGTGTGTATGTTGTGTAGGGTGTGTGTAGGGTGTATGTTGTGTAGGGTGTGTTTGTTGTGTAGGGTGTGTGTAGGGTGTATGTGTTGTAGGTTGTGTGTGTTGTGTAGGGTGTGTGTAGGGTGTATGTGTTGTAGGTTGTGTAGTTGTGTAGGGTGTGTAGGGTGTGTATGTTGTGTAGGGTGTGTATGTTGTGTAGGATGTGTATGTTTTGTAGGGTGTGTTGTGTAATGTGTGGTGTGTAGTGTGTGTTGTGTAGGTTGTGTATGTGTGTAGGGTGTGTTGTGTAATGTGTGTGGTGTGTAGGGTGTGTTTGCTTGTGTAGGGTGTGTGGTGTGTAGTGTGTGTGTTGTGTAGGGTGTGTGTGTTGTGTAGGGTGTGTGTGTTATGAAGGGTGTGTGGTAGTGAAGGGTGTGTATGTTGTGTAGGGTGGGTATGTTGTGTAGGGTGTGTGTGTTTTGTAGGGTGTGTGTTGGGTGTATGTTGTGTAGGGTGTGTGTAGGGTGTGTGCGTTGTGTAGGGTGTGTGTGTTTTGTTGGGTGTGTGGTGTGTGTTTTGTTGGGTGTGTGGTGTAGGGTGTGTAGTGTGTGTGTTGTGTAGGGTGTGTTGTGTAGTTTGTGGAGTGTAGGGTGTGTTGTGTAGTGTGTGTGGTGTGTGTAGTGTGTGTGTTGTGTATGGTGTAGGGTATGTTGTGTAGGGTGTGGTTTTTAGGGTGTGTTGTGTAGTGTGTGTGTTGTGTAGTGTGTGTCGTGTGTAGGGTGTGGTGTGTGTAGGGTGTGTGTTGTGTAGTGTGTGTTGTGTAGGGTGTGTGTTGTGTGGGGTGTGTTGTGTAGTGTGTGTGGTGTGTAGGGTCTGGTGTGTATAGGGTGTGTGTTGTGTAGTGTGTGTTGTGTAAGGTGTGTGTTGTGTAGTGTGTGTGTTGTGTAGGGTGTGAGAGCTGTGCTTGTAGGGCTGATGAAGTTCTAGTTATAGGTGTCTGAAGTAGTTGAATCTTGTTGAACGGTGCCCCATTCATTCCCTATGGGAAAAATGAATTTTCCAAGAAGCGCTGTTCGGAATCTGGAGGTCGGATCGCTTAGAAAAGCACAAGCACACTATTCGGGTATAGGAAACTACATCGTTCCGAGTTTGTTGTCTGTAGCTTGAAAACTGTAGGAGTAGATAGAGTTTAAATTTTTACGCGGAATAATAACAATAACTAGAGAGGGGAAGTTCATGAATGAAATTCGACGACGGCTTGAAATCACCCACTGATATTTGTGTATGCGTGGTGTCTGTGGCGTCGTGCGTAGTGAAGGTTTGTTTTATAATCAGTGTGTGTGTGTGGTGTCTGTGTGTAGTGAAGGAGTATTTTGTAATCAGCGGTGTGCAGTGTCAGTGTGTTGTGTAGGTGTATTATGTAATCAGTGTGTGTAGTGTCTGTGTGTAGTGAGGGTGTATTATGTAATCGTGTGTGTGTGGTGTCTGTGTGTAGTGAGGGTGTGTTTTGTAATCAGTTTGTGTAGTGTGTGTGTGTAGTAAGGGTGTATTATGTAATTAATGTGTGTATTGTGTGTGGTGTATAGATTGTGTGTGGTGTGTAGCGTGTGTGTTGTGTCTGAGTGTAGAGAAGGTTTGTTTTGTAAACAGTGTGTTTTACTGTGAGTGTGTCAGTACTGTGAATATCTACAATTCCACCTTAAATTTCTGGAATTCCACCTTAAAAACATGGGTCCTACTGTTTTTTCTGGGTTTTAGTGTGAGTGTGCGAAGTACCTGTGAATTCTAGAATTCCACCTAAATTTCTACAATTCCACCTTAATAGCCCAATTCTTCTTGCTATTGCTGTGTTCTAGTGTGAGTGTGTGAGTACTGTGAATTTCTACAATTCCACCTTAAATCTATACGATTCCATCTAAAATCTATACAATTCCACCTTAAAAAACACAGGTCCTACAGTTTTTTTCTGTGTTTTAGTGTGAGTGTGCAAGTCCTTTGAATTTCTGCAATTCCACCTTAAATATTTACAATTCCATCTTTAATTTCTACAAGTCCACCTTAAATTTCTTAAATTCCACCTTAAAACACAAGTACTGCTTTTATTTCTGTGTTTCAGTGTACTATGAATTTTTTAATTAAATTTTTAAATTGCTAAGATTCCACCTTAAATTTTCAAAATTTCACCTTAAATTTCAACAGTTCCACCTTAAAAGCACTATTCCTGTTGTTATTTCTGTGCTCTAGTGTGAGTATGCGAGTACTGTGAATTTCTAGAATTTCACCTTAAATATCTGCAAATCCACCTTAAAAACACGATTACTGCTATTATTTATGTGTTTCAATGTGAGGGTGTGAGTACTGTGAATTTCTAGAATTCCACCTTAAATATCTGCAAATCCACCTTAAATATCTACAATTCCACCTTAAATTTCTACAATTCCACCTTAAAACACGATTACTGCTATTATTTCTGTGTTTCAGTGTGAGCGTGTGAGTACTGTGAATTTCTAGAATTCCACCTTAAATATCTGCAAATCCACCTTAAATATCTACAATTCCACCTTAAATTTCAACAGTTCCATCTTAAAAGAACTATTCCTGCATTAGATTCTGTGTTCTAGTGTGAGTGTGCGAGTACTGTGAATTTCTAGAATTCCACCTTAAATATCTGCAAATCCACCTTAAATTTCTACAATTCCACCTTAAAAACTCGATTACTGCTATTATTTCTGTGTTTCAGTGTGAGGGTGTGAGTACTGTGAATTTCTAGAATTCCACCTTAAATATCTGCAAATGCACCTTAAATATCTGCAAATCCACCTTAAATATCTTCAATTCCACCTTAAATTTCTACAATTCCACCTTAAAACATGATTACTGCTATTATTTCTGTGTTTTAGTGTGAGGGTGTGAGTACTGTGAATTTCTAGAATTCCACCTTAAATTTCTGCAATTCCACCTTAAATTTCTACAATTCCTCCTTAAAAACTCGATTACTGCTATTATTTCTGTGTTTCAGTGTGAGGTGTGAGTACTGTGAATTTCTAGAATTCCACCTTAAATATCTGCAAATCCACCTTAAAATTCTACAATTCCACCTTAAAAAAATGATTACTGCTATTATTTCTGTGTTTCAGTGTAAGGTTGTGAGTATTGTGAATTTCTAGAATTCCACCTTAAATTTCTACAATTCCACCTTAAAAACATGATTACTGCTATTACTTCTGTGTTTCAGTGTGAGGGTGTGAGTACTGTGAATTTCTAGAATTCCACCTTAAATATCTGCAAATGCACCTTAAATATCTGCAAATCCACCTTAAATATCTTCAATTCCACCTTAAATTTCTACAATTCCACCTTAAAACATGATTACTGCTATTATTTCTGTGTTTTAGTGTGAGGGTGTGAGTATTGTGAATTTCTAGAATTCCACCTTAAATTTCTGCAATTCCACCTTAAATTTCTACAATTCCTCCTTAAAAACTCGATTACTGCTATTATTTCTGTGTTTCAGTGTGAGGGTGTGAGTACTGTGAATTTCTAGAATTCCACCTTAAATATCTGCAAATCCACCTTAAAATTCTACAATTCCACCTTAAAAAAATGATTACTGCTATTATTTCTGTGTTTCAGTGTAAGGTTGTGAGTATTGTGAATTTCTAGAATTCCACCTTAAATTTCTGCAATTCCACCTTAAATTTCTACAATTCCACCTTAAAAACATGATTACTGCTATTACTTCTGTGTTTCAGTGTGAGGGTGTGAGTACTGTGAATTTCTAGAATTCCACCTTAAATATCTGCAAATGCACCTTAAATATCCAAAATTCCACCTTATATTTCTACAGTTCCGCCTTAAAAGCACTATACCTGTAGTTATTGGTGTGTTCTAGTGTGAGTGTGTGAGTACTGTGAATGTCTACAATTCCAGCTTAAATCTTTACAGTTTCGTCTTAATTCTATGCAATTCCACCTTAAATATCTACAATTCCACCTTTAATTTCTACAATTCCACCTTAAATGTCTACAATTTCACCGTAAAAACACAAGGACTGCTACTATTTCTTTGTTTCAGTGTGTGGTTGTGAGTACTATGAATTTTTAGAATTCCACCTTAAATTTCTACAATTCCACCTTAAAAACAAGATTTCTGCTATTATTTCTGTGTTTTAGTGTGAAGGTGTGAGTACTGTGATTTTCTACAGTTCCACTTATATCTGCAAATCCACCTTAAATATCTACAATTCCACATTAAATTTCTGCAATTCCACCTTAAAAATACAGGTCCTACGGTTTTTTCTGTGTTTTAGTGTGAGTGTGCAAGTACTGTGAATTTCTAGAATTCCACCTTAAATATCTGCAATTCCACAATAAATATCGAAATTTCCACCTTAAATTTCTGCAATTCCACCTTAAATTTATACAATTCCACCTTAAAAACACGGGTCCTACTGTTTCTATGTGTTTTAGTGTGAGTGTGTGAGTACTATGAAGTTTTAGAATTCCACCTTAAATTTCTGCAATTCCACCTTAAGTTTCTACAATTCCACCTTAAATTTCTACAGTTCCACCTTATGTGTATATGTTGTGTGTGTATGAAGTGAAATTGTGTTTTGTAATCAGTGTGTATGTTGTGTATGTGTGTAGTGAAGTTGTGTTTTGTAATCACTGTGTATGTTTTGTATGTGTGTCGTGAAGTTATGTTTTGTAATAAGTGTGTATGTTGTGTATGTGTGGTGTGTGTGGTGTCTATGTAGTGAAGTAGTGTTTTGTAATCAGTGTGTGGTGTCTGTGTGTAGTGAAGTTATGTTTTGTAATCAGTGTGTGTAGTTTGTAGCATATGTGTAGCGAAGGTATGTATTGTAATCAGTGTGTGTGGTGTATGTGTGTAGTGAAAGTGTGTTTTGTAATTAGTTTGTGTAGTGTGGGGTGTGTAGTGTGTGTTTTGTGTAGTGTATGTTGTGTAGGGTGTGTGTATGTTGTGTAGGGTGTGTGTAGGGTGTATGTTGTGTAGGGTGTGTTTGTTGTGTAGGGTGTGTGTAGGGTGTATGTGTTGTAGGTTGTGTGTGTTGTGTAGGGTGTGTGTAGGGTGTATGTGTTGTAGGTTGTGTATGTTGTGTAGGGTGTGTAGGGTGTGTATGTTGTGTAGGGTGTGTATGTTGTGTAGGATGTGTATGTTTTGTAGGGTGTGTTGTGTAATGTGTGGTGTGTAGTGTGTGTTGTGTAGGTTGTGTATGTGTGTAGGGTGTGTTGTGTAATGTGTGTGGTGTGTAGGGTGTGTTTGTTGTGTAGGGTGTGTGGTGTGTAGTGTGTGTGTTGTGTAGGGTGTGTGTGTTGTGTAGGGTGTGTGTGTTATGAAGGGTGTGTGGTGTGAAGGGTGTGTATGTTGTGTAGGGTGGGTATGTTGTGTAGGGTGTGTGTGTTTTGTAGGGTGTGTGTTGGGTGTATGTTGTGTAGGGTGTGTGTAGGGTGTGTGCGTTGTGTAGGGTGTGTGTGTTTTGTTGGGTGTGTGGTGTGTGTTTTGTTGGGTGTGTGGTGTAGGGTGTGTGTGTGTGTGTTGTGTAGGGTGTGTTGTGTAGTTTGTGGAGTGTAGGGTGTGTTGTGTAGTGTGTGTGGTGTGTGTAGTGTGTGTGTTGTGTATGGTGTAGGGTATGTTGTGTAGGGTGTGGTTTTTAGGGTGTGTTGTGTAGTGTGTGTGTTGTGTAGTGTGTGTCGTGTGTAGGGTGTGGTGTGTGTAGGGTGTGTGTTGTGTAGTGTGTGTTGTGTAGGGTGTGTGTTGTGTGGGGTGTGTTGTGTAGTGTGTGTGGTGTGTAGGGTCTGGTGTGTATAGGGTGTGTGTTGTGTAGTGTGTGTTGTGTAAGGTGTGTGTTGTGTAGTGTGTGTGTTGTGTAGGGTGTGAGAGCTGTGCTTGTAGGGCTGATGAAGTTCTAGTTATAGGTGTCTGAAGTAGTTGAATCTTGTTGAACGGTGCCCCATTCATTCCCTATGGGAAAAATGAATTTTCCAAGAAGCGCTGTTCGGAATCTGGAGGTCGGATCGCTTAGAAAAGCACAAGCACACTATTCGGGTATAGGAACTACCATCGTTCCGAGTTTGTTGTCTGTAGCTTGAAAACTGTAGGAGTAGATAGAGTTTAAATTTTTTACGCGGAATAATAATAATAACTAGAGAGGGGAAGTTCATGAATGAACTTCGACGTTGGCTTGAAATCGCCCGCTGATAGTAGTTTGTGTGTGTGTGGTGTGTGTGGCGTCCGTGTGTAGTAAAGGTGTGTTTTATAATCAGTGTGTGTGTGTGGTGTCTGTGTGTAGTGAGGGAGTATTTTGTAATCAGCGTGTGCAGTGTCAGTGTGTTGTGTAGGTGTATTATGTAATCAGTGTGTGTAGTGTCTGTGTGTAGTGAGGGTGTATTATGTAATCAGTGTGTGTGTGGTGTCTGTGTGTAGTGAGGGTGTGTTTTGTAATCAGTTTGTGTAGTGTGTGTGTGTAGTAAGGGTGTATTATGTAATTAATGTGTGTATTGTGTGTGGTGTATAGATTGTGTGTGGTGTGTAGCGTGTGTGTTGTGTCTGAGTGTAGAGAAGGTTTGTTTTGTAAACAGTGTGTTTTACTGTGAGTGTGTCAGTACTGTGAATATCTACAATTCCACCTTAAATTTCTGGATTCCACCTTAAAAACATGGGTCCTACTGTTTTTTCTGGGTTTTAGTGTGAGTGTGCGAGTACTGTGAATTTCTAGAATTCCACCTTAAATTTCTACAATTCCACCTTAATAGCCCAATTCTTCTTGCTATTGCTGTGTTCTAGTGTGAGTGTGTGAGTACTGTGAATTTCTACAATTCCACCTTAAATCTATACGATTCCATCTAAAATCTATACAATTCCACCTTAAAAACACAGGTCCTACAGTTTTTTTCTGTGTTTTAGTGTGAGTGTGCAAGTCCTTTGAATTTCTGCAATTCCACCTTAAATATTTACAATTCCATCTTTAATTTCTACAAGTCCACCTTAAATTTCTTAAATTCCACCTTAAAACACAAGTACTGCTTTTATTTCTGTGTTTCAGTGTACTATGAATTTTTTAATTAAATTTTTAAATTGCTAAGATTCCACCTTAAATTTCAACAGTTCCACCTTAAAAGCACTATTCCTGTTGTTATTTCTGTGCTCTAGTGTGAGTATGCGAGTACTGTGAATTTCTAGAATTTCACCTTAAATATCTGCAAATCCACCTTAAAAACACGATTACTGCTATTATTTATGTGTTTCAATGTGAGGGTGTGAGTACTGTGAATTTCTAGAATTCCACCTTAAATATCTGCAAATCCACCTTAAATATCTACAATTCCACCTTAAATTTCTACAATTCCACCTTAAAACACGATTACTGCTATTATTTCTGTGTTTCAGTGTGAGCGTGTGAGTACTGTGAATTTCTAGAATTCCACCTTAAATATCTGCAAATCCACCTTAAATATCTACAATTCCACCTTAAATTTCAACAGTTCCATCTTAAAAGAACTATTCCTGCATTAGATTCTGTGTTCTAGTGTGAGTGTGCGAGTACTGTGAATTTCTAGAATTCCACCTTAAATATCTGCAAATCCACCTTAAATTTCTACAATTCCACCTTAAAAACTCGATTACTGCTATTATTTCTGTGTTTCAGTGTGAGGGTGTGAGTACTGTGAATTTCTAGAATTCCACCTTAAATATCTGCAAATGCACCTTAAATATCTGCAAATCCACCTTAAATATCTTCAATTCCACCTTAAATTTCTACAATTCCACCTTAAAACATGATTACTGCTATTATTTCTGTGTTTTAGTGTGAGGGTGTGAGTACTGTGAATTTCTAGAATTCCACCTTAAATTTCTGCAATTCCACCTTAAATTTCTACAATTCCTCCTTAAAAACTCGATTACTGCTATTATTTCTGTGTTTCAGTGTGAGGGTGTGAGTACTGTGAATTTCTAGAATTCCACCTTAAATATCTGCAAATCCACCTTAAAATTCTACAATTCCACCTTAAAAAAATGATTACTGCTATTATTTCTGTGTTTCAGTGTAAGGTTGTGAGTATTGTGAATTTCTAGAATTCCACCTTAAATTTCTACAATTCCACCTTAAAAACATGATTACTGCTATTACTTCTGTGTTTCAGTGTGAGGGTGTGAGTACTGTGAATTTCTAGAATTCCACCTTAAATATCTGCAAATGCACCTTAAATATCTGCAAATCCACCTTAAATATCTTCAATTCCACCTTAAATTTCTACAATTCCACCTTAAAACATGATTACTGCTATTATTTCTGTGTTTTAGTGTGAGGGTGTGAGTATTGTGAATTTCTAGAATTCCACCTTAAATTTCTGCAATTCCACCTTAAATTTCTACAATTCCTCCTTAAAAACTCGATTACTGCTATTATTTCTGTGTTTCAGTGTGAGGGTGTGAGTACTGTGAATTTCTAGAATTCCACCTTAAATATCTGCAAATCCACCTTAAAATTCTACAATTCCACCTTAAAAAATGATTACTGCTATTATTTCTGTGTTTCAGTGTAAGGTTGTGAGTATTGTGAATTTCTAGAATTCCACCTTAAATTTCTGCAATTCCACCTTAAATTTCTACAATTCCACCTTAAAAACATGATTACTGCTATTACTTCTGTGTTTCAGTGTGAGGGTGTGAGTACTGTGAATTTCTAGAATTCCACCTTAAATATCTGCAAATGCACCTTAAATATCCAAAATTCCACCTTATATTTCTACAGTTCCGCCTTAAAAGCACTATACCTGTAGTTATTGGTGTGTTCTAGTGTGAGTGTGTGAGTACTGTGAATGTCTACAATTCCAGCTTAAATCTTTACAGTTTCGTCTTAATTCTATGCAATTCCACCTTAAATATCTACAATTCCACCTTTAATTTCTACAATTCCACCTTAAATGTCTACAATTTCACCGTAAAAACACAAGGACTGCTACTATTTCTTTGTTTCAGTGTGTGGTTGTGAGTACTATGAATTTTTAGAATTCCACCTTAAATTTCTACAATTCCACCTTAAAAACAAGATTTCTGCTATTATTTCTGTGTTTTAGTGTGAAGGTGTGAGTACTGTGATTTTCTACAGTTCCACCTTATATCTGCAAATCCACCTTAAATATCTACAATTCCACCTTAAATTTCTGCAATTCCACCTTAAAAATACAGGTCCTACGGTTTTTTCTGTGTTTTAGTGTGAGTGTGCAAGTACTGTGAATTTCTAGAATTCCACCTTAAATATCTGCAATTCCACAATAAATATCGAAAATTCCACCTTAAATTTCTGCAATTCCACCTTAAATTTATACAATTCCACCTTAAAAACACGGGTCCTACTGTTTCTATGTGTTTTAGTGTGAGTGTGTGAGTACTATGAAGTTTTAGAATTCCACCTTAAATTTCTGCAATTCCACCTTAAGTTTCTACAATTCCACCTTAAATTTCTACAGTTCCACCTTATGTGTATATGTTGTGTGTGTATGAAGTGAAATTGTGTTTTGTAATCAGTGTGTATGTTGTGTATGTGTGTAGTGAAGTTGTGTTTTGTAATCACTGTGTATGTTTTGTATGTGTGTCGTGAAGTTATGTTTTGTAATAAGTGTGTATGTTGTGTATGTGTGGTGTGTGTGGTGTCTATGTAGTGAAGTAGTGTTTTGTAATCAGTGTGTGGTGTCTGTGTGTAGTGAAGTTATGTTTTGTAATCAGTGTGTGTAGTTTGTAGCATATGTGTAGCGAAGGTATGTATTGTAATCAGTGTGTGTGGTGTATGTGTGTAGTGAAAGTGTGTTTTGTAATTAGTTTGTGTAGTGTGGGGTGTGTAGTGTGTGTTTTGTGTAGTGTATGTTGTGTAGGGTGTGTGTATGTTGTGTAGGGTGTGTGTAGGGTGTATGTTGTGTAGGGTGTGTTTGTTGTGTAGGGTGTGTGTAGGGTGTATGTGTTGTAGGTTGTGTGTGTTGTGTAGGGTGTGTGTAGGGTGTATGTGTTGTAGGTTGTGTATGTTGTGTAGGGTGTGTAGGGTGTGTATGTTGTGTAGGGTGTGTATGTTGTGTAGGATGTGTATGTTTTGTAGGGTGTGTTGTGTAATGTGTGGTGTGTAGTGTGTGTGTTGTGTAGGTTGTGTATGTGTGTAGGGTGTGTTGTGTAATGTGTGTGGTGTGTAGGGTGTGTTTGTTGTGTAGGGTGTGTGGTGTGTAGTGTGTGTGTTGTGTAGGGTGTGTGTGTTGTGTAGGGTGTGTGTGTTATGAAGGGTGTGTGGTGTGAAGGGTGTGCATGTTGTGTAGGGTGGGTATGTTGTGTAGGGTGTGTGTGTTTTGTAGGGTGTGTGTTGGGTGTATGTTGTGTAGGGTGTGTGTAGGGTGTGTGCGTTGTGTAGGGTGTGTGTGTTTTGTTGGGTGTGTGGTGTGTGTTTTGTTGGGTGTGTGGTGTAGGGTGTGTGTGTGTGTGTTGTGTAGGGTGTGTTGTGTAGTTTGTGGAGTGTAGGGTGTGTTGTGTAGTGTGTGTGGTGTGTGTAGTGTGTGTGTTGTGTATGGTGTAGGGTATGTTGTGTAGGGTGTGGTTTTTAGGGTGTGTTGTGTAGTGTGTGTGTTGTGTAGTGTGTGTCGTGTGTAGGGTGTGGTGTGTGTAGGGTGTGTGTTGTGTAGTGTGTGTTGTGTAGGGTGTGTGTTGTGTGGGGTGTGTTGTGTAGTGTGTGTGGTGTGTAGGGTCTGGTGTGTATAGGGTGTGTGTTGTGTAGTGTGTGTTGTGTAAGGTGTGTGTTGTGTAGTGTGTGTGTTGTGTAGGGTGTGAGAGCTGTGCTTGTAGGGCTGATGTAGTTCTAGTTATAGGTGTCTGAAGTAGTTGAATCTTGTTGAACGGTGCCCCATTCATTCCCTATGGGAAAAATGAATTTTCCAAGAAGCGCTGTTCGGAATCTGGAGGTCGGATCGCTTAGAAAAGCACAAGCACACTATTCGGGTATAGGAACTACCATCGTTCCGAGTTTGTTGTCTGTAGCTTGAAAACTGTAGGAGTAGATAGAGTTTAAATTTTTTACGCGGAATAATAATAATAACTAGAGAGGGGAAGTTCATGAATGAACTTCGACGTTGGCTTGAAATCGCCCGCTGATAGTAGTTTGTGTGTGTGTGGTGTGTGTGGCGTCCGTGTGTAGTAAAGGTGTGTTTTATAATCAGTGTGTGTGTGTGGTGTCTGTGTGTAGTGAGGGAGTATTTTGTAATCAGCGTGTGCAGTGTCAGTGTGTTGTGTAGGTGTATTATGTAATCAGTGTGTGTAGTGTCTGTGTGTAGTGAGGGTGTATTATGTAATCAGTGTGTGTGTGGTGTCTGTGTGTAGTGAGGGTGTGTTTTGTAATCAGTTTGTGTAGTGTGTGTGTGTAGTAAGGGTGTATTATGTAATTAATGTGTGTATTGTGTGTGGTGTATAGATTGTGTGTGGTGTGTAGCGTGTGTGTTGTGTCTGAGTGTAGAGAAGGTTTGTTTTGTAAACAGTGTGTTTTACTGTGAGTGTGTCAGTACTGTGAATATCTACAATTCCACCTTAAATTTCTGGAATTCCACCTTAAAAACATGGGTCCTACTGTTTTTTCTGGGTTTTAGTGTGAGTGTGCGAGTACTGTGAATTTCTAGAATTCCACCTTAAATTTCTACAATTCCACCTTAATAGCCCAATTCTTCTTGCTATTGCTGTGTTCTAGTGTGAGTGTGTGAGTACTGTGAATTTCTACAATTCCACCTTAAATCTATACGATTCCATCTAAAATCTATACAATTCCACCTTAAAAACACAGGTCCTACAGTTTTTTTCTGTGTTTTAGTGTGAGTGTGCAAGTCCTTTGAATTTCTGCAATTCCACCTTAAATATTTACAATTCCATCTTTAATTTCTACAAGTCCACCTTAAATTTCTTAAATTCCACCTTAAAACACAAGTACTGCTTTTATTTCTGTGTTTCAGTGTACTATGAATTTTTTAATTACATTTTTAAATTGCTAAGATTCCACCTTAAATTTTCAAAATTTCACCTTAAATTTCAACAGTTCCACCTTAAAAGCACTATTCCTGTTGTTATTTCTGTGCTCTAGTGTGAGTATGCGAGTACTGTGAATTTCTAGAATTTCACCTTAAATATCTGCAAATCCACCTTAAAAACACGATTACTGCTATTATTTATGTGTTTCAATGTGAGGGTGTGAGTACTGTGAATTTCTAGAATTCCACCTTAAATATCTACAATTCCACCTTAAATTTCTACAATTCCACCTTAAAACACGATTACTGCTATTATTTCTGTGTTTCAGTGTGAGCGTGTGAGTACTGTGAATTTCTAGAATTCCACCTTAAATATCTGCAAATCCACCTTAAATATCTACAATTCCACCTTAAATTTCAACAGTTCCATCTTAAAAGAACTATTCCTGCATTAGATTCTGTGTTCTAGTATGAGTGTGCGAGTACTGTGAATTTCTAGAATTCCACCTTAAATATCTGCAAATCCACCTTAAATTTCTACAATTCCACCTTAAAAACTCGATTACTGCTATTATTTCTGTGTTTCAGTGTGAGGGTGTGAGTACTGTGAATTTCTAGAATTCCACCTTAAATATCTGCAAATGCACCTTAAATATCTGCAAATCCACCTTAAATATCTTCAATTCCACCTTAAATTTCTACAATTCCACCTTAAAACATGATTACTGCTATTATTTCTGTGTTTTAGTGTGAGGGTGTGAGTACTGTGAATTTCTAGAATTCCACCTTAAATTTCTGCAATTCCACCTTAAATTTCTACAATTCCTCCTTAAAAACTCGATTACTGCTATTATTTCTGTGTTTCAGTGTGAGGGTGTGAGTACTGTGAATTTCTAGAATTCCACCTTAAATATCTGCAAATCCACCTTAAAATTCTACAATTCCACCTTAAAAAAATGATTACTGCTATTATTTCTGTGTTTCAGTGTAAGGTTGTGAGTATTGTGAATTTCTAGAATTCCACCTTAAATTTCTACAATTCCACCTTAAAAACATGATTACTGCTATTACTTCTGTGTTTCAGTGTGAGGGTGTGAGTACTGTGAATTTCTAGAATTCCACCTTAAATATCTGCAAATGCACCTTAAATATCTGCAAATCCACCTTAAATATCTTCAATTCCACCTTACATTTCTGCAATTCCACCTTAAAAACTGAATTACTGCTATTATTTCTGTGTTTTAGTATGAGTGTGCGAGTACTGTGAATTTCTAGAATTCCACCTTAAATATCTGCAAATCCACCTTAAGTTTCTACAATTCCACCTTAAATTTCTACAGTTCCACCTTATGTGTATATGTTGTGTGTGTATGAAGTGAAATTGTGTTTTGTAATCAGTGTGTATGTTGTGTATGTGTGTAGTGAAGTTGTGTTTTGTAATCACTGTGTATGTTTTGTATGTGTGTCGTGAAGTTATGTTTTGTAATAAGTGTGTATGTTGTGTATGTGTGGTGTGTGTGGTGTCTATGTAGTGAAGTAGTGTTTTGTAATCAGTGTGTGGTGTCTGTGTGTAGTGAAGTTATGTTTTGTAATCAGTGTGTGTAGTTTGTAGCATATGTGTAGCGAAGGTATGTATTGTAATCAGTGTGTGTGGTGTATGTGTGTAGTGAAAGTGTGTTTTGTAATTAGTTTGTGTAGTGTGGGGTGTGTAGTGTGTGTTTTGTGTAGTGTATGTTGTGTAGGGTGTGTGTATGTTGTGTAGGGTGTGTGTAGGGTGTATGTTGTGTAGGGTGTGTTTGTTGTGTAGGGTGTGTGTAGGGTGTATGTGTTGTAGGTTGTGTGTGTTGTGTAGGGTGTGTGTAGGGTGTATGTGTTGTAGGTTGTGTATGTTGTGTAGGGTGTGTAGGGTGTGTATGTTGTGTAGGGTGTGTATGTTGTGTAGGATGTGTATGTTTTGTAGGGTGTGTTGTGTAATGTGTGGTGTGTAGTGTGTGTGTTGTGTAGGTTGTGTATGTGTGTAGGGTGTGTTGTGTAATGTGTGTGGTGTGTAGGGTGTGTTTGTTGTGTAGGGTGTGTGGTGTGTAGTGTGTGTGTTGTGTAGGGTGTGTGTGTTGTGTAGGGTGTGTGTGTTATGAAGGGTGTGTGGTGTGAAGGGTGTGTATGTTGTGTAGGGTGGGTATGTTGTGTAGGGTGTGTGTGTTTTGTAGGGTGTGTGTTGGGTGTATGTTGTGTAGGGTGTGTGTAGGGTGTGTGCGTTGTGTAGGGTGTGTGTGTTTTTGGGTTGGGTGTGTGGTGTAGGGTGTGTAGTGTGTGTGTTGTGTAGGGTGTGTTGTGTAGTTTGTGGAGTGTAGGGTGTGTTGTGTAGTGTGTGTGGTGTGTGTAGTGTGTGTGTTGTGTATGGTGTAGGGTATGTTGTGTAGGGTGTGGTTTTTAGGGTGTGTTGTGTAGTGTGTGTTTTGTGTAGTGTGTGTCGTGTGTAGGGTGTGGTGTGTGTAGGGTGTGTGTTGTGTAGTGTGTGTTGTGTAGGGTGTGTGTTGTGTGGGGTGTGTTGTGTAGTGTGTGTGGTGTGTAGGGTCTGGTGTGTATAGGGTGTGTGTTGTGTAGTGTGTGTTGTGTAAGGTGTGTGTTGTGTAGTGTGTGTGTTGTGTAGGGTGTGAGAGCTGTGCTTGTAGGGCTGATGTAGTTCTAGTTATAGGTGTCTGAGGTAGTTGAATCTTGTTGAACGGTGCCCCATTCATTCCCTATGGGAAAAATGAATTTTCCAAGAAGCGCTGTTCGGAATCTGGAGGTCGGATCACTTAGAAAAGCACAAGCACACTATTCGGGTATAGGAACTACCATCGTTCCGAGTTTGTTGTCTGTAGCTTGAAAACTGTAGGAGTAGATAGAGTTTAAATTTTTTACGCGGAATAATAATAATAACTAGAGAGGGGAAGTTCATGAATGAACTTCGAAGTTGGCTTGAAATCGCCCGCTGATAGTAGTTTGTGTGTGTGTGGTGTGTGTGGCGTCCGTGTGTAGTAAAGGTGTGTTTTATAATCAGTGTGTGTGTGTGGTGTCTGTGTGTAGTGAGGGAGTGTTTTGTAATCAGCGTGTGCAGTGTCAGTGTGTTGTGTAGGTGTATTATGTAATCAGTGTGTGTAGTGTCTGTGTGTAGTGAGGGTGTATTATGTAATCAGTGTGTGTGTGGTGTCTGTGTGTAGTGAGGGTGTGTTTTGTAATCAGTTTGTGTAGTGTGTGTGTGTAGTAAGGGTGTATTATGTAATTAACGTGTGTATTGTGTGTGGTGTATAGATTGTGTGTGGTGTGTAGCGTGTGTGTTGTGCCTGAGTGTAGAGAAGGTTTGTTTTGTAAACAGTGTGTTTTACTGTGAGTGTGTGAGTACTGTGAATATCTACAATTCCACCTTAAATTTCTGGAATTCCACCTTAAAAACATGGGTCCTACTGTTTTTTCTGGGTTTTAGTGTGAGTGTGTGAGTACTGTGAATTTCTACAATTCCACCTTAAATCTATACGATTCCATCTAAAATCTATACAATTCCACCTTAAAAACACGGGTCCTACTCTTTTTATGTGTTTTAGTGTGAGTGTGTGAGTACTATGAAGTTTTAGAATTCCACCTTAAATTTCTGCAATTCCACCTTAAATTATTACAATTCCACCTTAAAAACACGGGTCCTACTGTTTTTATGTGTTTTAGTGAGAGTGTGTGAGTACTATGAAGTTTTAGAATTCCACCTTAAATTGCTACAATTCCACCTTAAATTTCTACAGTTCCACCTTATGTGTGTATGTTGTGTGTGTATGAAGTGAAGTTATGTTTTGTAATCAGTGTGTATGTTGTGTATGTGTGGTGTCTGTGTGTAGTGAAGTTATGTTTTGTAATCAGTGTGTATGTTGTGTATGTGTAGTGAAGTTGTGTTTTGTAATCAGTGTGTATGTTGTGTAGTGTGTGTGTTGTGTAGTGTGTGTGTTGTGTAGTCTGTGTGTTGTGTAGGCTGTGTGTGTAGTGTAGGGTGTTTGTTGTATAATCTGTGTGGGGTGTAGTCTGTGGTGTGTAGGTCTGTTTTATGAGTGTCTGTGTGAGAGGCGTGCATCGTGACATCACTGCTGGCAGTTAAATTTGAATTCTCTCAACATTCCGCCATTCATTCCTATGGGCAAATATTCCCTGTTTGAACGCCGTTTTCCGGAAAACCGTAATCCAGATCTCTTAGAAAAGCACAAGCATAAATCTGCGCTATAGGATCTACGATCCCGCCGAATTTCGTGGATCTAGCTCGAAAACTGTGGGACGAGAAACATTTTATATTTTGCGAATAGAATAATAAGAATAAGAATAAGAACTAGAGAGGGGAAGTTCATGAAGTTCATGTGCTTTGTAACCTGTAACTCCACCTTAAATTCCTATAAATCCACCTTAAATTCCTACAAGTCCACCTTACATATCTAGCAATCTACCATAAATGTTTAGTACTCCAGTTTAAATTTCTACAATTCCACCTTAAATTCCTATAACTCCACTTTAAATTTCTACAATTCCATTTTATATTCCTATAACTCCACCTTAAATTTCTACAATTCCACCTTAAATTCCTATAACTCCACTTTAAATTTCTACAATTCCACTTTATATTCCTATAACTCCACCTTAAATTTCCATAAGTCCACCTTAAAGTTCTATAATTCCACCTTAAATTTCCACAAGTCCACCTTCAATTTCAACAATTCTACCATAAATTCCTTCATGTCCACCTTAAATTCCTATAATAGGTCCACCTTAAAAGCATTGTAAGTGCTGTTATACTTGTGTTTTAGTTTGAAGGTGTGTGTACTGTGAATTTCTGTAGTTCCACCTTAAAAACATTGTGACTGGGTGTAGACTATGTGTGTGTGGTGTAGTCTGTGGTGTGTAGAGTGTGTACATTGTGTAGTGTGTAGGGTGTGTAGTGTGTGTGTGGTGTGTAGTGTGTATGTTGTTTAGAGTGTGTATAATGTGTAGTGTGTGTATGTTGTGTAGGGTGTGTATGTTGTATAGAGTGTGTGTGGTGTGTAGTGTGTGTTGTGTGTGTATGTTGTGTAGGGTGTGTGTTGTGTGTAGTGTGTATGTTGTGTAGGGTGTGTGTGTTGTGTAGGGTGTGTGTAGTGTGTAGGGTGTGTGTTGTGTAGTGTGTGTAGGTTGTGTAGGATGTGTATGTTGTGTAGGGTGTGTGGTGTGTAGCGTGTGTTGTGTAGTGTGTGTATGTTGTGTAGGGTGTGTGTGGTGTGTAGTGTGTTTTGTGTGTGTATGTTGTGTAGGGTGTGTGTTGTGTATAGTGTGTATGTTGTGTAGGGTGTGTGTGTTGTGTAGGGTGTGTGTGGTGTGTAGGGTGTGTGTTGTGTCGTGTGTGTAGGTTGTGTAGGGTGTGTATGTTGTGTAGGGTGTGTGGTGTGTAGTGTGTGTTGTGTAGTGTGTGTATGTTGTGTAGGGTGTGTGAGGTGTGTAGTGTGTGTAGGTTGTGTAGTGTGTGTAGGTTGTGTAGGGTGTGTGGTGTGTAGTGTGTGTTGTGTAGTGTGTGTATGTTGTGTAGTGTGTGTATGTCGTGTAGGGTGTGTGTGGTGTGTAAAGTGTGTATGTTGTGTAGGGTGTGTGTGGTGTGTAGTGTGTGTAGGTTGTGTAGTGTGTGTATGTTGTGCAGGGTGTGTGTGTTGTGTAGGGTGTGTGTGTTGTGTAGTGTGTATGTTGTGTAGTGTGTGGGTGGTGTGTAGTCTGTGGTGTGTAGTGTGTGTATGTTGTGTAGGGTGTGTGCGTGTTTGTGAGCGTGTGTGTGAGTTTGTGTGTACTGTTTAATGAGTGTCTGTGTGAGAGATGTTCATTGTGACATCACTGCTGGCAGTTAAGTTTGAATTCTCTTAACATTCCGCTATTCATTCCTAAGGGGCAAAATTTCCCTGTTTGAATGCGTAGGGTGTGTATGTTGTGTAGAGTGTGTGTGGTGTGTAGTGTGTGTTGTGTGTGTATGTTGTGTAGGGTGTGTGTTGTGTGTATGTTGTGTAGGGTGTGTGTGGTGTGTAGGTTGTGTGTTGTGTAGTGTGTGTAGGTTGTGTAGGGTGTGTATGTTGTGTAGGGTGTGTGGTGTGTAGTGTGTGTTGTGTAGTGTGTGTATGTTGTGTAGGGTGTGTGTGTTGTGTAGTGTGTATGTTGTGTAGTGTGTGTGTGGTGTGTAGTGTGTATGTTGTTTAGAGTGTGTATAATGTGTAGTGTGTGTATGTTGTGTAGGGTGTGTATGTTGTGTAGAGTGTGTGTGGTGTGTAGTGTGTGTTGTGTGTGTATGTTGTGTAGGGTGTGTGTTGTGTGTAGTGTGTATGTTGTGTAGGGTGTGTGTGTTGTGTAGGGTGTGTAGGGTGTGTGTTGTGTAGTGTGTGTAGGTTGTGTAGGGTGTGTATGTTGTGTAGGGTGTGTGGTGTGTAGTGTGTGTTGTGTAGTGTGTGTATGTTGTGTAGGGTGTGTGTGGTGTGTAGTGTGTGTAGTGTGTGTAGGTTGTGTAGGGTGTGTATGTTGTGTAGGGTGTGTGATGTGTAGTGTGTGTTGTGTAGTATGTGTAAGTTGTGTAGTGTGTGTATGTTGTGTAGGGTGTGTGTGGTGTGTAGTGTGTGTAGGTTGTGTAGTGTGTGTATGTGTGTAGGGTGTGTGTGATGTGTAGTGTGTGTAGGTTGTGTAGTGTGTGTATGTTGTGTAGGGTGTGTATGTTGTGTAGGGTGTGTGTGTTGTGTAGTGTGTATGTTGTGTAGTGTGTGTGTGGTGTGTAGTCTGTGGTGTGTATTGTGTGTATGTTTTGTAGGGTGTGTGCGTGTGTGTGAGCGTATGTGTGTGAGTTTGTGTGTACTGTTTAATGAGTGTCTGTGTGAGAGATGTTCATTGTGACATCACTGCTGGCAGTTAAGTTTGAATTCTCTTAACATTCCGCTATTCATTCCTATGGGGCAAAATTTCCGTGTTTGAATGCCGTTTTCCGGAAAACTGTGAGTCAGATCTCTTAGAAAAGCGCAAGCACAAATCTGCGATATAGGATCTACGATCCTGCCAAGTTTTGTTGCTCTAGCTTGAAAACTGTTGGAGGAGTAGCGTTTAATTTTTTGAGCGTAGAATAATAATAATAATAACTAGAGAGGGGAAGTTCATGAATGAACTTCGAAGTTGGCTTAAAATCGCCCACTTATAGTAGTTTGTGTGTGTGTGGTGTGTAGTGTGTGTGGCGTCCGTGTGTAGTAAAGGTGTGTTTTATAATCAGTGTGTGTGTGGTGTCTGTGTGTAGTGAGGGAGTGTTTTGTAATCAGCGTGTGCAGTGTCAGTGTGTTGTGTAGGTGTATTATGTAATCAGTGTGTGTAGTGTCTGTGTGTAGTGAGGGTGTGTTTTCTAATCAGTTTTTGTAGTGTGTGTGTTGTCAGTGTGTAGTGTGATGTGTTTTGTAATCAGTGTGTGTATTCTGTGTGGTGTATAGATTGTGTGTGGTGTGTAGCGTGTGTGTTGTGTCTGAGTGTAGAGAAGGTTTGTTTTGTAAACAGTGTGTTTTACTGTGAGTGTGTGAGTACTGTGAATATCTACAATTCCACCTGAAATTTCTGGAATTCCACCTTAAATTTCTGGAATTCCACCCTAAAAACACGGGTCCTACTGTTTTTCTGTGTTTTAGTGTGAGTGTGCGAGTACTGTGAATTTCTACAATTCCACCTTAAATCTATACGATTCCATCTAAAATCTATACAATTCCACCTTAAAAACACAGGTCCTTCAGTTTTTTTCTGTTTTAGTGTGAGTGTGCAAGTCCTTTGAATTTCTGCAATTCCACCTTAAATATTTACAATTCCATCTTTAATTTCTACAAGTCCACCTTAAATTTCTTAAATTCCACCTTAAAAACACAAGTACTGCTATTATTTCTGTGTTTCAGAGTACTATGAAGTTTTTAATTAAATTTTTAAATTGCTAAGATTCCACCTTAAATTTTCAAAATTTCACCTTAAATTTTAACAGTTGAACCTTAAAAGCACTATTCCTGTTGTTATTTCTGTGTTCTAGTGTGAGCGTGCGAGTACTGTGAATTTCTAGAATTTCACCTTAAATATCTGCAGATCCCCCTTAAATATCCACAATTCCACCTTAAATTTCTACAATTCCACCTTAAAAACACGATTACTGCTATTATTTCTGTGTTTCAGTGTGAGGGTGTGAGTACTATGAATTTCTAGAATTCCACCTTAAATTTCTGCAATTCCACCTTAAAAACTGGATTACTGCTATTATTTCTGTGTTTTAGTGTGAGTGTGCGAGTACTGTGAATTTCTAGAATTCCACCTTAAATATCTGCAAATCCACCTTAAGTTTCTACAATTCCACCTTAAATTTCTACAATTCCACCTTAAAACACGATTACTGCTATTATTTCTGTGTTTCAGTGTGAGGGTGTGAGTACTGTGAATTTCTAGAATTCCACCTTAAATTTCTGCAATTCCACCTTTAATTTCTACAATTCCACCTTAAAAAAACGATTACTGCTATTATTTCTGTGTTTCAGTGTGAGGGTGTGAGTACTGTGAATTTCTAGAATTCCACCTTAAATTTCTGCAATTCCACCTTAAATTTCTACAATTCCCCCTTAAAAACACGATTACTGCTATTATTTATGTGTTTCAATGTGAGGGTGTGAGTACTGTGAATTTCTAGAATTCCACCTTAAATATCTGCAAATCCACCTTAAATTTCCAAAATTCCACCTTAAATTTCTACAGTTCCGCCTTAGAAGCACTATGCCTGTAGTTATTGGTGTGTTCTAGTGTAAGTGTGTGAGTACTGGGAATTTCTACAATTACAGCTTAAATCTATACAATTCCGTCTTAATTCTATGCAATTCCACCTTAAATATCTACAATTCCACCTTTAATTTCTACAATTCCACCTTAAATTTCTACAATTTCACTTTAAAAACACAAGTACTGCTATTATTTCTGTGTTTCAGTGTGTGGATGTGAGTACTACGAATTTTTAGAATTCCACCTTAAATTTCTACAATTCCACCTTTAAAACACGATTACTGCTATTATTTCTGTGTTTCAGTGTGAGGGTGTGAATACTGTGAATTTCTAGAATTCCACCTTAAATATCTGCAAATCCACCTTAAATATCTACAATTCCACCTTAAATTTTTACAATTCCACCTTAAATTTCTACAATTCCACCTTAAAACACGATTACTGCTATTATTTCTGTGTTTCAGTGTGAGGGTGTGAGTACTGTGAATTTCTAGAATTCCACCTTAAATTTCTGCAATTCCACGTAAAATTTCTACAATTCCACCTTAAAAACAAGATTACTGCACGATTATTTCTGTGTTTCAGTGTGAAGGTGTGAGTACTGTGAATTCCTGTAGTTCCACCTTAAAAGCATTGTGACTGCTGTTATAGTTGTGTTTTAGTGTGAGTGTGTCATTACTGTGAATTTCTGTAATTCCACCTTAAAAGCACTGCTCCTACTCTCATAGTTGTGTGCGTGTGTGAGCATGCGTGCGTCTCAGTTTGTGTCTATTATGTAGTGTGTGTGTGTTGTTTAGGGTGTGTATGTTTTGAAGGGTGTCTATGTTGTGTAGTGTGTGTGTTGTGTAGTGTGTATGTTGTGTAGTTTGTGTGTTGTGTAGTTTGTATGTTGTGTAGAGTGTGTATGTTGTGTAGCTTGTGTTTTGTGTAGTGTGTATGTTGTGTAGTGTGTGTGGTGTGTAGTGTGTGTAGGTTGTGTAGTGTGTGTATGTTGTGTGGGGTGTGTGTGTTGTGTAGGGTGTGTGTGGTGTGTAGGGTGTGTATGTTGTGTAGTCTGTATGTTGTGTAGGGTGTGTATGTTGTGTGGGGTGTGTGTGTTGTGTGGGGTGTGTATGTTGTGTAGTGTGTGTGGTGTGTAGTGTGTGTAGGTTGTGTAGTGTGTATGTTGTGTAGGGTGTGTGTGTTGTGTAGGGTGTGTGTGTGTGTGTGTGTGTAAGCGTGTGTGTGTGAGTTTGTGTGTACTGTTTAATGGGTGTCTGAGTGAGAGTTCATTGTGACATCACTGCTGGCAGTTAAATTTGAATTCTCTCAACATTCCGCCATTCATTCCTATGGGGCCAAAATTCACTGTTTAAACGCTGTTTTCCCGAAAACCGTAGTTCGGATCGCTTAGAAATGCACAAGCATAAATCTGCGCTATAACCTGCCGAATTTCGTGGTTCTAGCTTGAAAACTGTGGGAGGAGTTAGTGATTATATTTTGCGAACAGAATAATAAGAATAAAATAGAACTAGAGAGGGGAAGTTCATGAACGAACTTCGAAGTTGGCTTGAAAACACTGGCTGATAGTAAATTTCTGTAAATCCACCTTAAAAGCATTGTAACTTCTGTTATAGTTGTGTTTCAGTGTGAGTGTGTAAGTACTGTGAATTTCTGTAATTCCACCTTAAAAGCATTGTGACCGCTGTTATAGTTGTGTTTTAGTGTGTGGGTGTGTGAGTACTGTGAATTTCTGTAATTCCACCTTAAAAACATTGTGAATGCTGTTATAGTTGTGTTTTAGTGTGAAGGTGTGAGTACTGTGAATTTCTGTAACTCCACCTTAAAAGCATTGTGAGTGCTGTTATAGTTGTGTTTTAGTGTGAAGGTGTGAGTACTGTGAATTTCTGTAATTCCACCTTAAAACCATTGTGACTGCTGTTATTGTTGTGCTTTAGTGTGAGTACTGTGAATTTCTGTAATTCCACCTTAAAAGCATTGTGAGTGCTGTTATAGTTGTGTTTTAGTGTGAGTGTGTGAGTACTGTGAATTTCTGTAATTCCACCTTAAAAGCATTGTGAGTGCTGTTATAGTTGTGTTTTAGTGTGAGTGTGTCATTACTGTGGATTTCTGTAATTCCACCTTAAAAGCATTGTGACTGCTGTTATTGTTGTGTTTTAGTGTGAGTACAGTGAATTTCTGTAATTCCACCTTAAAAGCATTGTGACTGCTGTTATCGTTGTGTTTTAGTGTGTGTGAATTTCTGTAGTTCCACCTTAAAAGCATTGTGACTGCTGTTATAGTTGTGTTTTAGTGTGAGTGTGTAAGTACTGTGAATTTCTGTAGTTCCACCTTAAAAGCATTGTGACTGTCGTTATTGTTGTGTTTTAGTGTGAGTGTGTAAGTACTGTGAATTTCTGTAGTTCCACCTTAAAAGCATTGTGACTGCTGTTATAGTTGTGTTTTAGTGTGTGTGTGTGAGTACTGTGAATTTCTGTAGTTCCACCTTAAAAGCATTGTAACTGCTGTTATAGTTGTGTTTTAGTGTGTGTGTGTGTGAGTACTGTGAATTTCTGTAGTTCCACCTTAAAAGCATTGTGACTGCTGTTATTGTTGTGTTTTAGTGTGAGTACAGTGAATTTCTGTAATTCCACCTTAAAAGCATTGTGACTGCTGTTATCGTTGTGTTTTAGTGTGTGTGAATGTCTGTAGTTCCACCTTAAAAGCATTGTAACTGCTGTTATAGTTGTGTTTCAGTGTGAGTGTGTAAGTACTGTGAATTTCTGTAGTTCCACCTTAAAAGCATTGTGACTCTCGTTATTGTTGTGTTTTAGTGTGAGTGTGTAAGTACTGTGAATTTTTGTAGTTCCACCTTAAAAGCATTGTGACCGCTGTTATAGTTGTGTTTTAGTGTGAGTGTGTGAGTACTGTGAATTTCTGTAGTTCCACCTTAAAAGCATTGTGACCGCTGTTATAGTTGTGTTTTAGTGTGTGTGAGTACTGTGAATTTCTGTAGTTCCACCTTAAAAGCATTGTGACTGCTGTTATCGTTGTGTTTTAGTGTGTGTGAATGTCTGTAGTTCCACCTTAAAAGCATTGTAACTGCTGTTATAGTTGTGTTTCAGTGTGAGTGTGTAAGTACTGTGAATTTCTGTAGTTCCACCTTAAAAGCATTGTGACTCTCGTTATTGTTGTGTTTTAGTGTGAGTGTGTAAGTACTGTGAATTTTTGTAGTTCCACCTTAAAAGCATTGTGACTGCTGTTATTGTTGTGTTTTAGTGTGAAGGTGTGAGTACTGTGAATTTCTGTAGTTCCACCTTAAAAGCATTGTGACTGCTGTTATAGTTGTGTTTTAGTGTGTGTACTGTGCATTTCTTTAGTTCCACCTTAAAAACATTGTGACTTCTGTTATAGTTGTGTTTTAGTGTGAGATTGTGAGTGTGATTTTCTGTAATTCCACGTTAAAAGCATTGTGACTCCTGGTATAGCTGTGTTTTAGTGTGAGTGTGTGAGTTCTGTGAATTTCTGTAATTCCACCTTAAAAGCACTGCTCCTACTCTCATAGCTGTGTGCGTGTGTGAGCGTGCGTGCGTGTCAATTTGTGTCTTTATTGTGTAGTGTCTATGTTGTGTAGTGTGTGTGTAGTGTGTTTGTTGTGTAGGGTGTGTATGTTGTGTAGGGTGTGTGTGTTGTGTAGTGTGTGTATGTTGTGTAACGTGTGTTGTGTAGGGTGTGTATGTTGTGTAGGGTGTGTATGTTGTGTAGGGTGTGTGTAGGGTGTGTGTTGTGTAGTGTGTGCGTGTTGTGTAGGGTATGCGTGTTGTGTAGGGTGTGCATGTTGTGTAGGGTGTGCATGTTGTGTAGTTTATGTGTTGTGTAGGGTGTGTATGTTGTGTAGTTTGTATGTTGTGTAGGGTGCGCATGTGTAGAGTGTGTGTGTGTGTGTTGTGTAGGGTGTGTATGTTGTGTAGTGTGTATGTTGTGTAGGGTGTGTATGGTGTGTAATTGTGTAGTGTTTGTGTAGTGTGTGTGTGTATGTTGTTTAGTGTGTGTGTGTGTGTTGTGTAGTGTGTGTGTATGTTGTGTAGGGTGTGTGTGTGTGTGTGTGTGAGCGTGCGTGTGTGAGTTTGTGTGTACTGTTTAATGGGTGTCTGAGTGAGAGATGTTCATTGTGACATCACTGCTGGCAGTTAAATTTGAATTCTCTCAACATTCCGCCATTCATTCCTATGGGGCCAAAATTCCCAAAATTCCCGGAAAACCGTAAGTCGGATTGCTTAGCAAAGCACAAGCATAAATCTGCGCTATAGGACCTACGATCCCGCCGAATTTCGTGGTTTTAGCTTGAAAACTGTGGGAGGAGTTAGTGATTATATTTTGCGAATAGAATAATAAGAATAAGAAGATTATGAAGAACAGTAAGTTGGCTCTTTCAAGCAAACTTAATAAAGGAAAAGACCAAGTTCATACTTCTTACTTATGGTGCCTGGAATGTGCACACTTTGATGGACTAGACATAGAGAACTTGAGTACTGCACTAGTCTCGTGGCCAGAGATACAACATGACTATTGCTGCCCTTTTTAAGACCTGACTTGCCCGTACTGGACAGGTGACTGACGTGGGTGCTTATATGTTCTGGATGACAGCAGAGATATGATGCTGGTGTTGGTTTTGCATCTAATCTAGGTCACCACCTACTGGGTAAAGAGGAGGCTACCATCAAAAGTTCCTGTGGCTCTACCATGACCAACTCTGACAAGACCAACACCAAGTTTTATCTGCTTGTTTAGCCAGTATGTGTCAACCTTCATGCTGCAATGACTGAACAGATCAGAGTCCATAAAAACTACTTAGTTATCATTCTACCACTTTCCTTGAGATGAGAAAGAGAAGAGAAAATGGCTACAGGTGGCAAAACTTAAACAAATAAAACATTTTTGATGCCACTGGGCTATAGTGTAGCTATAGCTTTATTAACCCCCAATATAACCACTATAACTATCAATAGCTTTATTAACCCCCAGCATTACACCATAACTGTCTAGAACTTTATAAACCCCAGCATAACCACAACATGACTAATATAACTGTCTAGAGCTTTATAACCTCAACATAACCTCTATATCTGTCTATAGCTTATTACCCCCAACATAAACTCCATAACTGTCCATAGCTTATTACCCCAAACATAACCTCTATAACTGTCTTTAGTTTATTACCCCCAACATAACCTCTATAACTGTCCATAGCTTATTACCCCCAATATAACCTCTATAACTGTCCACAGCTTTATTAACTCTCAGTATAAACGCTATAACTGTCCACAGCTTTATTAACCCTCAGTATAAACCCTATAACTGTCCACAGCTTTATTAACCCTCAGTATAACCCCTCTAACTGTCCACAGCTTTATTAACCCCCAACATAATACCTATAACTGTCCACAGATTTATTAATGAGTAAAGGAATCTACTTTTAATCATTTCCAGTCATTCATATTTAGTTAATTTGTTTATTTTTTCATTTCATTTTGTTTAGTTGTTGTACAACATCTGCACTGCTTACATCTATAACTTTATAGCTTTAGCATTTTTTATTTTAGATCTAATTAATATGTATGCTAGGTTTACTTAGAAGCTCCACAGCAGTTCTAGAAGTTACTCAGTATTTCAGACACGTTTATACTGTTAGTCGAGTAAGGTACTTGAAGGTACTTTTACTCGTACTTGCATTTTACTCAAGTATTTATTTGAGTACTGATTTAGTGTATTCTGGATATTTTAATCTAAGTCCTGATCATGTTTTACCTGTCCAGGTGCGTCAGCTACAGGAGAACGTGTCTCAGCGGGAGCAGGAAGTGATGCAGGCGTGGAAGGAGCTGCTGGTGGCGTGCGAGGGAAGTCGTGTGCAGGTTACCACGGTAACTGATAAAATCCAGTTCTTCGCCGTGGTGCGTGAGCTCAGCATGTGGACAGACGGAATCATGGGACAGATGGGCTCTTCTGAGGAGGCACGGTACGAGTCCATTCACGTGGTCGTCCGAACCTTTTACAGAATAAAGAAAACACATTAGTGCCTTTCCAGTGGGATACTTCTGATTTAGCCTCGCCCACTCATGTTGAGGTGATACAGAGTGTTGTTCCTGCAGACAGTCTGTAGTAGAGTTTCAGGAGGGGAAGATATTGAATTGACGATTAAATTAATGACTCAGTAAGGTCCTGGTAGGTGGTCACAGGTATCTGGAGGTATCATGCTGACTGCTGTGCATCCACAGCTGCTGGAGGGAGCATGGAGGATGATCCATAGAGCCAACACCACCATCCAGGTGGTCCCACAGATGCTCAATTGTAATCAAGTCTGGGGAATTAGGGGTCTAGGGTAGTACTTGGAAGTCTTGGTCAGCTCTTCCAACCAATGTGGGACATTTCTAGTCGTGTGACATGTTGCCATGTCTTGCTGGAATATATATATATATATATATATATGTATACACACACATATTTTAAATTTGAACTTAGTAAGACACACTTTCAGTGGCAGGAGACAGTTCTGGACTGCAGGCAGGTCAGTCCAACACCTGCACTCTCTGATTACACAACCATGCTGTTGTAACCCATTCAGAGTGTTCCTTGTTGCTGTAATGTTGAAACAAGCGTGGACTTCTCTGAAAAAGACGGCGCCTAAAAGGCAGCATTTGTTACTCTAAAATGTGTTCAGCATTCATGGTGCTTCAGGTTATCCACTCAAACCCTCAAACCATGTCAGACCCTGGCTTTTGAGCTCTACACTGGTAACAATCTGGGTGGACCTTTTCTTCTTTGGCCCAGAGAACCATTATAACCGGTTCCATTGCGCATTCTACCTATGATCTCAGCTTTTTTGGAATTGGTATTGTATATATCATATAACTATTTATTATATTATGTGGACTCTCATATGTGGCGAGCATGGTCATGCATGTCTACTAGATCATTAGCATGGTCACTGCTTTCAAAGCTCTGGGCTTATTTTTTCTTTTTACTACTGGCCACATGCCTTAGAAGCAATTTGGTGACCCCAGTATTGGAGTACTCAGCCAGATCTGTTCAACTGGCTCATTGCCCTTGTCTTGTCAACTTCTATTAATTAAACTACTAAAGAAGTAGGCTGATGTCCATGTGTCTTATGGCTGCCTTTGTGTGGTTGTGGTGCAGGGATCTCTCAGCCCTGGAGAACATGATCTCTCAGCACCAGAACCTGAAGAGTAAGATGGAGAACAAGAGCAAGAGCTTTCTGCAGTGTGTGGATATGGGGAAGATGCTGCTCGCTGCACACAACCCTGCAGCTGAGGAGGTACACGCACACATACAGAAGGCTCAATCAATCACCCACAAACACAAATATACACTTAGCGTCCACTTCATTAGGTACACCTGCACAATTAGCCAATCACATGTCAGCAAGTCAATGCATTTAGGTTTGTAAACATGATCAAGACGTTGGTGCTAGAATCTGCTGATCTACTCGCATTTTCACACACAATCATCTCTATGGTTCACTGAGAATTATCTATAGAGGAGAAAGTTTCCAGTGAGCCGCAGTCCTCTGGGCAATAATCCCTTGTTGATGGCAGAGGTCAGAGGAGAATGGCTATACTTGTTAAAGCTAATAGAAAGGCATCAGTGAAGTAACAACCTGTTAACACCAAGGTTTGTAGACCTCTGAACATCTCTGAACACACGTTGGACCTTGAAGCAGGTGGGATGCAGCACTAGAAGACCACTCTGGGTTAAATAAGAACAGGCAACTAGGGTAAAATTTCACAAAGAATCAACAGAACATTAGAAATATGCTGCCTGGTCTGATAAGTCTTGTTTTCTGCTGAAGCATTTAGATGGTAGAGTCAGAATCTGGTGTATTAACGGTCCAGGCTGGTGGTGATGGTGTAGGAGATATTTTCTTGGCATACACTGACCCCCTAATACCAAGTGAGCATCGATAAATGCCACAACTGACCATGTCCATCGCTTTCTGTACACATTTAACCCCAAAGTGGTGGGCATCCCTATCCACAGTACCCGTTGATGTTTTGCTCAAGCGCACTTTAGTCATGTCCTGTTGGTTCAGCGGATCGAACTGGCAACCTTCTGGTAACAAGACCAGTTCCCTAACCTCCGACCCACAACCGCCCCATTTTTGACCATGACAATAAGTATACTGTACATAAAGGGTCTCCACGGTCACCAGATGGGATATATAAGATATATATGCATGTGCAGGAAAAGTTCAACTTTTTGGACACATCTGTTTCCCTGCATGTTAGCCCCCTACCAGACCACCAGGGAGCAGGTTATGAGTGGTGGATCATTCTCAGTACTTCGATGACATGGTGATGGTGTGTTGGTGTGTAGAGAAGAAGTATAAAAAGGGACAGACTACAGTCTGTAATTGTATAACTATGAAGTCCTACTATATGGTATGTGGAACTGATGCAATGAACACTAGTATAGTATAGAGTATAGTTTACCTAATAAAGTGGCCGGTCTGTGTGTATTTATTGGAGATGTAACTGAATATTTACTGACTGAAAAAGATGCAAAACATTAAAGCTCTATTAATAATCAATAACCTTAAAGCAGAGCTATTTCTACCAATAAGCAGTCACTTAGGCCCCCTCCAAGCCACCAGGGGGCCCCAACGTGCATGAAGTAGCCTGTACTTGTATTTTGTTCCTAATTTAAAAAGAATGAATGAAGTCTTTTCCCCTAATCTGCACAACATTATTATGGGTGTGTCTCAAACCCTAGTGAGTGTCTAAGTAGGCTGTCTAGGTAGGCAGCTGTTTAAGTAGCAGCGTTCTCTCCTCATCTCTCCTCATAAAACAGATTAGTAGTTAGAGAGCAGCTGCCCGCTGCACCACGCAACCGGTGATTTAGCTAGATACTAAGCTACCTTTCATACTCCAGACATTAGCATTTATGCTAGCAGATTTTTAAGCCTCGGGCTATTGTTTTTGATACAATAGCCAGAGGCTTAAAAATCTGCTCGCATAAATGCTAATGTCTGGAGTATAAAACTGCTAAATGGTAAAGGACTCGTTACAGAGTTGATAATAAAATATTGTTCTGTGTAATTATATGACCAGAAACACATTAACACTCCAGAGAAAATCAAAATAACTTCACTGCTCCTAGATTAGCCTCTGTTGCATCATGGGATTGCCTTAGCGGCTGAGGAAGCGTTCGATGCTTAAAATCAGGTCTAAATAAGGTTCCTCAGTAGACAGCATGTTTAAGGTATGTAAGAATTGGGACAGTCTACATGTCGGGAGTTCATACTATGATGTAAAATGCTGTCTATGTAGGAGCTCAGTAGGATCTGAGACAGACCCTATATATCAGGATTGAATGTTGGGGCGGGGGGTATGTTTTTGTATACCAAATATTGAGAAACCTCTTTTTGTTTTGTTTATACTGTTTAGCTTTACATTATTATTTGAAATCAGTAGTTAATTCTGGCCTACCTACCAAATGGTTCATGTATTTATAAATTCTGTTTTTCTGATAAGTACAATATGCTTTGTCCGTGTCGTTCTTCTCCTCGTTCATTTAGGTCAAGGAAAAGTTGGAATACGTGATGGCGAAGCAGAAAGATCTGAATGATAAGTGGGAGCTGCACTGGGACAGACTCCAGCGCAGTAAGAGAATCCTTGTGCATTTAAATAGCATTGAGTTAGAGCTGGGCGATATAGCTTTAAAAAAAATCTCAGATTTTAGATTTTAATAGATCGTTTTGCTGTCTGAAGGCAGACGCTTTGCAGAGCCCAGGTGTCGTTAACAAAATGTATCGTTAAACTCATGTAGGGCTGCATCGTTCAGGGGGACCACAGGTCAGTGGTTGCGGCATCCATACGACATGTCCTCCTCCTCCAGCTCTCTAGTGATTCTTTACCATGTGGTGTTATTCATGCTATTTTCCATGACAACACCAGGGCGGCCATCTTTGTTTACTTTGTGTTAGAACTTCTGGTGCAAGCGCGGATACGTTGATACTAATTACAAGCAAAACGACAACAAACATATAAAATGACTAGAATAACATGTTCAGTTACAGGGAGTCAGTAATTGGAATAAGAGGAAAACTTGAATTGAACAACAGTGGTAAGAACACAGCACATAAAGATCAGAGTGTTGGGGGGCCGCCTTCCAAAGAAGACCACCTGCGTCTATGACTGAAGCTCTAAATTTAAAAGCTCTAAATTTAAAACATCCACCAAACCTCCGTATGTCTGCTCTTACCATTCTGTGGAGGAGAACCAGTTCCAGAGCTTCCTTATCCAGAGAACTGTCTCGCTTATGAAGCTCAGAGGAAGCAGACGTGTCGGGTGCTGGTGAGTCTATCAGTTCAGTAACTGTTTTCTGATCCGTGTCCACCGCGCTAGGCTATCTGGACAGTAACTAACACCCACGCAGAGTGGCTTGGGCAGCTGGCTGGACTTGGGTTTAACCGGCTTTCAGAAATATAAACTCACCGTCTGTGTGTGGTGGAAGTTAAAACTGAGAGAAAACTGATTTTCATGAAAACACATCGTCCTTAACTGTAAATTCAAATTCATCGGTAGAACAGCTCTACATTGACTAAATAACCATGTTATCACATAGTTGCCTACATTAGATTTTGGATTCCGTTCACTAAATTGCAATCTTGACTGGACAAGAAAATATCTGCTTGCTCTTTTGTCCACAGTGCAACAGAAGTTACAGTCTGTCCAGTCCAGCACACCTGAGCAGGTGTGGCTTACGTCCAAGGAGCCGATCAGCAGCAGACGTGAGGCGGAAGGTGATGAAGTGGAGCAGCTGATTCGCCGGCACGAAGCGTTCAGGAAGGCAGCGGCTTCGTGGAAGGAACACTTCAGCTCCTTACGACAGGTCAGCAAGCTCTGCTCTATTCGGGTCCATCCAAGATCTTATTCTCAGCCATCTAAACATAAATTCTCGTCCTGGCGTCTTTGTTTCTTCATGCTTTAAACTCTTGCTTTAGGTCTCAACACTGGTTAAGACAACCAGAGGAACCTATGGGTCTGTCTCAAAACCTAGTGAGGGTCTACATAGACAGCATTTGAGGCTAGTATGCGGCTCCCAATATGTAGGCTGCCCCAATTCTAATTGTAAGCCTAATTGTAAGGAAGCATCGAACGGTTCCTCGGCCTCCAAGGCGAACTCATGATGCAATAAAGGGAAAACTTTTTCCAACATAGTGGACAAAGGCGAAGCTACGAGCTGAGAAATTCCAATTTCAAATGGAAACTATTCCAGTTTTCTCCGGTATTTTAAATTGTTTCTTGTTATACGACCACACAACATTCCATTTTATTAGTAGATTAACAAAGCTAAAACATCGGTTGCATGCAGTGGGCGGGAACAAGCCGTGACGCGGTTGCTCTCTGACTAGAGCGTCTCAATAATCTGTCTTATGAGGGTAGAATGCTAACTAGGTTTTGAGACAGACCCTATATATGACACAAGGTATGAATTTGCTGGTTAACATGGTTTATTAACGTCAGATGACCTTTTTTTTTACAGTGGAAAGACGTTCGGTAGCGGGTTTTCATTCACCGGTTACCGGACGAGCTTCTTGTTTGAATTTTTCACTCTACCCTTCAACATTGCAATAGAAACTTTCGCTGGTGGATGCCAATATTTGACTGAACTGCAAAGGAAAATGCAATGATAAGAGTAAACGTTAGCTGGATCCTAGTAACCAGATACAACACTAAATTATGATTCTCAAAATAACAGACCATTAAAAGTGGGTTACAAGGAGAAAAAGCAGAACCGTTGTCTATTGGCTAGTTAGTTTACTGCCTGCAACTTTGCTGATATGAAATCTGCAAATAATTAAACATGTCAAAAGCGAGGAAGTCATCTGAAAGGCTATGTTTTCGTTGGTGCTGGAGTTCCGTGGACTGAGCCCAATAACAGCGTTCTCCGAGTCTGGCAGTAAGAATATTTACACCTCGTGATGTCAGTCGTCGGAGAGCACCCTCCCTTTCAGCCAATCAAATGCGAACATGTTTTAATGGTGTCTAGAAGACGTAGCCTCTGGAAGGAACAATCAGAATTATCAGCTTTAAATGTAATGTGAGTTCACTCAAATACTGGTAGGGACAATTCTTCAAACTCAATATATTGGTAGGGACGTGTCCCTTCCGTCGATATGCAAGCCTACACCCTTGCTTTAGGGTTATCCATTAATACCTAATTATCCATACGCCAGCTGTACATCCAAGTATTGACAGACTGCTCAGTAAGGATGTTCAGATATGTTATGCTATTCAGATGTTTTTCAGTGAGTGTTATGAAACCATTCCTTGGACCATCACGCAACCACCAACAGCCTGTATTACTGATAACCAGACAGGGTGGATCCATGTTTCTTGAGCCAATTTCTGGTTCTTTTTCCCAGTACAATGCAAAAAAGGAACCTGGATTCATCGGGAGATGTGTCTAAAAAGATGCATCTCATTTCCACAATCGTGTTCTTACAATACCTGGATTTAAAGCAAGAACACAGCCAGGAGATTGCAGTGTGGACCCTAATTTTAGTGCACTAGAAGAAAAGTTTCTGCACTGTACCAAAACCTTTCCAGATAAATAGGCATCTGCATGGTTTTTGTTGAAGTTCATTGGGATTACATCACACTTACTAATCCATACTCGATACATTTTTGGGTTCGTTTTTCTAGTTTTCAGAGGCACAAAATGTTGCCAATGAACTAGCGGCGCTAGTGGCTGGAATTTTGTCAGTATTTTATTGAACTTCAACAGCAGAGCCACGATTGCCGACATATGCTCTTAATTGAATAGCGGTTTGTTTAAAAGCGACTCCAAATAACTGCAAGAAACATTTTGTGAACAGGAAATACTTCATAACTGGAACAATATTTTTAAATCAAGCAACAACACACAGGTTTTGGGAACCTCTGACCTAATCAATAATGCCAGAAATACAATTAATTAAGGTATTGTTGAGGTATTGGTCTTGCAGGCCAGATGGGAACTCTTGAGATTGTATTTACAAATAATTGCACGTTGATTCGTTATTGCACTGGGGGAATAAAAAATTGTATGTTACACTGAAAAAGTTGTAGAGTCTAACAGCAGCAGGAAGGAAGGACCTGCGATGCCGCTCCTTCACACATTTGGGGTGAAGCAGCCTGTCGCTAAATAAGCTGCCCAGTGCTGCTAGAGTCTTATGCATGGGGTGGGAGTCATTCTCCAGCATGTATGCCAGCTTGGCTAACATCCTCCTGTCTCCTACCACCTGCACTGGGTCTACGGGGCTTCCCAGGACAGAGCTGGCCCTCTTAATGAGTTCGTCCAATCTCTTCTTGTCTGTCATCGAGATGCTGCCACCCCAATTGTGTCAAAGAAGGTCCTCAGGAGTGTTTCCTGCACTCTAGATGACCTTAGTAGGGATGGAAAATTCCCACCGAAGCCCACATAGAATAGATCCATTCGGGGCTGGTTTCAGGAGATGCTTAGTCTTGTTTGCGACGGGTCAAGTTGTGCCCTGAAGTGTGTTACTGTTATGAGATCACTCCCCTGTCATGAGAGACTACTTGAACCTTTGAAACAATCATTTGGCATATTGATCCCCAAAGTCTACAAGCTAACTTCAGAGCACATTTGAAAAAAACAGATCTTATCCATTCATTCTTCATATCCTAACACTATATAACACTGCCCTCTTCTTCATGCCATGTTTTGCCCAGGCGAAGAAACTCAAGGAGGAGCAGACTAAGCCGCCTTCAACCTCGTCTCTGCTCAACAGACAGATGTTCCCTCTGTCTTGCCTTGTGCCCAGCTCTTCTTCGTCCTCGTCTTCCTCTCTCTTCCGGAACCCTCTCCAGGACACACTGCTTGAGGCCAAGCCCAGCCCTCAAGACCTTGTACACACTGTGGTGCACACAGTCACGCACCCCCTCGCCCAGAGGCTCGGATCCGTGCTTAATCCATACACACCGGTCATGAATGGTTCCTCCTACCATGGAGTAAGCCAACAGGGTGTCCTAGGGCTAGACAGCCCCAGCTACCACGGACTAAACCAACAAGTTGGTGTTTTGGGAGCGAACAGCTCCAGTTACACTGGATTGAATCAACAGGGTGCTTTAGGGGTGGACAGCTCCAGCTACACCAGGCTAAATCAACAGGGTGTCATGGGAGCCGACTTCCTCCAGCCCAAAATCAACCACATTCACAAGGCTGTCCCACCTCTACTGGAGGTAGAAAAAAATAGAGGTAGCAAAAGCAAAGCAGAAGGCGTATGATGAGTTGTAAGGGAGGTTGGACACTAAAGAAGCTGAGAAGGACTTGTATAGACAGAGGAATCAGGCTGGAAAGGATGTGCAGCAGGTTAGACTTGTTAAACATAGGAACGGTAACGTTCTGACAAGTGTGGAGAGTGTGATGAGAAGATGGAAGGAGTACTTTGAGGAGCTAATGAATGAAGAGAATGAAAGGGAAAGAAGAGGAGAGATCATAGAAACTGTGGATCAGAAGTAGGAAAGATCAGTGAGAATGAAGTTCGGAAAGCTTTAAAGAGGATGAAGAAAGGGAACGCAGTTGGACCTGATGGCACACCAGTGGAGGTATGGAAATGTCTAGGAGAGATGGCGGTGAAGTTTTTGACTCAATTATTCAATGGCACTGTTTAGAGTGAGATGCCAGAGGAATGGAGGAGAAGTGTGCTGGTGCCCATTTTTAAGAACAAGGGTGATGTACAGAGTTGTCACAACTACAGGGAATTAAGTTGATAAGCCACACAATGAAGATCTGGGAGAGAGTTGTGGAAGCTAGACTCAGACAAGAGGTAACTATTTGTGAGCAGCTGTATGGTTTCAGGCCATGAAAGAGCACCACAGATGCCAACTTTGGGACTTTGAGGACGCTGATGGAGAAGTACAGAGAGGGTCAGAAAGAACTCCTCTGTGTCTTTGTTGATTTAGAAAAAGCATATGACGGCGTGCCAAGGGAGGAGCTGTGGTGTTGTATGAGGAAATCTGGAGTAGCAGAGAAATATGTCAGACTGGTACAGGACATGTATGAGAACACCAGGACAGTGGTGAGAAGTGCTGTAGGAGTGACAGATAGCTTTAAGGTGGAGGTGGGACTACATCAAGGATTGGCTCTGAGCCTCTTCTTGTTTGCTCTGGTGATGGACCGACTAACAGATGAGGTCAGGCAGGAATCTCCAAGGACTATGATGTTTGCAGATGATATTGTGATATGTGCTGAGAACAGGGAACAGGTGGAAGATAACTTGGAGAGGTGGAGATGTGCACTTGAAAGAAGAGGAATGAAAGTCAGCCGTAGCAAGACAGAGTACATGTGTGTGAATGGGAGGGAGACAGGTGGAACAGTGAGGCTACAAGGAGCAGAGGTCACAAAGGTGCAGGACTTCAAGTACTTACGTTCGACTGTCCAGGAAAATGGGGAGTGTGGTAAAGAGGTCAAGAAGAGAGTCCAGGCAGGATGGAGTGCATGGAGAAAAGTTTCAGGAGTGATTTGTGACAAAAGGGTGGCAGCAAAGGTCAAAGTAAAAGTTTACAAGACAGTGGTGAGACCTGCTATGTTGGATGGTTTGGAGACAGTGGTGAGACCTGCTATGTTGGATGGTTTGGAGACAGTAGCATTGACGAAAAGACAGGAGAAAGAACTAGAAGTGGCAGAGCTGAAGATGCTGAGGTTCTCCTTGGGAATGACAAGGATGGATAAGGTTAGAAATGAGATCGTCAAAGGTACAGGTTAAACAACTAGGAGATAAAGTTAGAGAGACCAGGCTGAGATGGTTTGGACATGTCCAGATGAGGGACAGCGGGTATATCTTAAAAGGATGTCAGAAATGCAGCTGCCAGGAAAAAGACAAAGAGGAAGTTCTAGGAGATATATGGATGCAGTAAGAGAGGACATGGAAGTAGTCGGTGTGAGGACAGAGGATGCAGAGGACAGAGTGAGATAGAAGAAGCATGACTCGCTGTGGAGAAATCAGAAATCAGAGTAAGAGTATATATGCACTGAATAATCTGAACAATGTGTGAACAGGATCAATCACTAATCCTTTTCAATTTGAGGACATCTAAGAACATCTTAACAAGAGTGCTGGATTTAAACTTGTTCAATTAAACTTCATTGTGCCACTAACAACCCAGTTCCTCTGCATCCTGTTAGTTCTGCTATCTCTATATGTTGAACACAATCAATAACACAAGCAAAACAAGCTGATAGATTTATTGAAAAACTTCTTATAGAACGGTACATGAGAAAAGTAAAATATGAGAAAAGGGAAGAAAAGAAATACCACAAAATTCACACCAACAAGAAGTTAGACAAGGTGTGGCCAGAACCCAACACTTGTGGAAACGTTACCACCAACATTAAACACATTAATTCCACTGGCCTCCTTAAACAAAATGTAAAGCAGTACTGAATAATAATTCCCTTCCCCAAAAAGCCAACCATCTCAGGAATGAATGACTACAGACCTGTCGCACTGACTTTTGTGGTCATGAAATCCTTTGAGAAGCTGGTTCTCACCCACCTGAAGGAGATCACCAACCCCCAACTAGACCCCTTACAGTTCGCGTCTCGGGCCAACACGTCTGTGGACGATGCAGTGAACATGGGACTTCACCACATCCTCCAGCACGTCGACCGTCCAAGTACATATGCAAGAGTTCTGTTCTTGGACTTCAGCTCTGCCTTCAACACCATCATCCCCGGACATCTACACACCAAACTGACCCACCTCAGTGTGCCAGCCTCCACCTGCCAGTGGATCACAAACTTCCTCACTGGCAGAGAGCAGCAGGTGAGGCTGGGAAAGATCACCTCAGGAACCAGGACCATCAGCACAGGTGCTCCACAAGGCTGTGTTCTCTCCCTGCTGCTCTTCTCACTCTACACAAATAAGTGTACCTCCACAGACCCCTCAGTCAAAATCCTGAAGTTTGCAGATGATTTGACAGTCATTGGTCTCATCCAGGACAGTGACGAGTCTGCCTACAGACGGGTTGTGGAGCATGTGGTCCTCTGGAGCAACCACAACAACCTGGAGCTGAACACAGCCAAGACAGTGGAGATGAGAGTGGACTTCAGGAGAAGCCCTCCAACCCTTCCAGCACTCACCATCCTCAACAGGACTGTAACGGCTGTGGACTCCTACAAGTTCCTGGGTACAATAATCTGCAGGGACTTTAAATGGGACTGCAACATCAGCACCATCATCAAGAGAGCTCAGCAGAGGCTGTACTTCCTGCATCAGCTGAGGAAGTTCAGCCTGCCCAAGGAGCTGATGGTGCAGTTCTACACCGCCACCATAGAATCTGTCCTCACCGCATCCATCACAGTGTGGGGCAGCTCAACCACCAAACACCACACCCACAGACTGCAGCGCATCATCAGGTCTGCAGAGAGAACCATCGGTGTGAAGTTACCCTCCCTACCGGACCTGCACACGGCCAGAACCAGGAAGCGGGCAGAGAACATCGTCCGTGATCCGTCACACCCTGGATATCACCTGTTCCAGTATCTTCCCTCAGGTCGGCGTTTCAGTCAGTTGAGGACCAAGACCTCCAGACTTCAGAGAAGCTTCTTCCCACACGCCATCACACTCATAAACAGCTGAACATCACAACGCTATATTCTGGATACAGTCTACTACATACATACATCCATATCCAGATGTTCTCTCACTCTTCTTCTTGTTCTGCACTTTTTATTTATCTGATAGTCTCAGAACACTCTTTTTACATACACTTACCAAAGAACACCTAACAATCAATAGAACATAGAACACCACCATCCATCGTCACTGTCTAAAGAGAAACAAGTATCTCCTGAATCCCAATTTTACAGAAAAGGGCCAAAAACGGTATTTACTGTCAATGTGAGTCAATGGAACCAGACTTATTTCCAAGCTATTTTAGAGCATATTTATTGGTCCATCCATCATGAAACTTTCACACAGTGATCGGCAGCTGCTGCATTCAAATGATGTAGAAAAACAAAAGTTGACAAAAATTAAGACACAGAGTGTTCTTTGGACAGTGACAATGACAGGTTTAATTCTAATGTTAGCTGTGCAACCTTATCCTACTTGTTTACGTTGAAGTGGAAGTGTGTAACAGGGAAGAACACTGCCACCGTTATTACTACACGTTCCATTGTTCTACTTTTTAGAGAAGAACATTTGGCTGACCTATAGAAACCGATCTATAGCTCTTCATAGACTTTCCATCTTTCCTGGGTTTTGGCGACCCACACCCAAAGCTGATCTGCTAGTGAGGAAGAGTGATACAAAGAGTGAGTATGCGAGTGCAAGAGGACTTTATTTGTAAATATGGGCAGAATGTTGGCTTTTGTCATCATCTGTTGCAAATCTGCTGGGGTAGCTCTGAACCGGTTGGCGGCCTTTATTAACCACAATGGCTTCTAATAGTACAGACACTGTGAACACTGTCATACACAAACAGGACAAAGCAAATAACGAATGGACCCAAAAGTCCTTCACAATTCCATTCTTCTCACCGATATCAAATAAACAAGCAACTAAAGCCCAGTGTGAGGGCACCGGTGTGCAGCGAGATGACTCTGTTGCCTAAAACCCTTTTCACAGTGCGAGCACTCGTACGGCTTCTGTCCAGTGTGAATCTTCCCATGCAGTTTAAGACAGGCCTGGTCCGAAATCGTCTTCCCACACTCGGTGCAGTAGTAGTGCTTTTTTCCTGTGTGAACGCGCTGGTGCAGGCGAAGGTGGCTCCCTTGTCGGAAACACTTTCCTCACTCGGAGCAAGAATACGGCTTCTCTCCGGTGTGAATGCGCTGATGTTGCTGGAGAGTGTTCTTCTGAGAGAAACCCTTTCCGCACTCGGAGCAAGAATACGGCTTCTTTCCGGTGTGAACGCGCTGATGTTGCTGGAGAGTGTTCTTCTGAGAGAAACCCTTTCCGCACTGCGAGCAATAATACGGCTTCTCTCCGGTGTGAATGCGCTGATGTTGCTTAAGATTGTTCTTCTTAGAGAAACTCTTTCCGCATTCGGAGCAATAATACGGCTTATCTCCGATGTGAACGCGCTGATGTTGCTGGAGAGTGTTCTTGTGAGAGAAACTCTTTCCGCACTCGGAGCAATAATACGGCTTCTCTCCGGTGTGAATGTGCTGATGTTGCTGGAGATCGTTCTTCTGGGAGAAACTCTTTCCGCACTCGGAGCAAGAATACGGCTTCTCTCCGGTGTGAATACCCTGATGTCGCTGGAGAGTGTTCTTGTGAGAGAAACTCTTTCCGCACTCGGAGCAATAATACGGCTTCTCTCCGGTGTGAACGCGCTGATGTTGCTGGAGATGGTTCTTGCGAGCGAAACTCTTTCCGCACTCGGAGCAATAATACGGCTTCTCTCCGGTGTGAATGCGCTGATGTTGCTGGAGAGTGTTCTTGTGAGAGAAACTCTTTCCGCACTCGGAGCAAGAATACGGCTTCTCTCCGGTGTGAATGCGCTGATGTTGCTGGAGATCGTTCTTCTGAGTGAAACTCTTTCCGCACTCAGAGCAACAATACGGCTTCTCTCCGGTGTGAACGCGCTTATGTTGCTGGAGAGTGTTCTTGTGAGAGAAACTCTTTCCGCACTCGGAGCAAGAATACGGCTTCTCTCCGGTGTGAATGCGCTGATGTTGCTGGAGAGTGTTCTTGTGAGAGAAACTCTTTCCGCACTCGGAGCAAGAATACGGCTTCTCTCCGGTGTGAATGCGCTGATGTTGCTGGAGAGTGTTCTTGTGAGAGAAACTCTTTCCGCACTCGGAGCAAGAATATGGCTTCTCTCCGGTGTGAACGCGCTGATGTAGCTGGAGATGGTTCTTTTGAGCGAAACTCTTTCCACACTCGGAGCAAGAATACGGCTTCTCTCCGGTGTGAATGCGCTGATGTTTCTGGAGATTGTTCTTTTGAGCGAAACTCTTTCCACACTCGGAGCAATAATATGGCTTCTCTCCGGCGTGAATGCGCTGATGTTTCTGGAGACTGTTCTTGTGAGAAAAACTCTTTCCGCACTCGGAGCAAGAATACGGCTTCTCTCCGGTGTGAACGCGCTGATGTTGCTGGAGATTGTTCTTGTGAGAGAAACTCTTTCCGCACTCGGAGCAAGAATACGGCTTCTCTCCGGTGTGAATGCGCTGATGTCGCTGAAGATCGTTCTTTTGAGAGAAACCCTTTCCACACTCGGAGCAAGAATACGGCTTCTCTCCGGTGTGAATGCGCTGATGTCGCTGAAGATCGTTCTTTTGAGAGAAACCCTTTCCACACTCGGAGCAATAATACGGCTTCTCTCCGGTGTGAACGCGCTGATGTTGCTGGAGATTGTACTTTTGAGCGAAACTCTTTCCACACTCGGAGCAAGAATACGGCTTCTCTCCGGTGTGAATGCGCTGATGTTGCTGGAGATGGTTCTTCTGAGAGAAACTCTTTCCGCACTCGGAGCAAGAATACGGCTTCTCTCCGGTGTGAATGCGCTGATGTTGCTGGAGATGGTTCTTCTGAGAGAAACTCTTTCCGCACTCGGAGCAATAATACGGCTTCTCTCCGGTGTGAATGCGCTGATGTTGCTGGAGATGGTTCTTGTGAGAGAAACTCTTTCCACACTCGGAGCAAGAATACGGCTTCTCTCCGGTGTGAACGCGCTGATGTCGCTGAAGATCGTTCTTTTGAGAGAAACCCTTTTCGCACTGCGAGCAAAAATACGGTCTCTTACGAAGTTTTGATGACTCTCCAGTGAGAAGGCGCAAGTGTTGCTGGGGATGCCTCGACAGAAGTTGTGAGTCCCGAGTTTTCTTCTTCTCCATGTTTTATGTATTTATTTTAGAAATAGAAGAATAAAATGCCAAAGGACAGTGGATTTCAACAGCCTGATGTACACCTTGCGACTGTATCTCCAGATGTCTTTAACTTCTGTGGAGAAAATAAAGACAAGTTTTAAGACAATACACACAAACACACGTTATATATATAATGTACATATGTGAGTGAAAAATCTGAGGACACCCTTTTACTTCAGAAACAAAAGGGAAAATGACATATCTGAATCTGAAGCAAGTAATGGGTGAGGGGTCCTGCCATATTGGATCAAGGGCAAGTTTTTCCAATGGGAAGGTGGTCATGTAGCAGTTCAGAGAAGAACAGAATTGTCTCAGAAATCAATTGATGCAATCAGATTTGCAATATCTCTTGTGGTTCAGACGTTATCAACACAGAAAGTAGCGACATCAACCACATTAAACATCATGTTCAGTGTGCTGGTGCTGAACAGTGCCTTAAGATAAGGGTTCAGCGCCATAGACAGCACAGCGAACATGATGTCCAATTTGGTTGATGATGCAACTAACTGTGTTGATAATGTTTGAAGAGATATTGCAAATCTGATTGCATCAGTTGATTTCTGTTCAGTTCTGTTCTTCTTTGATCTGCTACATGACCACCTTCCCATTGGAAAAACTTGATCCAATATGAAAAGATTAAAGATTGGAGCTCAAAGCTAAAAGATTGGACCCCTCACCCTTTACTTGCTGGGATATTCAGATATGTCATTTTCCCTTTTGTGCTAAGCTTTTTTATAAGTATATAGCCCACTTTTTTATCGCCTTATTTTCCTTTGTAGGTTCAAGTTAACTGCTTTATGGAAACATCCAATTATACCTTTTTTTACATTTTTCACCACAGCGTGTCGATACATCTACAGTGAAAACCAAGAGTCTAATACCAAAAGCCAGTCGCGGTTGAAAAGAGGCTTTTCATGTAAGGAGACGTCAACATTTATTTCGGATTTTGGATCTTTCAAGAACGAGTCAATTTTCTGAATCGACTACGTTATATTAACGTCGGGAGCTGACTCTCACCAAAGAGCCATTCTTTAAAATTAATATAACCCTGTAGCTGAAAACTATTTTATTTTCATTTTTTTTTTTTGGCTTGTAGTGATAAACAGTGACACCGGTCTCTCCTGGGTCTCTAGTTCGGACCTCTGTTCCCTAATTGTCCCCAACACCTGTTGCTTGTTCTATTTATTTTAAGAAAACAGATTTTTTAACCAATTTATGGATTTGTCCACCTGCTGTGAACACTGCCTCTCAGAATTCATGCAGCGAGTCAAGTCATACCATGTGGTAGACTTTTGGTGTAAGCTGACATTGCAAAGCATGAATAACAAAAGACTGTTTCTGGATATTTTTTTTCCACAGAGAATAAATAGAATATAAAAGTACACGCCAATCTACTGAACTTCTGCTCAACCAACAGACATACAAAGACACCGTTTACGTACACTGACTCAGGGCAGACCCCCGACCACGACTGCAGTGTTGGTTCAACCTGCACTTGTCTGCCTGTTGTTAAGTTTTTTTCCATTCCTCTTTTTTACCCATAGATTTCCTTCCTTTTTAGTCACACCCAAACCTCATTGTTTCATTTAAACTACAGCCTCCAAACTGCATATACTAACTAGCATCTTCTCTGGTTATTTATGAAGCTCACTGTTGTGAAAATGTTTCACTAATGCAAACCATTTGAAATAATTTCTACTAATAAACGCTTTTCTGATGCACCCTGAATAAAAACTTGGTGGCTTTTAGAAACTGTAACCAGTAACTGTACACCTACAAAGTGATTCTGTACATTGAGGAAGGCTAAGAAACTGGCCACTGAGTTTAGATCCACCTAATAAACTACAAAAGAAAGTACACTGGGTAGTGTAGTTTGTTGATGGTCCCTTACCTCCTTTAACGGTCACAGCAGCCCACAGATGTAAACACGTACTCTACTTTTTACTAAGTAGAGTATTTCTTTATTTATTTATTTTTGTATCTAAAGTTTCAAAACAGGCTTTACTGCTGTTTAACAAGTCCGCCAACAAAGTAAACTTAAAATGAGCTCACTCGAATCTTCCGTTCCACCTTAAACGCCGCAGCAGACTGTAACAATTTAAGGTGGAATTAACATTGAATTAAGAAACTAATTTCCAAGCCGTGGTTTTAATCCTCCACATTTTTTAACATTAATACGCGGTTTTAATCACTTTAGTAGCCAATTTAATCCAATTGCAGCAGCTTGTAGTTACATTTCTCACGACTCCAGTAACGTCTACTCTCCGTGTCCGAGCCGCGGCCGCTAAACAAACCGGCATGAAGCGTTTTATTTTATTTGGTGAGCGTCTCCTGCGGCGGTTTTTTCAACTCAAGTCCTGTATTAAGAACTTTAGACTGTTCAGCTGAACTAAATCGTACCGCTGGGCTCTAGAGAAGGTCTGTTCGCTCCGTCCACTCGGCGGCGGTGCGTTAGCATTAGCAACTCCTCAGACAGCGCCTCAGTTAGTCTCCAGCACTGCGCACGCGCACATTACTGAAGTGTCGTTCAGGAACGAGTCGGTTCTTTGAATCGGCTAATTTAGATGGACGTTGGGAGTCGACTCTCACTGAAGAGCCGTTTTTGTAATATTAAGTTAAACAAACGGGTAAATAATGGGATGTTGTAACTGAAAACTGAAAAAATCAATGTTCTCCTGACAAGTAGTGACAAGTAGGCACCCCCAGCTCCCCTGGACCTCCAGCTCGGAATTCTGTTCGCTCATTATCCCCATCACCCGTTGCTCGTTCTATTTATTTTACTCTTTGTGTGTTTTTAATGTAGTTTTTTTTTATTTCTTCTCTAAAAACACCTTAAATCTTCAATAGATTTGTCCACCTGCTGCGAACGCTGCCTTTTGGAGTTCATGCAGGAAAACTACTTGTTAGTAGAGCCATTTTTTATTCATGTAATGAAATTAAATGAAATTGCGACAATGAAACAAATTGCTAACTTGGTGAACAATTGGGGGAAAATTGCGACTGAATGAAAAATCAAACCAACATATGTTGTGTTTCGGGTGCAGGTCAACCAGCTTGACAAAGGGGTGGGACCAGCTAAACCAGCATATCGTCCCTGTCCAACGTAAAACATGTATCTCGATTTTTCTTTTTCTTCATTCTTTGAACACAGCAGCTGCCATTTACATTGTGTGAAAGTTTCACAATGAATGGACCAATAGAAATCTGGTTCCACTGAGTCACACTAAGAGTAAAGACATTTTTTGTTCTCTCCTTTAAAGCTGCCATATTTGTTTTCTTTGGACAGCGACGATATAGATAACTTAAACCAGCGTATAGACCAGCTTAATCCATTATGGAATGCAAGTTTTATATTTAATTATGCTATAGTAGGCCAAAGCTTTCTAAACAGTGTCTCAGACATCAGTTAGTAATCAAATACACAGTTCCACCGACTATCAGGGTGAGAAATCAGACCAGGTGTAAATGGCCATAGTTAATATGGTATGTAGTAGTGAGAAAAAAACTGGACCTCAATAAAAGTCACAGCACAAAGGAACTCTATTAATGCAACACTGGACACTTGCAAATAGCCTTTACTCAATGCCACATATAAATGGAATTAAGAGTAAGGGGTCACTTTGTAGACTGGGGCTATTGACGTGACCAGGGCTATGTCTATATTGTTGTTGTCCAGAGAAACACAAGTATCTCAGAACTGGCAGCTTTACTAGAGAAGCCAGAAGCTGCCTTTACTTATAATGTAAGTCGATGGAACCAGAATTTTTTCCAGGTGATTTTGGAGCATTTCTATTGGTATTGGTTTTATTTAAAAATAAAAATCACCAAAAATGGAGAGACACAGCGACATTATAGACTAAGGCTAATGAGGCAGTTTGTGACTAAAATATTGCAATTAGATTAATTAACTGATCTACTGGCATTAGCTTACAAGATAATGTTACTGATCCTGGTTCAGTAAGGATTGATTTCTCTTCAGCCCTGCAGTACCATCACCTGATTTAGCTATCTTTCTTTGCTAAAGTAAAAAATGGCTACAATGAAATGTAGCATTGCAGTACACAGTGGAGTCACATTATTATGACCACTTCCTACTTTGGATGCCTTCAGCACGTCAGTGGCAGCGTTATGGTCTGGGGAATGTTTTGTTGACATTCTCTGGACCTACTAATCCATGTGAAAGACACTCTCAACCCATTTTGGCGATAAATTCGTCCTTGCAGATCACGTACACCATACATGCTGATTGTCTTCTGTGGGGTAGATGGGATCTTGCAGCAAGACAATGTGACACGTGGCTAAAATGTTTTACATTGTCTGGAAGAGCTGCCCAAGTACTAGCCTGGACCTCTAATTCCCCAGACTTGAACCCAGTCAAGCATCTGTGGGACCACCTGGATGGTTGTTGGCTCTATGGATCCTCCTCCACGCTCCCTTCAGCAGCTGTGGGATGCACTGCAGTCAGCATGGCTCCAGATACCTGTGACCACCTACCAGGACCTTATTGGGTCTCCCAGTCTGTCTCGCTGCTGTCAGTGCTGCACCCAGCTGTTTCTTGGAGTGTTAGATCATAATATTGTGACTCAACTGTGAAGTTTGCACAGGAGCAATAATGGAAGCGTATGAGCGTCAATCAGCACACGTTTCAGGTATGCAGGTGGTGATTTCCACCTCCATGTGATGTTGTTGGCCCTATATGCTGTCAATAGTAATATGATTCTTCATTTTTTCACGTTTCCAGCAAGTCATGGGTGAACCTGTTCTGCGTACTTAACAAAGGAGAGATCGGCTTCTACAAGGACGCGAGGAACACCACAACCCCTTACAACGACGAGCCCCTCCTTAATCTGGCCATCTGCACCTTCGACACCACCAACGGTTACAAGAAGAAAAAGAATGTCTTCATCCTCAGGTGCAACTCACCTTGATATGGCTTGATAATGTCTGAAGGCTTGCAGTCTGCACTCACTGTCCACTGGACCCTGTCCAGGACCCCCACAGGACCACCACAAAGCAAGTACTATTTGGATGGTGGGTCATTCTCAGCACTGCAGTGACACTGACGTGGTGGTGGTGTGTAAGTGTGTATGTTGTGCTGGTGTGAGTGGATCAGACATAGCAGTGCTGCTGCAGGAGTGTTTAAACACCTCAGTGTCACTGCTGGACTGAGAATCGTCCACCAACGAAAACTATCCAGATAGCAGTGTCCTGTGGGCGGCGTCCTGTGTCCACTGATGAAGAACTAGAGGAACACAAACTGTGCAGCAGCAGATGAGCTACTGTCTCTGACTTTACATCTACAAGGTGGACCAGCAAGTAGTAGGAGTGTCTAATAGAGTGGACAGTGAGTGGACACAGTGTTTAAAAACTCCAACAGCAGCACTGCTGTGTCTGATTCACTCACACCAGCACCACAGAAGTGTCACTGCAGTGCTGAGAATCACCCACCTCCTTATTAGTACCTGCTCTACGGTGGTCCTGTGGGGGTCCTGATCATTAAAGAACAGAGTAATAAAGTATACATAGAATCAGATGAACAGTCTGTAAGTGGAGGTCCTGTATGGTCAGTGGAGCTGATACAGTGGACAGTGAGTGGAGGTCCTGTATGGTCAGTGGAGCTGATACAGTGGACAGTGAGTGGAGGTCCTGTGTGGTCAGTGGAGCTGATACAGTGGACAGTGAGTGGAGGTCCTGTATGGTCAGTGGAGCTGATACAGTGGACAGTGAGTGGAGGTCCTGTATGGTCAGTGGAGCTGATACAGTGGACAGTGAGTGGAGGTCCTGTATGGTCAGTGGAGCTGATACAGTGGACAGTGAGTGGAGGTCCTATATGGTCAGTGGAGCAGTGAGTGTAGACACAAGGAGGATGGTAGCAAAAGAGGGTACTTTTGGTACCATGAACATAAGCAGACAAATATTAATTGAATGTCCTAGAGAGAAACCATGTTACTCGTTAATAATCATGAACTAATGAAAGCCATGCACTTTACTAGCAAGTAAATCCAATTTATTTATGGTGCAACCTTAGTAAGTCAGTTTTGGTACCACCTTATCACCCACCATCACTGAACTGCTGGATTTACTGTATTGAAAAATGTCAATTGTTCGACTACATCCAGTAATATAGCACGGCATGTTCAAAACATTGTGTATAACTGTATATCTTAACCAGATCTGATGACCCCATAAAGATTTTGGGGCTACGCTAACGCTCCAGTAGTAATATCGAGTTGGATTTGTAATAATATGTTGCTGTCTGTCGTTTTGACCCACCACAGGACCGAAACTGAAGGAGACTATATCTTTTTGGCAAAAGACGAGGTGAGTTTTGGAACAATGTTTCAATAGAGATCCCATCCACTGTTAACCCTGGGGGCAGTCAGGGGGCTGGATGTTGGAGAACGAGCCTTGTGACCGGAAGGTCACCAGTTTGATCCCCTGAACCGACAGGACACGACCCAAGTGCCCTGGATCAAGACACCAAACCCCCAACTGCTCCCTGGGTACTATGGATAGGACTGCCCACTGCCCACAGGAAGTGTGCTCACTACTGCCTCCAAAGGGTGTGTGTGTGTATGTGTTCACTAGTGTATGTGCGTGTTGTACTGCATAGATGTGTGCAAACACAAGTAGCTTGCATCTGTGAGGTGATTAATGAGGCAGCATAAGCATCCCAGCAGAAGAAATACAGTTTATTTCAGTATCAATTTGATTTAATTAGTTTTGTGTTTATACTTTTCTTATTTTAATGTTATTTTGTTTTTTATTATTATAGTAGCTTGTTTTACCTCTTGATTTATTTTTGACCTACTTTACTTTTTTATTATTTCTAATCTCTTATCCTCTTTTTATCTTAATTTCTTACTAATTAAATCTTAACTTTTGCCTGTTTATTATTATTATTATTATTATTATTATTATTATTATTATTATTATTATTATTATTTCTATTTTTATATTCACTGTTATTTTAAAATATTCATTGAAGGTGTATTAGCTATTTTCTTCTCTGTTGTTTATTTATTTATAATGATTACATTTTTTAGTTTCTTTGTCATGTCAATCCCTGTTCTTGTAAATGCTCGGCTACATTGAAAATGAGGGTTAGTGGGGGGTTTGTGTACCAATTTGTGTATTTGTGCATGTTCTCTGAAAGTTCCACCTGAAGCAGTACCGCCAGAGATCGCTGGGGCAGTACAGCTGAGCGAGGCACGACCACAGCCTGTAGTCTATAGTCACAACAAGAGAGCATGAACAGAATCAGGCCATTTCTGCTACTGTGCCTTTAAGGCTGATATGCAAATGAGCTCGGTTCTGATTGGCTGTGCCTCAGTCTGAAGGCACTCAAAAAGTATCTAAACACTTCTTGCACCATAAATATGCTGTGCTATACTGGTGTACACTGAACGGCTGGGTATATGTAAATAAGTCCTTGTGACATCACAAAAATAGTGAATTAGAAATAAGGTTGTCTTTCCAGCTTCGTTTACATACATAGACTGGCAAGTGACATGATACACACCCAGATGGACTGGGCAGGGACGGATACATTTTGAAACAATGTTACAATGTTATTTTTCCAGTGCTATACAGGTGTACGCTGGATAGCTGGATGTATGTAAATGAGTCTATACACTACCGCTCAAAAGTTTGGGATCACAGTGAAATGTTCTTGTTTTAATGGAGTATCTTCTTCCTTAACACAACAATGGACTGACGGGTCTCTAAAGAAAGTTGTTTCTTTCTGGTCATTGTGAGTCGGTCAGCAAGCCATCAACTGCTGATGCTTCAGGTACTAAACTAACCTAGAATGTTGTTCTCCCTTTTATACTCACTTATTAGTAGAATTTTTTTCAGCTGTGCATCACAATTGAGCAAGAGTGTCCTAACAACCAATTAGTCCAAAAACATCCTTAACTTGGATTGGTGGTCGTACCAGGAGATTTAGACAGAGGACTGAGAATTGCTGATAATAGGACTATATGTAAAATAAGAATCTATACAAAAATAGACTTTAATACAAACATTTTTATTCTTTAAAAATCATCTGATACACTTACATTAATTGTGAAATGGACAATATTGTTTGTGAATTTCATGAAAAATGCATGAAATTCTAAAGTGATCCTAAACTTTTGGGCGGTAGTGTATATATAGACTGCAAAGTGACCTACACACCCAGATGGACTGGGCAGGGACGAATACATTCAGAAACAACGTTCCAATGTTATTTTTCTGGATTTCCCTGAAATGGGCTCTTTAAAATGGTCAGCAGCTTCCAACCTTTTGCACTGTTTGTCCATGGCATTCATTTTAAAGCACTTAGTAAAGCAGCTAATGTCCCAAACCAGTACAGACCAGTACAGTACGAGCCTAAATACTTCCAGTATCAGTCACGCTGCCCGTATGTCCTGAAAACCTCAAGCTAATCTGAGATCGTCGGGCATTTTTTCTTTACTCTCTGTTTTTTTTCCCAGGAGGATCTAAAACGCTGGGTGAGCAGCATCAACGCCAGCCTGAGCGAGATTGAGGAAATCTGCAAGTGGGAGAAACCAACTACCTCCTCCACCGACCCCGACAAATCCGAACGCAAGGAGCGCTCGGAGGGGGCGGAGCCGTCGGAGAAGAGCGAGAAGTCGGAGAAGTCGGAGCGCTCGGACAAGGGAGAGGCGTCGGAGAAGAGCTCGGAAAAGAGGGACACGTCAGAGCGGGAGCGGGAGCGCGCCGAGAGGCGGGAAAGGGAGCGGGGCGAGAGAGGCGAGAGAGGAGAGAGGGGACAGAGAGAAAGAGAGCGAGGGGAGCGAGCGGAGCGAGAGCGAGGAGACAGAGAACGAGAACGAGGGAGGGAAAGAGAAGAGAGAGGAGATCGGGGTTCCAGGGCTTCCAGCACCTCGGGCAAGAGCAAATGATCCGCCGGGCTCGTCCGTCTTCTTCAAACCTTTATTTATCCATCCATCTGTTCATCCGTCCACGGAGAGAAAGGAAGAGAGGGAAGGGAGACTCGCTCGTGCGCTCTTTCTTTGTTTTGAGCCGCCGCTGTCGGGCCGGGACGCCGCTCGCAGACTGCGTGTAGACGTACATGTGTCTGTATTCGATTGGCCCAAAGAGAGAACCTACAGCCCGGGATCACAAGCCGGCCTCAAACAGAGTCCCATTGGATGAGAACCTGTCGGTTGGTCCTGCTTTGCTACAGTGACGGAGGAGGAGGTTGAAGAACGGAGATGAAAAAACACCCCCCCAGATATTTAGAAAGCCTTTAAATGAAGCAATATAATGTAGATGATTTACAGTATTATATTAGGGAAATTTGTGTGAACCGCCCGTCTCGGTGGGGTCTTCAAATACAGCGGCACGTCCTCTGGTGGGGCTCCAGTGGATAGCTTGTGACCAATGCTGGCCCGAACAGCGCGAATACCCGAGTGTTCTTTCGTGGTGTTGGCTGTAGCTTATTTAGCATTTAAAGGCTGTTATTGTTTAATAGTAGCTTCAACTTGGATTCATAACATTTTTAGTACATTTCAAGAAAGTAGTGATGTTTAATATATAGAAAATATAAAATAAACAATTTATGGCCAGTTTATTTAAATGTATCATGGAACCATGTCACCTTAGATTCCACTGCTTTCCACTTGGCCATTGAATCTGAAAGACCAACGACGCCAGTCTAAAGGGGGTGAGTTACTGCATTTGATTGACAGCGATTTTAGAGAACACAACATTTTGAAACCAACTCATATATAATATGTTTTAATAGTTATTTTCCGAGTACCGTACAGCTTCAAATCTTCTGCTGGTGACTAAAGAGATATTGTTGATTGTCCAGCTGATGACCCATGTTAAATTGCACTGTGTATGTTATGGGGATTGGCTCCCTCTTTGGTGGAAACGTGTAATAGCATGCGGTGTCTAACATGAGTTGTACTTCAGCTCCTTCCCTGAGGGGATGAAGTTGACAATTGAAAGAGAATTCAAAGAGAACTCAGTCAAAACCTGCTGAAGGACGCATCTTCTGAGGATGTGAGTGAATCAGCTGTTACTGTCAGTTTGTCTTCATCAGTATAAGTAGGTTTTGCCACTGAGACCTAAACATTGAGCCAGACCGTCGTTTATTTAGCATGTGCGTGTGACGCTAATGTGGAAACAGTCTACAAAAATTCGACCCAATGCCTGTTATTATTCTTCGGACTCAATTGTGTACACTGTAATTTATATAGTGTAGCTTAAATACGCTGTGAAGTACTTCAGTAATTCAATAACAATCAAATATGTGAGCTTGAGTCGTGTGAATTTAGAAGGTGACTCAAAGTGAAGGTCAGATAGACTCTGTCTATTATAGATGTAAATAGATATAAATATAATATGTTTTCCTTCTGGACTTTCACTTATGGCATCAGTGAGATTCGCCAACACAGTCTTCCAGTGTTGGGGTGAACACATGGACAGCTGTGCCACCCTGAAATTACTCCAGTTTCTGTATCCATAAGAGCTTAACACAGTAAAACTATTGCTTTTTCTTTCTAAATAGTGCTTTAAATGATCAGTACTCAGTGCAACATTTGCAATAAGAGGCTGATACATACATATCTGTATGTATATCATATCTACCCAAGCACTTAGTTTGGTGGACTGATTTCTTCTATCTGTATATCAGCTAATATATAGTATTAATACATAACCGCTGCCTATTGAGTATGTTTTAAACATGAGTTTTTAAATATGAGAATTCACCTGTAAAATGCGGTTCGGGCCAGCCCTGGTCACAACATCGTTGTTGAGCTTTGGAGCAAATGGGATCATCCAAGCAGATACGCTAACGAGGCTAAATAAACCAGCAGGGCAACAAGAGCCAGCAGTTAGCATATGAACTTTTTCTTTTCAAGTGACATGAGCTGAACCATGTTCGGCATAAAAAGTGTAACCACATAAGCAGGCCTATTCATTAAACCCCTCCCCCATTTCCGTCATCTAAAAACGATGTGAAGTCCTATCCACTAAAAAGAAACAGTAATAATGTAGAACAGGCACCAAGTTAATAGCTGCATTCTCAGCTATTGTATTCCATAGGCAATCGCAACACATCCAGGTATTTGTGTGAGAAGGAACAAGACGAGGCTGTGTAGGACAATGCTGCTCTTGGACATGATATCTTTATGTTCATCCATTAAATTGTACAATGATTAGTAAATATTTAAAAAAACATTGGAGGTGAAATTGTCATTCTATTATATATATATTTGTATGAATATATATATATATATATATATATATATATATATATATATATATATATATATATATATATATATATTTATATATATATGTATATATATATATATATATATATATATATATATATATATATATATATATATATATATATATACTATTTACCAGATTCACTTCTATGAGCTGCAGTGAATAACGATAAATCATTTTTATTAATCAACTGAACTGAAAAGTAGTACTCGTTTAAATTAATACTGGCTAAAGTGGTTTATGACTTCTGAGTGGTAAACATGCATCACAGTAGCCTTTGTAGACCCACAGTGTGCACTCACAGCTCTTGACCTTTTTTTTTGGCTGGGTAAGTGGAAAGTAGACAAAACATCCACACCACTCACCAGAGTTTCTGTTTCTAAGCGTAGACGCTCTCACATCTTATATCTCTGTGGACTGTGAGAGTCAGGACGAGTATAAGACTCAGCGGTTTTGGAAAGGAGAGTCTAAACTGGGCCATTTATAAAGATTCCTTCTTAATGCACTATGCTTGGTGAGGTCAAGCTTTGTGGGCTTCCCTCCTTCTTTTCTTTTCTTTTTCTTGTCTTCCAGGTTTTTCTGTACATTCAAGCATTTAGCGTTTCCAGTTTTAGTACAAAGACCCTCATTTCTCGCCCCAGAGTAAGAAAAAGAGCGAGCATGTAGTCGCTAACGATAGCTTTTCACTACCTAGCTAGTTTTGCTAGCGTCGTGTGCTCAAGATGGACTGTCGTGGACACTCGACAAGCATGGACTCAAGGAATTTGGGTGGGTTTCAAATCTTTGTTAGCGGCAGATTTTAGTCCAAAAGCTTAACAAGTTGCCTCCAGACGCAAATTCTAATTCCGAGACTTCGTAATAGGTAGTGCCGCTGTCGGAACAAAACCCTGCATCTCTACAAGTTTGAAACAAAAGAACAAAAAAAGGAGATTCGAGATTTTTCTCAAGAGTAATGATAAAAATCAAATGAAGCAGAAAATATATAATCTCTGTCCAAAGATAAAGAATATTTACAGGAGAAGGTAACATCCTACTTTACTTTTAATTTAAGTCAATGGAACCAGAATTTGGGACAAGCTATTTTAAAGCATTTCTATTGGTCAAATGACCAATGGACCTAATTTGACCAAAACGGAGATAAATGTTTTTCTTCGGACAGCGACAACAGTAAACCAACTGGTGCTATAACGGCTGTAGAGGGCAGCGTTGAGCTTGTTTCTATTTTCATTTAGAGAAATTAGCTAATCAGCCAGTGTGGCTATTCTAGACAGTTAATCGCCAGCTAAGATTTCATGACTGTGACAGTCCTGGTAGGAGATACAGTAGAAGGTTTGGAACAGGAGAGAAAAAGGGGTAAAGAGCGAGTGAGAGAAAGAGAGAGAGAGACCGACAGGCCACCTGCTTTCCCAAATGTGGTATCCCATTGTTTAATCCATCAGCATTTACTTCAAGTGCACTTCACCCAAGTGCACTCCAAACATGCAGACATTACCCAAAGCTCCTGGTGTACATGTGTCTGATTAGATTAGGGTTGGGGTTTGTTTGTGTTTTGTTGGAGGACGAGGGGGATCCCAGATCAGCACACTGTAAAAGATTGGGTCAATTGGGTCAATTGTGCCCAGAATCCTTTGGGTGATTATTCAAACCTCCCCCCCACTTCTGTTCTACATGCCTTTCCTGATCAGTTGCGTCCCACCTGTAAAACCCCCTCAGAGATCCTGACACTTTTCTTTCCTGGACTCTTTGTTTTTCCTGAAAGATCTTCCTTGAAGGTCGTCAACAAAAAGCACAATGTTCACCCCGAAAGCCATCACGTTCCCCGCAGTCCTCTTCTGGAGCTGCCGTTTGGAAACTCTAGACGGTTTCTGATGGACCTCGAGCTTCTACCCTGATGGACAGACAGTTTGCTGAGAATTTTTGAGCCAGGCATTTTTGTCATCAGCAAGCCCTGTTGTCGTCACTGAGCTTGACCTCACCGCCTTCGACACATTTGTATTTTCTGTTCGATGTATTAACTGTTGAAAAAAAAGAAGACGCCACCCTGGAATTTCCGTGGCTAACGGACGTACGCCCAGACCCCCTCAAACCGAGCTCGTGGACAGTGGAGAGCGGACGGGGCCTCATCTGATCAAGTAAACCATTTCTCACAAGGAACGTAGAAGAAAAACCACTAATACGTTGCATGAATGAGAACATAGAGGAGATTTCTATGCAACAGCTGTGCATGTTTATCCAAAGGGGTCCAACCCCCCAGCCAAAAGACTGGGCTTGAGTGATGATGATGATGATGATGATGATGATAATGAGGAAGGGTAATGCAGGTAATGTGTATTAACTGAGATGTGTCATTAAACATTATGTACTGGTATCCTCCTGGGCTCATTACAGGTTGTATATATCAACACATTGTTGGGTCTTTATTTCGATCACTGTGTCAGAAAAACAACTGTATATTGAGACACACTGTATAGTATTTTTATAAATAAGTACTTGTGTTTGCTTAATGGATGTAGTCATAACGCACATTAATAATGGAAACCAACAATGGCGTAGAATTAGCATGGACGTAAGTGACGTGTCCCCACCAATAAAATTATTCAGATCAATAATTTGATCCTCTCCAAAAAAACCCCGATCTGACAACGTCTCATTAACCTAGAAGTGCAGAAAGTGTTAAATCACGTTCTCTACTCAAGTCCTTCCTCCTCTTAACACATATGGCCAGTGTGATTGGCTGTGCTGCTGTCATGTGAGACTCTGTAGCTACATTTGGTTGTTAGCAGCTCCAAACTTTCCAGTCATATGAGACTCACTGTACAAGACTCAGGTGCAACGCTGGTGACACATGGGTGTGAAAAGCGAGTGAGGATGGCAGCGAAAAAGAAGGGGGGTAGGTTCATAGGTCTCCACCAATGTTAAGAGCAAATCTACGCCCTTGGAAACCAATCTTATTAAGCCTGCATTTTACGGGCTGGTTGCATGGCTATTTCTCAACTTCTTGACACATATCGTAGAAGTGTCTTTCAGCACTGGACTTTATATGTCAATTTTCATTGAGATCATTGAGATTTAGCAGTCCGAATAAATAATAAATGACAGATAAACGACAAGAATGTAGCCAAATTAGTAGAATTACCATCAAAAGTCTTGTATATCATAAATATACCAAACTTCTGATTGCATATCATATTTGGCTAGTTGGGCATCTACTGGAAATAATAGTTTATTAGCAATGTAATGTGATAAAACTGGGCTGATGTGATGGAATGTTCTGGTTTTAGTTAGTACTCTAGCAGCAGCATTCTGAAGTTTTTTCAGGTTCCTGCTAGATCATCCTGGCAACAATGTATTACAGTAATCTAGCCTTGAGGTTCTAAATGCATTAATTAATTAATCCTTTCAGCTTCATGTATCAATAACGCATTTCTTAACTTTGAAATGTTTCACAGGTGAAGAAACGCTGTTCTTGTAATATTACCTATGTGTTGGTTAAACGTCAGATCTGAATCAATTGTCACACCAAGATTTTTGGCAACTGAACCAGGAACTACAGAGGAGTCTGCAAGGTTCAACATTAAATCTGAACATGTAGTCCGAGCAGCCTTTGGACTGAGAAGGAGAACTTCTGTTTTATCTGGGTTCAAAAGAAGGAAGTTCTGAAGCATCCAAAGTTTAATATCTTTTACACAATCTTCTATCTTATTTAATTTGGATTTATCTTCTGGTTTGGCTGATATGTACAGCTGTGTATCATCAGCATACTAGTGAAAACTGATTCCATGTCTATTTATAACTGAGCCTAATGGCAACGTGTACAATGTGAATAACAGAGGACCTAAAACAGAACCTTGTGGAACTCCATATTTCACTCTGGTATAATTAGATGATTCATTATCTAATCACATGAACTGAAACCGGTCAGTGAGGTAGGATGTGAACCAGGATAATGCTATTCCTGTGATTTCAACCATGTTTTCTAATCTGTCTGAGAGAATAACGTGATCTATAGTGTCAAAACCTGCACTTAGATCAAGTGGTACCAGTAGAGATACACTGGCCTGATCAGATGCAAGAAGGAGATCATTTGTTATTCTAACAAGAGCAGTCTCTGGCCTGTGTTTGGGCCTGAAACCAGATTGAATTTTTTCATATATGTTGTTCTTATGTCTACAGCTTTTACTAAGATCTTAGAAATAAATGGTAAGTTGGAAATAGGTCTATAGCTTGCCAATTCGCTGGGATCAAGATGTGGTTTATTTATCAGAGGTTTAATAACTGCTAGCTTGAATGCTTTTGGTACATGACCCAGGCTAAAAGAAGAATTTATTATTGTTAAAATTGGGAAAAGAGATTCCTATACAGACACTAAACAAAGTCATTTAACTCCACCATCTGAAAAAGGTTGCAAAGCCATTGTTGAGGCTCTGGGACTTCAGCAAACCACAGTCAAAGCTGTTATACACAAATAGAGAAAACCTGAAACTTGGAAAAGAAGAGACCAGCCTACCAAAATTTCACCAGGACTCATCCTGGAGGTCACAAAAGAACCCAGATGAACATCTAAAGAACTGCAGGCATCACTCGCCTCAGTTAAGGTCGATTTACTCGATTCTACATTAAGAAAGATGCTGGACAAAAATGATGTTCATAAGAGTCACTAGGTCCAAATCACTACTGACCAAAGAGGACATAAAGCCTCATCTTGCATTCATCAAAAAACATCTAAATGACATCCCCAAGACTTTTGGGACAATATCCTATAAACTGATCCCTCAAAGGTGGAACTTTTTGGAAGACCTGGGTCCTGTTACATCAGGCATATAGTCAACACTGCATTCCACTATAAGAACATCATACCAACAGTGAAGCATGGTGGTGATAGTGTGATGGTCTGGGGCTGTTTTGCTTCTGCAAGACCTCAACGACTTGTCATAACTGATGGAATCATGATGCTGTAACAAGACCTTTAACAGGCAGTTGATGCCAATGTGGCCAAATTCAAACCAATTTGCAAAGAATAGTCACCAAAATTCCTCCACAGCAACATAACAGAGTCTGAAAGTTTGACACAAACGTTAGCTCGACCAGCTATTGGGTATAGGGGGCAGTTACAGTCACAAAGGTGTTATGGGTTTTTAATAAACCTTTATTTTCAACAAACAGACTCATCATTTAAAAGTTGCCTTTTGTGTTTACTAGTATTTCTGTATCTTAAAATAAAATCAATTAGATTTCAATTGTGACAAATCGGCGAAAACAGAACTTTTATTTCTGTAGTGCGTTCAAATGACAGGGTGTTGGCCAAAGTGCTGCACAATCAAATCAGCGAACAAATAACTAAGAATAACTAATTAAAAACTGCACAATAAATTAACTAAGAAGGTAACATGCTTATTAAACCAATAAGATGAAACCAGGGGAGAGACAAATACTTTGTGGCACTGTATACACCTATACAGGCTACAGCAGTTTAGCTCTCGTTGCCACAAATTAACATCACAAAAAATTAGGGTTCAGGCCCAAAATAACCAAGCAAAGGATAACAGTGTCAAGGAAAAGTCACTAAGGTCGGGATCAGGCTACATGATATTTTTCTTAATGCTCATTATGTCTATCACAGTGCCTTAAATTTATGTTGTCTTGGTCGCAAGACTTTTTAGCGTAAGATTATATGTCGTCGAGGAGGAGCTTCAAGAAACGGCGGTTTTATGTTCCGGAGTGAAAAAGAAAAGAAAGAAAACAATGCCTCTCCTGGGGCGCACAAAGAGGACAGTATGAGACCTCAATTCTTCAAAGAGAACGTTGGGTAACGAATGTGTTAAGAACAGTTTTACAAACGGGGTTTAAACTGTGGTTGTACTGAGCTGCTGTTATTTTTGCTCTTATCCTTCAGCATTTTGGTAGCATTGCTCATGTTGTAGCTGTCATTGTGATGCAAGTGTTCTCTGACTTGTCGTTCCACCCAACAGCTGTAACATCAGCATCACCATCTCTCTCCCCCACTGAACGTCAGTGACTGGTGTGTGAAGCCAACAGTGATGGTCTGTTGTTACGAATATGAATGTGAAGAGCTTCGCAAGGCAGGTGTAGCAATGTCTATGACTGAATAGCCCTAGGTTGAGTCTGCTTCTGGAATGTATCAAGGAATACTACAGGTGAATGTAAGAACATCCATCTGTGAACTGACCCTCGAACGAAGGGGGGTCTGTCACAGAAAGACAGTAACCCCTGAACCACCAGCTAGTCTACAAAGAACTGTTAAAGCAGAAGAAATGTCGCATTTTGCGAATGAACAGATCGTAATCCAATTGAATTGTTGAGGCAGAACCTAAAGCGTGGAGTCCAGCAACATGGCCGAGTTAAAGCAGTCCTATGAGGACAAACAACCCGTGATTCCTCCAAGAGAGCAGTTATTGCTGATTAAGGGTGCCACAGCAGTTCCTGAATGCTTCAGCTCAACAGTCATCTGTTTGTCGTTTTTTCCCATTGAGTCCCATTAATTTTTGACAATCAAACATCATGGTTTCGTTACACCTACAGCCTCCAAACTGCCTGTACTCACTCACTCTTCATCCCTCATTCCTTGCAGTGAGTTTCCTTCAGGGAATGCACTTTTCTAGTTGTTTTAGTTGTTGGGTTTTATTGGGTTCTCTTGACTGAATTAAACGAATATCTGATCAAATTTTAGGTCACGTTTACGTAGAAATCCACAAAATGATAAAGAGTTCACAAACTTTCTAGCAGCGCTGCAATGTTCTTTGGGAGCTGATGCCCCTAAAACCCCTTCGCAGGCAGTACCAAGTTTGGAGAACCGTTGACTAAACTGAGGTAGAGTCAAACTCTCACTGAAATGGGTGCTGATCAAAAGCTGACCTGACTATTTTTACTACAGAGCACGAGTAGCTACACGACAACATAATAGAGATAATCAGTAAATGTGTTCCTTCATGTGTGAGCTGTTCTGCTGGGGGGATGGAAGCAGGAGCAGTCTGGATCGGAGGCTTGGAAATTTTGGTGACCTCGCTTGACCAAAACAAATGAAGACACAAGAAGAAAAAAGTAAACAGGGAGTGAACATCTGCTTAGTTTATGATTTCTGCCATAACAGTTTTATTCCCACTTACTCTTTCCACTGCACTGCTGTGGTACATCACTGCGTCTATAACAAAACAACACACTCAAAGATCTCACTCAGATGTACTTTGACAGTATTGATTATTGTGTTATTGATTATTTCTCAGAGCAAGAAAGATGTCACTACACGTGTCACCCTGCCGCTATTCACCACGTTTTAAAATACTTGAATCTTGGATTGACAGAAACAATCTGAAACACTAAAAAATCTGGGGTGTTTACATATTTCGTTTATATATCAACTTGAATCTTAAAAACTATTAAAAATGGTAACTTTGCAAGAGATTTTTAGTTTGGAATTTTTGAAACGTTAGCATGTTGCTAATGCTGTAAAAACAATACATAGCAACACAAACAGCGATACAAGGCTGTGTTATGACAGCAGTAAGTATCTGGCCACCTCAATCAGGAATGTAAACATTGCATTTTAAGTTGCTTCATAAAATGATAAACAAAAATTACATTTCAGAATAAATGCTTTTAGTGCAACATCATACCAAAGCTGGAGAAACCCTAGAGAGGAACTCCAGACTAAGGCCACTGTGAAGAACTGAGGAGGAAACATTAAAGTCTGAGGTCATTCTTCTTACTGTGATATCGCTGATCTTGTTTTTCGTTGATGGATTATGAACTCAGAAGTGTAGAAAGGCATTTTGGACATAATAATTCACGCAACCAGTGGCCTTTGAAAAGAACAGTACTATCTAGGAATAGTATAAGGATAATGCTATGCTAAATATACACCAAATCATACTTTTAAATCAATCAGTAAATAAAATAAAAATATATGGATATTTAATTGTAGAATTATTTGAATTTAAACTTTACAAGCTTTTTTTTTTTTTACTTAAAATAATACATTTTGTTCCAAGTTGTCAAGTCCCTGCTGAAATACAGAGAGTTGTAGCTCATAGGTGTGACTTATTTTGGCCACACCCCTGCATCCCTGTCCAACAGTAAGAACAGTCACCCCGGAAACAAGTTTTTCTGCTATTAAGTAAACCTCTTTTGTGTTTATATGGTCATTGACTTACATTACAAGTAAAGAAGTTTCATATATATAAATATACTACCGCTCAAAAATTTAGGATCACTTTAGAATTTCATTTCATGCAATTTTCATGCAATTCACAAACAATACTGTCCATTTCACAATTAATGTAAGTGTATCAGATGATTTTTAAAGAATAAAAATGTTTGTATTAAAGTCTATTTTTGTATAGAGGCTTATTTTACATATAGTTCTATTATCAGCAATTCTCAGTCCTCTGTCTAAATCTCCTGGTACGGCCGCCAATCCAAGTTATTCAGTTATTGTTATTGGACTAATTGGTTGTTAGGACACTCTTGCTCAATTGTGATCACAGCTGAAAAACATTCTACTAATAAGGGAGCATAAAAGGGAGAACAACATTCTAGGTTAGTTTAGTATCTGAAGCATCAGCAGTTGATGGCTTGCTGACCGGCTCACAATGACCAGAAAGAAACAACTTTCTTTAGAGACCCGTCAGTACATTGTTGTGTTAAGGAAGATACTCCATTGAAAACAAGAACATTTCACTGTGATCCCAAACTTTTGAGCGGTAGTGTATATATACATAATAGAGTGAGAGAGAGAGATAGTTCAGTATGAACTGTTTATTACTCTTACCAGATGGGGCTGCTTCTTGTTTTTCCAACGCCAGGAAATGCCAATAATAATTAATGCAATGCAAATAATAATAGGAACAGCAATCCAACCAAGATCTGTAATGACACAATGGCAACACAAATAAGATCACGTTTTCATACTATAAATAAAGATATGAAATAACTTAAGTTCAGGAGAAGGACCACACCCAAACGCCTCCTTTCCGTCATCATACGCTCTATATAAACCACTCCTCTGTCCTCACCTTCTAATAACGAAATTTGCACCCCACCACCTCTCCAGCTCCTCCATCTCTTCCAAATTGTACTCACTCTTCGTGTTCACTTATATACACTCAGTAATACAACAAACCATCATTCAACAAGAGGCGCCCAAACTCTTGCATACTATGTAACTCAATCCTGGCTCACTCGACTCACTCTTTGCAGACTTCACGTGACTCTCGGTGAGATGCTTGGAGATGTTCCCCACCACACAGGTGAATCTGCTCACATCCAAGTCACTGCTGTTGATGGAAATGCCTCTCAGGTACGTTCCTTCTCCGTCAGGTAAAACATCTCCAATGAAGACGTTCTCTTTCATCTCTTTCCCGTCTTTACGCCATGAGATCTTCATTGCGCTGGGACAGAAACCAGCGACGTGGCAGACCACTGGGGAGAAGGGGCTTCTCTGGAAAAATGAGATGCTTCCTGGAAGAGGCACAAGGAGAAACTTCACTGAGATGTTAAGTGACTCTCTAATCTCAGAAACGACTGCAGTACCATTTGAAGGACTGGATCCACCTTAAAGAGTTCTGAAGACTTGTGCCTAACTGCTTGAAACCTGTTTGACAGCAAATATAAATATTAAAGTAGATGCCTAGAAATTCGCCCCCTTGTTTTTGTCATCACATTCGAGAGATGGCTGCCGAGTTCCAAAACATTGATCTTCTTCCTTCAGTTAGTCTTTAGTTGATAGTCATAGTCCTGTTGTATCACCCGATATCTTTTCAGCTTGAGGTCATGGACTGCTGTCCTGTCTGTAAAACGTTTAGATACATCTTTGAATTCATTATTTTTCTCAGTGATTGCAAGGTGTTCAAGCCCTGTGGCAGCAAAGCATCTCCAAACCATGATACTCCCACCACCATCCTTCACAGCTGGGATGAGGTTTTGGTGTTGTAGTGCATTTATACTACAAAAAAGTTCCACTTTAGCCTCATCTGTCCATAGAATGTTTTCTTAGAAGCTTTGTGGAACATCCAGATGGTCTTGTGTAACATGAAGTGGGCTGCAATGTTGGACAGCAGTGGCTTCCTTCGTGGCATCCTTGTATGAACAGCATTCGTTTTCAGTGTTTTTCTAATAGTGGACACAGGTGTACCTAAAACCCACACTTCCAATCTCATCTTTTTAGTTGATTTTTTGTGTGTTATTTAAGGTTATTTAAGGTGAAGGTAGTGTTACAGTTTACCTGAATGTTACCTGAAGGTGCCTTAGGTGAAGGCAGTTTTAAGAGTCTTGCCCAAGGACTGTATTGGTATAGTGTATGGTGCCCCCCCCCCCCGTCTGCAACATAGAGGGCAACAGTGTAACCCGCTACACTATACCACTCTCAGGACAGTCGGGGTATATACCAAATATATAAGTGCTGGTGCATATTTGAGTGTTGAACCACATATTCTCATATCTACAGTGCTTCTTTCTGTTGTACCTGTTTGCTCCAGGTTGGTCTTCCCGAACCTCTTCAGCCAGTTCACACACTCTCTGGTGTAGTAACTGCTCTGGGACCGAAGCAGAGCTCCGTCTCTGTTCCACCTCTCAGCCGTGATGTTTGCCTGAGGCTTGTGAGGAATGTATCTCATCTGGTCCAGATCCAGCGATATGAAATCCTCCCCATCAAATCCATACTCGTCAAAGCCTCTGGAGAAACTCGTCTCATCGTCCCACTCGCAGCCGGACCTCCTCTGAAATGTGTGAACTTCTGAGAAACAGAAAAAAAGAGAAAGAGTGTGTACAATTCACATTACTAGACAATTGCTAGGATAGATTCAGGAAGAAGATACTCACCTTTGACGTGCCCAAAGCTCTTCATTGTGGCATTGAATTCTTCTCGCAGTCTTGTATATTCTGCTAAGTGTGTCTCCTGGTATCTTTCCCAGTGGTGGTCACTCAAAGCATCCCTTACCCAGGAGTGCATGGGGGTCAGTTTCTTCTTCTCACTGTCGTAGCGAGTGACTCGCTGTTCGTTAACAAACGTCACTGCTGTGAACTCAGGCTGGCATGAGGCTCTGGTCACTGTGTACAAGGTGGTGTGCAGATATTTTGCTGAAAAACAAAATTAATTAGTGGTCAGTCATCCCAACATTTCAATGGACCAAAATATGATTGCATCTTAGAACAATTGAACCCAAACAATCAAAAATAAACTGTCTTAGGCTTAAATTACACAGAGTGACATCAGGTTAATTGAGGCATCAAGTCAAGCTCAGTGGCACTAGGCTTTGTTGCACTCATCAGTTAATGACTGCAGTTCTTGTCACTTGCTTAAGAATTCTTATGGTGAGCTACATTATATGTCCATATGTTTGCTCCACCTGAGCCTGAGCCAGCTGCCACCATACACACCGCCAAGCTCAACATCCCTGGTAAATCATTACCGTCTTCAGCTGGCTATTCCAAACCCAATCCAGAAAACTCAGCTTGTCTTTGTTGGGTTACATAGAATTCCTGGTGAAGGAAATACCACCTAATGGTTTTCAGACCATCTACTGGAACCAGGACTATCTTCAGTCAACTTGTCTGCTTTGATACTGAACTCAGATGAGCGCGAGGTTGACACTGGGCAAATGACGTACACTGAAAATGAAGGTTAACATCATAACAGTGATGGCACCTTATCATGGTTACCACCAAGATCAAGTTCTGTATTGAGTGGGAAAGCAGCAGAGATAGGCTGTAGCCATAAACATCCAGGCAGGTGGATCAGGACATTGAACATCACTGAACTAGAGCAGCAGTGAAGTCTGGCTGCATTCCCTTAAGAGAAGAAGATACCCTAAACACTGTCTGCAACAGACATCCTGGCCAGACTACCACAGCTGGCAGGATGCCATACCTGTGGTTAGAAAACAAAAACAAATAAAGGAAAAGACCAAGTTCATACTTCTTACTTATGGTGCCTGGAATGTGCACACTTTGATGGACTAGATATAGAGAACTTGAGTGCTGCACTACTCTCGTGACCAGAGATATAACATGGCTATTGCTGCCCTTTTTAAGACCTGACTTGCCCGTACTGGACAGGTGACTGACGTGGGTGCTTATATGTTCTGGATGACAGCAGAGATATGATGCTGGTGTTGGTTTTGCATCTAATCTAGGTCACCACCTACTGGGTAAAGAGGAGGCTACCATCAAAAGTTCCTGTGGCTCTACCATGACCAACTCTCACAAGACCAACACCAAGTTTTATCTGCTTGTTTAGCCAGTATGTGTCAACCTTCATGTCAGGGTCGTAGCCTCTGCTGCAATGACTGAACAGATCAGAGTCCATAAAAACTACTTAGTTATTATCCTACCACTTTCCTTGAGATGAGAAAGAGAAAAGAAAATGGCTACAGGTGGCAAAACTTAAACAAATAAAACATTTTCGATGCCACTGGGCTATAGTGCTGGATAGCTAACATTAGCACCCACTGTAACCATCCATAGCTTTATTAACCCCCAATATAACCACTATAACTATCAATAGTTTTATTAACCCCCAATATAACCACTATATCTATCAATAGCTTTATTAACCCCCAGCATTACACCATAACTGTCTAGAACTTTATAAACCCCAGCATAACCACAACATGACTAATATAACTGTCTAGAGCTTTATAACCTCAACATAACCTCTATATCTGTCTATAGCTTATTACCCCCAACATAAACTCCATAACTGTCCATAGCTTATTACCCCCAATATAACCTCTATAACTGTCCATAGCTTATTACCCCCAATATAACCTCTATAACTGTCCATAGCTTATTACCCCCAACATAACCTCCATAACTGTCCATAGCTTATTACCCCCAACATAACCCCCTATAATTGTCCACAGCTTTATTAATCCTCAGTATAAACACTATAATTGTCCACAGCATTACGCAATAACTGTCTAGAGCTTTTTAAACGCCAGCATAACCACAACATGACTAATATAACTGTCTAGAGCTTTATTACCTCAACACAACCTCTATATCTGTCTATAGCTTAGTACCCCCAACATTACCCCCAACATAACTTCCAATTCTGTCCATAGCTTTATTAACCCCCAACATTACTGCTATAACTGTCCACAGCTTTATTAACCCCCAACATAACCCCTATAATTGTCCACAGCTTTAATAACCCCCAACATAATTTGTGTCCATAGCTTTATTTCCTTAACATTACTCCTATAACTGTCTAGAGCTTTATAAACCCAAGTTTAATTCCCAAGATGATGAATATACTTGTCTAGAGCTTTAGTTCCCTCAAAATAAACCCCATATATCCCCTGTAACTACCCATACCTTTATTACCCCAACATAACTCTTATAACTGTATATAGCTTTCTAACCCCCAACATAACTTATATAACTGTCCACAGCTTTATTAACCCCCAATATAACCACTATAATTATCCATAGCTTTATTAACCCCTAACATTATGCCATAATTGTCTAGAGCTTTATAAACCCCAGCATAAACACAACATGACTAATATAGCTGTCTAGAACTTTATTACCCCAACATAACCTCTATAATTGTCCATAGTTCATTACCCCAAAATAACCCTGGTAACTGCCTATAGCTTTATTAACCCAACATATCCCCTATAACTGTCCATAGCCTCATTGCCCCCAACCTAACGTCCACATCTTTCCATAGCTTTATTCACCCAACATAACCCCTGTAACTGTCCACAGCTTTATTAATACACACACACACACCCTGTAACTGCCCATAGCTTTCTTACCTCCTGATGTACAGGCAGTGCAGAGGTAGAGTAAGTACAGTGTAACATAGAGCTCCATTCTACGTCCGTCTGTTGTTCAGTACCTTTGTCTCTTACAAACACACACTTTCATCAACGCTACGAGGAAGTCAGTCATTAAAAGACGTGTTGCAACAGCTCAAACATGCTCCGGGACTTCTTTACCTCTCCCTTACTCCTAATTTTTTTTAATTGGGATGAAACCTCTGACAGGTCTAACTGGTTAACTATACAAGCTCTTACACGAATGTAGTGAAGCCTTTTTTTATCTTTACATAATAATCTTCATATAATGTACAGAGTGATGGTTGTATGTATGTTAATGTGCTTATTAACCCATTTCCAACATAAACCCTATAACTGTCCATAGCTTAATTACCCCCAACATAGCCCCCATAACTGTCCATTGCTTTATTACCCCCAACATAGCCCCTATAACTGTCCATAGCTTTATTACCCCCAACATAGAGCACCTATAACTGTCTATTGCTTTATTATCCCCAACATTATTGCTATAACTATCCATAGCTTTATTACCCTCAACATAGCCCCTATAACTGTCCATAGCTTTATTACCCTCAACATAGCCCCTATAGCTGTCCATAGCTTTATTACCCTCAACATAGCCCCTATAACTGTCCATAGCTTTATTACCCTCAACATAGCCCCTATAGCTGTCCATAGCTTTATTACCCTCAACATAGCCCCTATAGCTGTCCATAGCTTTACTACCCCCAACATAGCCCCTATAACTGTCCATAGTTTTATTACCCTCAACATAGCCCCTATAGCTGTCCATAGCTTTATTACCCTCAACATAGCCCCTATAGCTGTCCATAGCTTTACTACCCCCAACATAGCCCCTATAACTGTCCATAGTTTTATTACCCTCAACATAGCCCCTATAGCTGTCCATAGCTTTATTACCCTTAACATAGCCCCTATAACTGTCCATAGCTTTACTACCCCCAACATAGCCCCTATAACTGTCCATAGCTTTATTAACCCCTATAGCTGTCCATGGCTTTATTACCGCCAACATAACCCCTATAACTGTCGATGGCTTTTTTACCCCCAACATAACCCCCATAGCTGTCTTTAGCTGTACTACCCCCAACATAACTGCTATAACTGTCCATAGCTTTATTAACCCCTATAACTGTCCATGGCTTCATAACCCCAAATAAATACAAGTTTATTATGTATAGTGCTTTTTACAATGATGTTGTCACAAAGCAGCTTTACAGGAATTTAAAAGCATGACAAACATGAAATCACACTTTATCCACTGTGAGCAAGCCAGAGGCAACAGTGGCAAGAACAACTCCCTCAACTGGAGGAAGAAACCTTGGGAGGAACCAGGCTCACAAGGTTAGACCCATCCTCCTCTGGTCGAACAGTATTTACAGTTTATTAAACATAACCCCTATAACTGTCCATAGCTTTATTACCCCCAACATAACCCCTATAACTGTCCATAGCTTCATTACCCCCAGCATAACCCCTATAACTGTCCATAGCTTTATTACCCCCAACATAACCCCTATAACCATAGCTTTATTACCATTACCATAATCACATTCACTATGTAGAAGAGCTCCGGTATGGGTAGGATAAAACCTAACCCTAGAACTGGCTGTTGGCTTGTGTGATCAGTGCAGGTGCAGACAAGTCTCAGCTGACTGTGGGAGGAAGACAGTGATTCATCTCATCCACCGACTACTACACTGTACTGGGACCAGCCCTGTAGAGGCTGCTGTACAGGTTTCAGAACTTGTATGGTGTCAAAGATGAACGCAAACACAGATAAATGGCTGTATGGTGTCTGTAGTTGAGTGGAAAGAGCTTTTCTGGGGGGGCTCATTATCCAGGGGATAGTATGTTTAGCTATGATGTTTCAGGGGTTTGCAGCAATACCCAGTATTGGGCCGCAGAGGGAGGTTCAGCACTTAAGAACTTAGAACTATTTGCCATTTGAGGGATTCGACCTCCACATTTAACCCATCCATGCACTTAAACACCCACACACTAGTGAACACACACAGTGGGCAGTGGTGAGAGTGGTGGGTGGCGCTATCCACAGCACCCTGGGGAGCAGCTAGGGGTTAGGTGTCTTGCTCAAGGACCCTTCAGTCGTGTCTTGTGGGTTCAGGGAAGCGAACCTGCAACCTTCTGATCACAAGGCCTGTTTCCAAGGTCCAGCTCACAACAGCCCCAAACATGCTGCTAAATAAAGATGAGCGCACCACAATAATGATATTATTTAATTATACCATTTCCCACCACATGCTTTACTGCTACCAGCAACATCTCTGGAAATCATGATCTAAAGAACTCCTAAAGATGCTGCAGGAATCTTCACCATGAGCTGTGGTTAACAATGGAGAAAAAAAATTAAGTCCACTAGAACCTTCCAACCCTCCTCAGTTCCTCTATGGCATTTAATTGCTCCTTTTGTACTGAAATTATGTGGAAAGTGCAGATCGGAATCCAAAGGCTGGGATATCGTTGCTGCCCAATGATAAAGAAGTATCTCCAAACCGGAAAATTTACAGGAGAGGCCAAAAACTGTGTTTGCTTTCAATGTAGGTTAATGGAACCAGATTTTTTTCCCAAACCATTTGGGAGCATTTCTATTGGTCCAATCATCATCAAATTTTGTAAACCCAATGTAAACAGCAGCTTCTTCGTTCAAACAATGTCGACAAATGAAAATTGACAAAAACATGAGATGTTTCTTGGGACAGCGACCATATGCTTCCTTCAAGACTAGGTTTAATAATCATTTTCATTTTGTGTCACATTAAACACAAACTAACTTGATGTTTTCCAGCTGCTTGAAGCCATCAGTGCTGAGTGGACCAATGTCAACTCTTCTTAAACTTCTACATAAAGTTTAATTCACAAAATGTCAGTATTTAAAGAATCTAAATGCGAAAGCTTCCCAAACTAGCTCACTTCAGCTGGTTAATGATTTGTTGTTCAGCCCATAAGAAATGGGTACAGTTTCCAATTCTAAGAATTCAATCCTTCTTATAACGCATACGTGCCCATCAGCTCTCTCTTGATGAAGTCTGCCAAGCCGAATCTCCCTAGATAAGCCATCTTGTTCAGTCCACACATAAAAGTTCTGGCGATATTCGAGTCGGGGAACGCTGTCTGAAAAAAGCTGCTAATATCACTACTACTGTTATACGACAGATGTTCTGTAACTGAGTAAAGAATCCAAAGCAGATCTTGATGTTTCACTGGATTCGAATATAACTCAAAGGCTGTTAGCCGAAGTGCTAGTGATATTGCGGTGGAGTCTGGTGGGTCTGGTCACCGACGACAATGAAAATGGTGAGAATGGGGCATGATACATAATGTTTTGCCATTTTTGACTTGGACTAGAGTTTCCAATTCTAAGAATTCTTTGTTTACTTTGTGTTAAAACTTCCGATGTGCCCGTAAATACATTGATACTAATTACAAGCAAAATGACAACAAACATATAAAATGACTAGCATATGTTCAGTGTGAGGGAGTCACAATAAATGGAAGAAGATGAAAACTTGGCTTGAACAACAGAGTTACGAACACAGCACAGAAAGATCAGAGTGTTGGGGGGCCGCCTTCCAAAGAAGATGACCTGCGTCTATGACTGAAGGCACTAAATTTAAAACATCCACCCAAACCTCCGTATGTCTGCTCTTACCATTCTGTGGAGGAGAACCAGCACCAGAGCCTCCTTATCCAGAGAAATGTCTCGCTTATGAAGCTCAGAGGAAGCAGACGTGTTGGGTGCTGGTGAGTCTATCAGTTAAGTAACTGTTTTCTGAACCGTCTACACCTTCCGAGAGTACAGAGTAATTAAACATGTCTCCATAAGTAACCTCAGACCACCTTCTTATATCACCCACCCACTGTTATTAACCTCAGACCACCTTCTCATATCACCCACCCACTGTGTTATTAACCTCAGACCACCTTCTTATATCACCCACCCACTGTGTTATTAACCTCGGAGGAGACAGTGTTGTCCCATTAGAACTTCTTACTGTATCTCTGGTCTCCTCCCATGTAACTGTATTCATTTTGATTAGCTGACCAGAAGTTCTAACCCAAAGGGGGAAGAAACACACGCTTGAAAGTGGGTGTGGCCAAATACAGTGAATAATAAAGTCTGGATCTGGAAAAAAAATTGATTCCTCAGAGCTCACGTTCTATTCTATGCAAGCAGCTTTGACTCTGATTACTAATAGTCCAGAAGAACTTTCCCAGCGGCTGCCGTGCCACGTTACGACTTTACGGTTCACGCGCAAACTTTTAAACATAAAACCGAGTGAACAAAGTACATCTGCAATTAAGATACCATGTGTACCAGTTACACAGTCAACAGGAATGATGTCATACGTTCAGTAAATAGATGAAGATACAACAAAAGTTTCATTTTTCTTTCCAGTGTCTGAAAATGAGAGGGAACGAGATCCAGTTCCAGTGTAAAGAGCAAAACCCCAGTGTCTAGAACACCAATAATCTGGATCTTAGATAAGAACTTTCAGTTATGCTGCTATGATCAATATATCAATGGCTCCCAGTAATAGTCGATAAATCTGGTCTAATATTGATGACAAGGCACATCACTAAGACCACCAACCTTATCAGCTCCACTGACCATACAGGAGCTCCACTTACAGACTGTAGTTCATCTGATTCTCTGTACACTTTATTACTCTGTTCTTTAATGATCAGGACCCCCACAGAGCAGGTATTATTTGAGTGGTGGGTCACTGCTGACAATCTGAGAAGAGGCTTGCTGCTTCTATGAAGTACCCAGAGACAGAGATGATTCAGCTCTAGTGGACCTCATCAGGACCCCACAGCAAGAAGACTGGTGAGCAAAGTACTGGTTCTCTTAGTGTTGTATTTACATTGATCTGTAATTTGTATTCTGATCTTGTGCTGGGATTTTACACACAAAGACACTAAGATAAAAAGCTCACGTAGAAGGTTCTGTGATACACTGTGCACCACTGTACGTGGGCAAATCGTCGCTGTCCAAAGAAATAGCAACATTACTCGAGACATACTTTACTTTCAATGCAAGTCAATGGAACCAGATTGTTCTATGTGTTTCTATTGCTCCATTCATTATGGACTTTACACAAAACACAACAGCTACTCCAGTCACATCAACAAATCAGTTAAATGGAGATGTTTCTGTTTGGACTGCGAAGAAAAATTAAAGAAACCAATATAGAAAATACTCTTGACATGATGTCACTGTCCAAAGAAAGACATGCATCTCCACAGCAGTAACTTTACAGGAGAGCATGAAAACGTCCTTCACTTTCAATATAAGATGCAATAGAAGTGACTCCAACTGATTTTGCAGCATTTCTATCGGTCCAGTGATCATGAAACTTGCAGGGTATTTAAATGTTTTTTCTCTGGACTATGAAGGGAAGACTTAAACTTTTATTTAATGATAAAACTAACCGTTGTCCTGTGCAAACACCTCACTGGAAAATTATCTGTAAGTTTTTGACTTTTATTATTTATATAGTTATATATTGTACTGTTAATGTATCTATTCCTACTAAGTGCCTTACTATCATTTTGCTACTGTAATACAGAATTTCCACACCGTGGGTCTAATAAAGAATGATCTTTACTATCTTATTAATGCACAGAACCTTATTCAAGTGGTGCCCTGTTTGAACAAGACTTGAAGTCACTTTCATAACAGCTTGTCACACATACAAAACCTAAGAGACAATGTTAGAACGTATTACTCAGAATTACAGCAGCTTTTAAGCCCAATTACAGTATGAACAGATTTCATTACGATACTGTGTTAAATCCATATCCAATAGGTGGTCTTTTGAATGAGGATATATGTGATATATGCAAGTCAATTGTGATAATAGGACAGACAAAATTTATTACATGCATACATATACCCATATAAATAAACATTTATACATACAACCAAATGGTCATTTCATTTACTTTGCAGTTCTACAATAACAGACTGTAGGTCAACTTTTTCTCTGTATATTTTGTTACTCTGTTCTTTAATGGTCAGGACCCCCACAGGACCACCACAGAGCAGGTACTGTTTGGGTAGTCGGTCATTCTCAGCATTGACGTGGCACGTTAGGTCGTGTTCAGACTGCCAGTTCAAATCCGATTTTTGGTACGTGTTCTGCTTGATTTGCAATGCAACAAACGAGAAGCCCAACGTCCACCCTTCCTAATTCTGTGTACTGAAGTCGCGTCACCAGTGTGGTTATGTATAGACAGACTGGTGAGGTCTGCACAAAACATGCCTGATTTCTTACAAATAACAGTGCCAAGTGTGTTTGGTTAGTTCAAAGCAGCAGTACTGCAGTGCTGTGGATGATACACCACCCAAACAGTACCTGTTTTGTGTATACTTGCGCTGTCCAATAAAAAACCTGCATCTCCATTTTTGTCAATTTTCATTTTCAGGATCATTTAAAACCGACAGCTGTTCTTTACACACATTTCACGATGAAATCACTTGCTATGAAACCTCTTTCTATTAACTTGCATTAATAGTACAGAAGGTTTTTGGGCTCAGTGGTAAAGTTACTCTTTTGGAGACACTTGTTTTTGTTTGGACAGCGACGACATACCGAAGAGGCTAGTTGGTTTACTATACTACAAATATATACATAGACAAATGTACTATATGGACATCAAAACAACATCCATTCTAGCCTCAACCAGCAACACATCATGCTATACTGGGTGATTCTCAGCAAGCCTATAGTGAACGTGTCCAAGTCATTTAAAGTGCTTATAAAACAGCTTCGACAAAATAAAAATACATGAATAAAAAAAATAAATACTTTGGTAATCCCTCAAACATCATTGTAACATGTCAGAACCAGAAAGGCGCTTGCAGATATGGGGCAAGGAAGGTTTACTGAAATGTGTACCAAAATTATTATAACATCAGATACACAACAAAACAAACTAGGCATAACAGGGCAAAGACAAGCCTGAGGTCATAAACAGGCGTGGGTCAAAGTCCAGATTGAGGCAAATGACAAAACCAGAAGGGGCGAAGCAAAAGGGATAGTAGGAGAGGAAGAGCAATAAGGTACGTTACCAGGGAAACTCAGTAAACGTGAAGGGCTATGCAAAAGGCAGGTCAAAACACGGAATAAACCCATCCAAAAAAGGAGGGTAAACTCCGAATGAACCCGTCCAAAAAAGGGAAGGTAAACGGCAAATGACCCTGCAGAATAAATGGTAATGATCAGAAAACTTGCTCAATCCTTTGCGAAATCCCGCCACATGAAGGTCTTTCTGAGGAGCACACAGCATTTCCTCCATTTGAAGACGCTGATGTGCATTTGAAGGTGTCTGATGGGCTTCTCTCGTCTCAGAGCACTCAAACCGTTGGTAAGAAATCCCAATAGCAGCTTCCCAAAGCAACAAGGGTCAGGCTTTTGGAAGGCACAACATATACATACAACATATACATGTACATACAACATATACATACTTTACATGGACAATTCATGTTTGAAATGACTTGGACAGCGTTCACAACGATCACCTCTCTGTCTACAGTACATAACACTCTCAGAAAGCAGCAGCCTGCTGCAGCAGACTCTCAAAGCGGGGGGCCTGAGGAAGCAGACTTTATTTTTTTTAAACAGAATTTATATTAAATGAAAAAACAATAATACTTTAGATTATCCTGTCAATACAATCTATATGATTAGGCAAAATATGATTAAAAGATCTGGTGCTTAGCGACATTCATTATGCCTTTGAAATCCCAGATGTCGACTAGGCACTAGATCATTTTAGCAATTCATTTCTGGCCGGGATAGACGAGCATGCCCCCTTCAAAAGATTCAAGAGTGCAAGATAGGTCTAATCCTTGGATGACAAATGAGATATCCACCTTTCTAAATGCAAGCAATAAAGCATGGACCCTCGCCAGAAGAATGAAGAATAGAGAACATTGGCTTACTTTTAGGCAGTTAAGGAGTAAATGTACTTCCAACAGAAAAGCTAAAGCCGAATTCTATCTACATCAGTTTTCAAACTCCGCTTCAAACCCCGTCAAATTCTGGAAAACAGTTAAATTTACTCAAAAACAAATCAGAGCTCACTCCAACACAAATCCTGGTAAATGATAAATTAATTTTTGATCAGAGAGAGAGCTCTGCCAAGTATTCAATAACCATCTTGTAGCTGCTGGACATTTATTTAACATTGTTAAATACTCTGCCCGCTGTAAACCAAGGTCTCTAAATTCCACATAGTCTCTCCTCATATGGTTGCCAAAGACTTAAGCACTACTAACATAAAAAAAAAGCACAGGAGAAGACAAACTTCACCCCTTCTTCCTGAAGCTTGCTTCTCCAGTCATTTTAGAACTCTTCATTTTCAATCTGTCTATTTTATCAAGCAGAATTCCCAGAATCTGGAAAACAGCACAAGTAACTCTGCTCCACAAGGGAAGTGACGTCTTAGAGCTCAACAATTTTAGGCCAATATCAAACTTGTGTGAACTTAAATCTATCAGAATATCAGTCTGGATTCAGAGAGAAGCACAGCACGATCTCTGCTACCACACTCATTCTAGATGACCTAACTGCTAATGATAGAAAGAAACACTGTGCAGCCTCTCTAAAGCCTTTGATACAGTTGATCATTCTCTACTTAAAGTTTTCAAAACATGGGTTTTGATCACAGTGCTTCTGACTGAATCAGAAATTACTTATTTGATAGACAGCAGTGTATGGTTTTGGGACAAAGAAAATTAGAATTGCTTCCCAAAGGATCAGTTCTTGGACCACCCAATTTTTAATCTATATATAAATGATATTGGCACCTCCATTGTTAACTGCAAAATATATCTGTTTGCTGAGGACCCTGTTTTATACTGCTCAGCTGACAACTTTAACACTGCAGTGAATAAACTGCAGCACTCTTAACATCTTACAGTCTGAAGTTTTTAATCATAAACTCGTTTTAAAGGCTGAAAAAAACAAGTTCATGCTGTTTTCCAGATCACCTAACATCGATTTTAATACTTTTACAATCACAACCCTGAAGGGATATATCGTGGAACAAGTTAGTGAATATAAGCACCTTGGCAGATGGCTAGATGATAAATTTACTTATAAACAGTAATAATAATAAAAATAAATAATATAAAAGCTTACAAGTAAGCTGAGGCAAAAGCTTGGCTTCCTGTATCGAAACAAATCGTTCTTCCCGACGCTCACAAGAAAGAAGATTGTTAAAGCAGCTCTGCTGTCTGTGCTGGATTACGGTGAGGTGATCTACAGCCACATTGAAACCTTTAGACTCTTTAGGATTCATTACTGTAGACCCCTACAACACACATCACTGTTTACTGTATGAAAAGGTCGGGTGGTCTTCTCTTGATGTGCGTCGAGAAACACGTTGGTTTCTTTTTATTTTTAAAGCTCTTTCTGGCCGTATGCCATTGCATATCACAACAATGTTCACTGAGAATAGTACAAATTACGGAACTTGCTCCAGTGACTGGATCACCTTTCAGGTACCTAGAGCTTTTACTAAACTGGGAAAATCTGCTTTTAGCTCCAGCAGCACCAGCGAGCTGGAACTGCAGGAAACACTAAAGCTGAGCTCGTTGGAGTCACTGAGACATTCTAAACTCTTTCTTATTATTCTAAATTTGCTATTCTGTGTCGGAGACTTCCATCCATTCGTTTAGTTTTGGCAAAATACAAATGCTGCATTTGTGGTTCCTGTGCAGTTCTATTAGAACAGTACGGCTGTCACGATTATTATTTATTTATTTATTTTACTTGATTTGGTTTTTGAGGCTCGGGCTAGAAAGAGTGATCACTCGTCTTAACGGTCAGAAAACGATAAGAAGGTACGAGAAGGTGTTTTTTATCTAAAGTTGGCAGCACCAGCTATTAAAGCAGGAGGAACATTATCAACATCAGCAAATTAACATTTGCACAAAACCTGTGGAATACTGTCCAATCTGGCAACACTGAGCAGGAGGCTGGTGTGATGGAAGGTTTTATGCAAATTTTGGGTGGTTTTGAATTACGAAAATATTTTGAATATTTCTGAATTGTGGCGTTCGGACAAACCTGCGCTCTGCAGGGGTCAGAAGACCATCTGGCGTCTACAAATCGTGCTCTACAGGGGTCCGGTGACTATTTGGCACTACGAACTCAAGGACTGCACGGACTTTGGGGGGGAATTATATTAGGGGGAACAGTCATGGATTAAACGAGAGTGAGCTGATATGCGGTTGAAGCTCTCCTGCTGGGGAGATACTTTACAGATTAAAACTACATTCTTTATTCCAAAGACATTTGGTTTGATACTATATTTAGTACTAAAAATACTTTGTTAATATCGGCACTCTTTGAAGTTATTCAAATGGCTGTATGGTTTTTAAGTATTTCAAATAAGATTCAAATTACAGGACTTCTGCAGCTCTGGGCATGTTTTCATGCTTGCGACTCTTTATTTAATATTTATATTATTCGCTAGGTGAGGTTTACTATGTTTTTATTATAGTAAAGTATTACACGCTTTGGTATTACACCACTCAGTTTCTAATCAAATGAGTTTCTCCGCCATCGTGAACACTTGCATGGTGGACTTGCTGACTAAAGGTGGACTGATTCTAACGTCTAGTGCAAAGTTGCTGCCATGCACCACATACCTGTAAGAAATGTGTAAGCCTACATTATACAGTCTTAAACTCTTGAGTATGGATAAGAAATACTCACTTACTCACTCAGGACGCTACTTGGATATCCTGCAAGAGAGTACAGCAGGTTACTAAATCTTCTGAACATCTGAACTTGAGGAAACAACTAAATACAAACGTATGAACACAACAGACAGCAGAGATACAGCTCGCCACCGTACCTCCACATAATAAAAGAAGACATTTTAGAGAGGCTACGATAAAGAATAGCTACAGTGAGGCTGTTCCAGCATGATCATGCACTCTCACGGCATTCTCAATCTTGTAATAATGAATCATACCATAGTTGGTTCCGATGTCACCCACGGTTCGATTCCTGGAGGCACTCTAATGCTGGACCTCACGGCCTTACAGATTCTTCACCACTCTGAAATGCTCTTCTTAAAATCCAGTGCTTAGAGGTGGAACCTGCAATAAAACACACTAAACAGGAGAGACTCTTCTGCAAGAATCAAACCTTGGGATTAAAGCTTATAGGGAAAGGTTAGGGGCTGTAATACTAACGTCCAGATTCAAGTTCATTAAAAGTTTATTTAATTTTAGTTTTTAAACACCTCAGACTTGTCTTGGACTGCCGTATTTTTTTTTCTTTTTGACAGTCACTGGCGTGCAATGACTCAGCAGTTCAGGGATTAAAAGCTAAGAACCAGCTAATATGAAAATGTCCAACACATAAATACAGTGGAATTTAAGATCCTACTTTGCGATTATTAAAAGTCAGAAAACGTTTTATTGTTCACAAAGTCAAGAAATAGGACTTAAAAAAAACTGTTTAGCTCTGCCCACTGTTCAGAAATGCCATAGGCGTTGCGTGTGACGTAGATGGTGGTGGACAACAACGCTAGAAGATGCACTTACAGTAATACACAATGACAGAAAGCTGTTGTTTTTGGCTGCAGTAATTGAAAGTACAGTGGGACCAACAAAGACCCCCCAAATATCCAGAAAGTGGGCTAAACCTGTCAACTTTACACGAGCCCATTGAAAAGGAGCGTCCTCTCACTCCGTCATCTGTAGATCATTTCACGTTTGAAGATTATCACAGCTATGGGATGTAGGCTTACACGACGACTGGATCTTAACAATATGGGCGTGTAAGGAAACCAGCGAAAGGAGTTCAAGACCCTCCGTGTACGTGGAGGTAAACCAGGTAAGCGCAGTTACTGAGCCTGCTTTAGCTGATGTTAGCTAACGTTAGCTTCACTTGCCAAGTTCGGTGGCTCAAGTTATGCTAAGCTAACGTAGCTGAGTTATGAAGATTTATAGAGTCGTATGAGAGCGAGTTCCACTTTGATCATATTTACTACAATAACTGTACCTCTATATCTGAGTGTAGCTGGTTGCTAGGCTGTTGTCATGAATAATGTTGGTTATTTAGCTAGATATTGTTTACACTCAGGATGAGCTGCTGTTGTGGGTGTGGTTTGACTAAAAGTCTCAGGACTAAGTGATATGGTGGTCTATTTCTACATTACAGGCTCTTTCAAACTCAAATTCAGAAATATCATCAGAATCTGAACAAGCAGTTCTGGAACATTCTCAGTCCCAGTCAGTCATAGTGCTGTCCACCAGTGACGTCACACGGTAGCGTTCAGGAATTTCCGCAGCGAGCTCAGGTTTTTCCCATTAATTAAAATAGTCTATTTTATATATTTTCAGTATCTAAAACAATGTGAAATCCCCAGGGGTGTCCATATATGGTGCTTAGCCTTTAAACTAAGCCAGAGCAAATAAAGCTTTACAGTCTTTAGCGAGTCTCAGCGAGTTGAGCGGCACAATTTGATGGAAACGTAATCTGTTTATTATAAACCAGTGAAAAGCCATATAACTGTTCAGTGTGTAAACCATAGCGAGGAATAACCTTTTACCTTTTTTATGTTCAAAATGTCCTCCTTGTCTCACTCTACCCTCGTTAAGGATTGGCTGGTTCATTTCTATTTTGTGATGTTGTAACTTTTTACACAGATCGATTTCTTTATACCTCATGTTACTTTACACTAAGCAGCTTTAAGGCGAAGTCCAAATTTGAAATGCTTTAAGAAATGCCTGCTCACATTAAAAACAATAAGCTAATACAAAGCATAAAAGATATGGCATCTGAAACATATATAAGGTTAAACGAGAGACTAAAGACATTTCTCTTTTTATTTTAAGAAAATATTGAATAAAAATTTAAATTACAATTACATTTGACCCACTGACTTCCATGCACGACTTCTGGTTGGAAAACATACGATTTTTGGAGTATGGAACATACGAGTTTCCCCAACCAATCCCACAACCACTAAAGCGCGTTGATGTCACTAGAGTTGTGGTGGAACATGTTCTAGAGGGAGCGTCCTGCAGGACAGCCAATGGTTGGTCCATCCAACGGGTGACCTCTATGGCTCTGAACCAGAACCTCCCATTTGCGCCTTTGTTCAGATATCGGCATGAGGAAGACGGCGGCACGCTGTGACTGCACAAATGGTGGACGAGATGTGCTTTGTAGCTGCCCTTGGTTGGAGTGTAGCAGTGGTCCAGGTGATGTGTTGATTAAAGTTAGATACACGTTTAAGGTTGTTACTTTTGGATTCCGCAGTTCTGCATCTCAGCACGTTTGGAAACTTCATGAAGTTCACAAAGTGCCATGTCCGTGTATGCCTCAGGTCAGATGTAGACAGTGCTGACTATGGCCAACATGAACTCCCGAGGAAGGTAGTGAGGACAAAACTTCAGGACGAGCAGCTCGAGGCAGGCAAGCAAGTATTTTAGTATTAAATTAGGTTTATTTTGCATTTTGCAATGCAAAATAAACCAAAATTTAAATAAGGGGCAGTTTTCAGTGGGGCCGGTGGCCAGCGGGATCCAATGTCAGGCGTAGTATAGAAGTCTGGCTGTGCAACAGCAGGCAGAGCTTGGGATTCGGGCTTCATCTTCACGCCTCTCAAGGCTGCTGTCAGCACATGGGATCAAGTACTGCCTTTTCTGCAACTCTTCCAGCTCTTGAAGTAGACCGGGGCGCGGTTTTGGAGGGTGAGCCCCCTGCAACAGTGGAGCCAAGACAGGCAGACAGGAGGACGGGAAAGGAAGACCACCTGCCGATCAACAACCTGCTGCTCTCAGCATGACCCAAGGAGCGCTCACAGCAGCAGCCGGAGGAGCGTTCGCACCAACGCTTTCGCAAGGCCACCCTTCGCAGTACTGAAACCGGCCTGACATGAGGAGCACTGATAGCATCACTCAGTGTTTGCAGAACCAATTCTAATCGTATGTATGTACCAACAGCACAATTTCTCTACTGTATGCTCTTCATTAGCTACGCTTACCTTGCATCTCCACTACTTACGTACTTCGATACAAGGTAGGTGTGCCTAATAAGATGGCCAGCGGAGGGAGCATGGACGGTAAAGACTTGTACTTGTTGTTTCCATTAGACTGGTAGGAATTTTCTTTGAGCAAAACAACATCGCTCAACCAGACACCGACAACCTGTAAGAGAGCAGAACAAATACACGTACTTAAAATACGCTCACCGGGGCAAATGCTGGAATGATGCTTGAGGTGCCTTGTGGGGCTGCGGCTTCCTTGCAGGGCAGTGTGAGGTGGAAGTAACGTTTAACATCAATCTTTCATAAAGAGAAGAGCGTTGGCAAAGCGTTGAACACTTGGTAGGAGGGTTAGACACGTACAGTATAGGTTACTTTCTGTTCAAATAATATCTGCTATCATGTTAGGGGTCAATCTGACCTGTTTCCATTGTGAGTCGTCTGAAACACTGGATACCCAGTCTAAAGAAATGTTTGTTAAACAGCTGATTATATACAAACAGCATATAATCTTCTGAGTATTTAAATTAAATACTGTTTTGACGTGATCCTTCGCTTGTTTGAGTGTGTTTGTGTGTTTATGTAACATAAAAGTAAGTAGTTTTGTTTATGCTGTGAACCTGAAGTTATGGCAATACACGTTAAGGCTTAAAGCAATAATATTACAATTGGCCAATAAGCTGCTAAGAAGAACACTGCCAAGCTAGCGTTGGTTGACAGATTCCAGCGTATATACAAGCACATTGAGCTTCTAACGTTCACCTAAGTGATTTATTCTTTATTGTATATCGTTGTTATCCAAAGTAAAGCCATGTACCTCCAAAGTATACAGGAGAGTCCAAAACCAAGTCAATGAAACCAGAATTTGCTAGTTTGGAGAATTCATCATGAAATTGTCCACACTATATAAAGGCCAACTGTCATATTTAAATGAGGTAGAAATATAAAATCACAAAAACTGATGTTTTAAGTGTAATTATTCCAAAAAGGACTGCATTTAAATCTTGGTTATAGACTGCTTGCGATCTGCTGGCCTCGTTTAGTAAGTGAATACACATAATCTGGGTAAACAGAGTGCTCAACAGCAGCAATATAGCGCTATACATTTTACTATTTAGACCCTCAAATCTATTAATCTATTTAAATAAATATTTAAACTAACAATATTTCAACCCTGTCGCTGCAGATCAGTCGCTACATCAGTTACCACCTGTCTTGAGATTCAACCTCACAGCCCTCCAGAGTTACAGTCACCCGCAAACAGCACAAACTCTTGTATTTCTCACGGGCGGGGCAGACTCACCATGCTGGAACGTTATCCATAAAATAGTCAGCAATGCAAAAATCCCCAAAGGTATGCAGATGTAGGCTTGGTTGCGAGGATGAGGTCCTACAGGTGAGAAAACGCAACCACACTCAATCAGCACCACAGTAATAACAATACACAGGACATAATATCTAAGACAGTAATCTGGCATTAAAGTATTAAAAGTATTAGTAAAGTTCACATTTATAAACATAAGTGGCCTGTATGTGTCTAATGTGAACTAATTTGATTCTGAAACATAAGTTTATGCATTCACGTTAGTTTGTGGACATTTCTTTGGCAATTATCACAAGTTCCAGCACCGCTCCAGCTTTAACTGTCACGAGCTGCCAACTTCTTCGTCCTTCGCATCAGATTTCTGCCTGTATGAATGTTCACATTCACGTCACATGCCCACGAATCAGATCTAGGGCCACATAAAAAAAGTGACTACAATCGCAGTGGACTGTGGTAAACGTAGCCAGGTTTGACTGTCTTATTTAGATGAAAGATAACTAGTTTAAACATGTGGTGTGTGATGTGGATAATATCAGGGAGCACCAAAACAAAACAAGGTTTCAAACTGGATCAAAGTTATTTTAGCCCATATGTGAACCATTCAAATATGCCTGGACATTCGCAAACGTAACACATCTTATAACCTTAAATTTGCAAAAACGTTGGTCTGATGTTGACATGTCTAAATAAAGTTAGACACATTTTGTCGCTGTCTAATGAAAAACAAGTTTCTTCAAAATGGCAACTTTACAAGAGAGACCAAAAACATACTTTAGTTTTATTGTAAATCAATGGAACCAGAATTCTTTCCAAGCTATTTGGAAGCACTTCTATCGATCCATTCTTCATTCAATTGTCATACAAAGTAAATGACCTTTGGCGGATTCAAATGCTGTAGAAAACTCAAAATTGACAAAAACGAAGATACATGTTTTTCATTGGACAGTGACGATAGGCCTTCTCTGGCCCACAGATATGTTTTTAACAGGATTCGTTTAAAGGTCGAGCTAGACACTCCTAATACTAATACTTAGGTACAGAATCCTACCGTAGTTGCTGCTGTTCTCCTTCTCAGTTTGATTCGTCACTGGAGAGGAAAGAGTATTCTGTAAAGATGCCTCTAGAGGAGAGACTGGAGAGATTGTAAATTTTAGTATTCAAATATTTTCATATTTTTAGTATAAAAAATCCTTTAAAAGTCTTTTTAGTGGCAGGCTTTCCAAGCTACAGCAAGACATTGTTAAAAGGGAGAAAAGGAAAAAAAAAAAGGGGGAAAAACTACATTTTACTCATCTTGCTTTCTATAAATTCAGTGGACCATGACATCACAGTGCAAACATTTTGAGGAATTTCTTTTTTGTCATATTTTTATATTACATCAACCAAATCATTCCCAACCGGTTTATCATATTTTAATAGTTAACGGTTTTAAGGCAAACAAGTCCCCTTCCTGGTAGTCATAGCAAACATACTACACTTCAGCCCAAACCTCTACTGTACTGTAAGTTAAGCGTAAAGACATGCCCTCCACCAGTGGCTTCAGTAAAACTTGAGAAATTATTTAACATAAACCATAATAAGATGCAACTCCAAAAGGGTCTAAGCAGAAAGCCGTAGTACCTGCTCTCTCTAGAAAACGCTTTCCATGGTTTCGGATTCTTTTTAACCAATCGATACATTGGCGCTCATCTCTTTTTGCCTTTCCTTCTCTGCTTCTGTTCCATCTCTCAGCAGTAGTCTTAGCCACTGACTCGTGAGCGATGTACGTCATGGTCTTATGATCCAGTGATACGAAATTCTCTCCGTCGTATTCATACACATCCGACCATGACCGAACACCAGTCTCCTCTAGCGTACATGACAATGTCCTTCGAAATGTATGTATTCCTAAGAAATAAAGAAAATAATATATTACAACCAGTATGGCAACAAGAAAACAAATATTGTGTGTATTCAAACAAACAAGCCTGTTGCCATCATAATTAAACCTTTGAGATAATGGAAGGGTCTAGTATAAAGAACCACTAGCGATAGTTTTAAGACTACACGTAAAATTGGAATTGCTTGTTACTGTAACATTTATTTGATAAGACATGGCTGTGGAAACACACATCCTATAGACATCTAAAGACTCAGAGTGTTTTAGACTCACCTGTATCCCATTCCTGCTTTATTTTCTTTGTGTCATTGCGCAGATGCTCTATCTGTGAGGAAAGAAAGTGAGTGAATTTGCTCCAGTATTCTTTCAGGGCTTCTTCCACCCAGGCGTGGACAGCAATGAGGGTCAAGTTGTAGCTGTAATAGCGAGCCAGACACTCTTCGTCAAAATACACTGAAGCCACACCCTCAGGAGGGCTGCTGGTTCCAGTCTGTAACGTGAACTCGATGCGAAGAGAATGGGGTCCTGCAAAACATCCAACAATGATAAATGCCTCAGTGTCCCTCATTTACTTCCAATAACCTACACAATTACATTTAACTAATCACAAGGACGCCTGTTTAATTGGTTGCTAATTTAATTCCACATTGAGTACAAGGCTCTTCTACCGACATATGAACTCTAAACTGTCTCAGGATCACAAGGTGCTGCTCTCTATCAATACCTAGAACAAATAAAACTTACATCAGAGGGTTCCACAGTTTTAAAATAACTTTCCAGTCAGGGTTTGGGACCCAGCCTCAGATTTCTTAGGCTATGCTAAAAACCTATTGTTTAGTCAAGTGTTTGGTAATTAGTTGAAGGTTATTTAAAAAATTAAGGAGGTCCAAATATGGGGGTCACTGACAGAGTATTATGGTAAACTCTATGCTGGCACGGTTGTCCTGCTGTTCTCACACCTTTGTTGACAGTGAAGTGGAGGGGCGCAGACATCTCAGAAAGCCTGGGGGCTTGCTTTCAGTTTTAGCAAAGCTGCTTTGTGACAAAGTCTGTTGTAATAAAAAGGTGCTATTTAAACAAATCTTGACTACAGTATTTTAACAAGGCAGTTTAAAGACTGATGAGATTCAACACTTTAATAATGGCTAAAGTACGTACAGCATTACAACCAAGACTGAAAGGTTGTGCCTCACGTCAGCTGGTTTTAGGAGAGTAGACCATTTAATTCAAGAGCTATCAGGTATTTCTTTGAAAACCAACTGTTTTATCACCACACACATCTTGTTGGTCTCATTATTTCTATACAGGGGAATATATAGGGGAATCCCCAGTGCCACCTTATTGCTTATGATGTAAAATATGACAAAGGTTTTGATAAACCCCAAAACATATATAAAACATAACTAGACACTTTATTTATTTACTGCTATTTTTAAAATATTATGCTGTTTCATATGAGCTTGTTAAAAATGGTAATAAACCAGTTTAGTTTCATGACTTGCTTGCGCTAACAACTACATGATGGCGCTGAAAGGTGATGGGCCTCAAAAACGCTGATCGGTCCATCTCTAGGACAAATATCTCTTTTAACGACACAAATGCTTCACAAATGATGGGGAGCTGATTGACATCACCTCTCAAACCATTTCGGCTTAAGAACTTGCATAATAAAATGGCACAAAATTCATTTTAACCGAATAAACAAATGAGACAGTTATTTGGTGCGATTTGAACATTGATGAGGGGCCGAGTGACATCACTTACATGCTACAGAATCATTTATAGACTAAACTTAATCACTAAAACCATTACGCTTATTTGAGCAGCCCAAACGAACAAGAGTCTAACGTCGCACGTCAAACTCCATGGCTTACCAGCACAAACGTAGCAAAAATACTGCCGAGGCCGTTTTGGCGCCGCGGGTCTGAGTGACGTCGCTTGCGGACATTTTATGGCTTCACAACAACGTAACAGGTAATAAAACATGTAAATAAAAAAGTTTCTCAAAACGGCGCAACACAAGCTACGATTCTTGTAGTACATACGAGCACAAACGAACAGAAGCTGGTTTTATTCATTTACTCCAGTTTCACTGTGATGGTGGTCAGGCTGAGTGAGCTAACCAGCTAGCCATGTACATTTTCCCGCCTTATACATTTTCCCGCCTTGTACAGTTTCCGGGCTCTCGCGCGGCTGTTCCCGCCGCTACCCTGAGGTCGCTTGGCGGGCAACGTTTCAGAAAAAATATAGAAAACTACTACTTTAAACCCCGGAAAACTAAAATATGTACGATTATCATAAAACACACGACGGCAGAGGAACCGACACGTCAGGCTGCTGGAGCCACTTGAGCTGACTAACCGAACTTTCTCGAAAGCCCGGCCGCTGCTGAGAGAGCAGAACTTTCTAGAACTTTCCGAGCGGATCTTTAAACAGTTGAATTGACCAGCACACGTAGTATAGTCTGTTCTCATGTTCTACCGAGACTTTAAAAATACAACTGCGCGGTGTAAATAAAAACAGGGCGCCACGTTTGAACTCCAGCTTGTTGTAGATTGTGTGTGTCTGTATTTTTAGAGGTAAAACGGCATTAACTTACTTTCAGGTACAGCTGCACAGACGGTCAAGACGAGGAGCAGCACAATACGTCCTGCCTTCATGACGGCGATAACCAAAATTCACGGGTGCTGGACTGAGGAGGTCACCTGGCGCAGGTAGACATTCTGTAGCCAATCAGCTGCTCCCACGCACCGTGTGCGTCATTTTACGGCGCAATTTTGACGCGCTCTGTAAAAAGGTAATGTTCCACCTCCACCTGCCGGCTTTGAAATTAAAAACAATTCCTTCCCCCAAGGGAATATATATATAAAACATTAAGACCACCTCCTAGTTTCTGCTCTCGTTGTTGATTTTTTTTTGCTCCACTTAGAATATATGAGCCTGTAGTTCATCTGATTTGCTGCATACATTGTTTATCCCCGTTCACCCTGTACTTCAATAGTCAGGACCCCAACAGGACCACCACAGAGCATGTACTATTAGGGAGATGGATCATTCTCAGCACTGCAGGTCATTCTCTGGTCCTTCATCAGTGCTCACAGGACGCTGCCCACAGGACACTGTTGGCTGGATAGTTTTGGTTAGTGGACTATTTTCAGTACAGCAGTGAGGTGTTAAATACTCCAGCAGCACTGCTGTGACTGATCCACTCACACCAGCACAACATACACTAACCACACCACCACCATGTCATTGTCACTGCAGTACTGATCCACCACCCAAATAGTACCTGCTCTGTGGTGGTCCAGTTGGGGTCCTGACTATTTAAGAACACAGTAAAGGGAGATACAGAGAATCAGATGAATTACTTATCAGTGGAGATAATTGGACTAATATATATATATATATATAGATATATAGATATATAGATATATAATGTGATTCTTAATTTTAAGCAAATAAAATCTGTACAGTACTATAGTAGTTACTCATTTATCAGGTAAATAACATATATCATCATATAGCTGGAATAATTCTGTCCAGTCTCATGTTAAAGTTGTTAGCTACAAAGTAAATTCCTTACAAATATTTCTACAAAGATACATTATAAACGTAGTAGTTTTGAGTTTGGTACTCTGTAGTAACTTGTTCTTTTGGCATCAAATAAGGTGAGTCCAGTCTGGAATGTGGTGGTATTTTATTGAGCGGCCTCTCCAGAATAAAGTCGCAGTAGATACATAGATGGAGAACACACACATCTATATACCTGAATTTTATACCATTATCTCCTTGGCATGAAGCTGATTCTGGAGATTGAGCTGTCGTATAAGAATATGCTAGCCATAAACATCTGCGGAGTTCCTGACGTAAAACTGAACATGTTCCCAACTGAAAATCTGTGTATAACAGGCTAAAATCCTCAGATGCGGTCATTTTTAGTCATTCTAAACTGTGGAACTTAACTTTAATTAGACAAGCTCAGTGCTCACTTTTAATAAACATTTAAAAAACATCTCTCATTAACTAACTTTTTAATTAAAGCTTCTTAAGACTTGTAAATAGGATGTTTTGGCTTATTAAAACTGCTAATTGTTAAACAAAGTCTAGAGTATAAGTATAAGTTTAAGCTACTGCAAACAAATTGAAGTCTATTATTGCTGTACGCAAAAGACACACCAGGTGGCAGCAATGAGAACTGAAAGCTGCATTAGTTGGCATGGCCTACAGTGGGTGTGTGTCATGTAGTTGGCCTTGTTATTGAAATAAGCGAGTGGCTAGCCAACAGTAGCAGGAATATGGCAAGGAGAAACTTCATGCTACTTTGTAGACTGCCCTCTGCTTCTTTTGCCCAACGTTCCTGAACATCATGGGCTTCACTCAATGTTAATGAGGTAAATAGTTTAATTGTCCATTTCCAATTTTGTTTTCATTGTTTTCACTGACTAATGTTGGCTATTTTACTGCATGGGATTTTAGGCTCAGCTGTAGTCATGGATGCACCTTAAAGACCAGAGCACCTTGACAGGACAAATCCATTCAGTGCCCCATTAAAACAGTCTTAGTTCTTGTCCTTGGTCCTCCAGTCCTGTACAGTCATATCAATTACAATATCCAACTTGGGTGACAATCAAGCCAATTACACTGAAAAAAATATGAATGCAACACTTTTGTTTTTGCTCCCATTTCTCATGAGCTGAACTCAAAGATCTAAGACATTTTATATGTACACAAAAGGCCTTTTTCTCTCAAATGATGTTCACACATTGGTCTAAATCTGTGTTAGTGAGCTCTTTCTCCTTTGCCAAGATAATCCATCCACCTCACAGGTAGAGAAATGAACATTCTATTCACGGGCAACAGCTCTGGTGGACATTCCTTCAGTCAGCATGCCAACTGCATGCTCCCTCAAAAGACTTAGATCTTTGAATTCAGCTCATGAAAAATGGGAGCAAAAACAAAAGTATTGTGTTTATATTTTTGTTCGTATGAGCGTATGAGCTAATATATATGAGGGTAACAGGAATACTAAACTGTGCACGGCAGATAAGACCACTTGTTTAGAATAACCTGCTCTCAGCTCTCTCCTCCTGTAGACTTCATCTAAACGTTATTGGACTTTCATTGATTTAGATTGGATTGGTATAGATTGAAGACAATGCAGAGGAGCCTTAATTGGGCAAATGGGGAGACTGGTAAATGTCTCTGCAGCAGATCGACTAATGAATATTATCACTGATTACTCCCCGGAGGTTCCGTCAAGCATCCAACAAACACAGCAAGGTACCTAGCTTATTATGATAGCTATAACTTAAGATTTGCATATACCCTACAATCAGTGTGAGTTCTACTGTAAATAAATCTGTGGTGGTTGGTAGAGGCTGGTAGAGTTGATTGATGGGAAAACGTGGAAGAAAAAAAAAAGGTCTCAGTTTGCTCCGGCAACCAGTTTGAATTACATTGATTTTGTGGATCAGAGATAGAAAAGATCATAGACCTCTGAAGTCAGTGTTGTTAAATTCTAAGCAGCACCAGAACAAATATATATATATATATATATATATATATATATATATATATATATATATATATATATATATATACAGGGGTTGGACAATGAAACTGAAGCTGAAATGACACCTGGTTTTAGACCACAATAATTTATTAGTATGGTAGTATGATCTAGTATGATCTTGGGAATGACATATGCAAGTCCTGCACAGTGGTCAGAGGGATTTTAAGCCATTCTTCTTGCAGGACAGTGGCCAGGTCACTATGTGATGCTGGTGGAGGAAAACGTTTCCTGACTCGCTCCTCCAAAACACCCCAAAGTGGCTCAATAATATTTAGATCTGGTGACTGTGCAGGCGATGCACATGGTCCTCCAGAATGGTTCGGTAGTCTTTGGCAGTGACGCTCCCATCTAGCACAAGTATTGGGCCAAGGGAATGCCATGATATGGCAGCCCAAACCATCACTGATCCACCCCATGCTTCACTCTGGGCATGCTACAGTCTGGGTGGTACGCTTCTTTGGGGCTTCTCCACACCGTAACTCTCCCGGATGTGGGGAAAACAGTAAAGGTGTATTATCAGAGAACAATACATGTTTCACACTGTCCACAGCCCAAGCTTTGAACTCCTTGCACCATTGAAACCGACATTTGGCATTTGCACGAGTGACCAAAGGTTTGGCTATAGCAGCCCGGCCGTGTATATTGACCCTGTGGAGCTCCCGACGGACAGTTCTGGTGAAACAGGAGAGCTGAGGTGCACATTTAATTCTGCCATGATTTGATCAGCCGTATATATATATATATATATTGCTGCTGCATTCATTAACGTGTTTTTTTTTTATTTAGGGACCACGCCACCAGTTCTTCCTATACCTTTATTGATACTAACTTCATTAACATCTGAATGTTATTTTCTTAGGTGAAGGATACAATCGTCTCATTGTCTTCCAGCTTGTCTCCAATGACAACCGGAATTGCGCTGTGACACCGTGCCCAAGTATAGTGTGACCTCTAGAATCTGGATTGATAATGATGGAGAGAACAATGCGGTGGCTTACTGATGAGGCTTTGAGAGTGACTGCTCTCAGAGGAAGAAGCACACAACCAGCATACTGAGAGGCTCCGGGGTGACCTCTGGAAGGGGTTGACAAATGTTTACTATGGCCTCTTCAGTTTCCTGGAGAGTGAAGGTATTGTGGATGTACTGTAGACAATGAGACGCATCTCTGGGCTCTTGCCAAAGATGAACAGATATTCAGATATTTGTCCAGCAATGGAGCTATCATGGTTTGAGGACAGAAAGGAACCAGAGCCCAAAGCAGATTTTTGTTAGAGCTTGCTTGGAATGGCAGAGACGGACAACGACTGCATTGCGCGACCTCTTTGGTGCAAGTGCTTCCACAACTGAAGGCAGTCTAGTAGTAGAGAAGCCTGTGTGGATGCTGGAGTCACAGGACGGCCTTGTGCTGTCTCCCTCCCTCTCTCCTGCCTCGTAGGGGACTGATCTGCGCCGCCTGGAAGCCCCCTCCCCTGCTCGTGTGCTGACCGTAAGTCGACCCTGACCCTGGAGAGAAGCTTTGGAGCTGCGTTGCTTTCTGTGAAGTTGATTTTTCGAGCACCCTCACCTTGGACATGGAGCAGCTGGTTGCTTAAGTTGATCCACTCATAGGTCCCAGAGCACAACTTGGATTAGACATCCTTCAAGGTGTTCTATCTTTCATGTGACATTTTGAATTCTTACACATATTTACTTCAGTTTATTATTTTATTAGAAAAATGTGCACTTCTCATTTGTAGGTTGTTTATTACGCAATTTAATCCCCATGCGGTTCCAATTTCATTGAGGTTCCATGCATAGCAACTTGTGCTGTCTTTACCATGTACCCTTTTCAGTTTGTTCATCTAAAACCTGTCGCACTTGATGGCATGCCACACTGGTGAAAAGAAATTTGCAGAATTACAAACAGTTATGGCAATCAAAAAACGATCAGGAGCAATACATCCTGCAGAAGTCTGGCTGGTGGTGGGGAGGCGAACATGGCTTGGGACTACAGAGGACTTCCTGGCTGTTAAAGTGAAATACTATCTGGAACTGCAGAGGGGTGTAATGTTGGCCATAAACTGGCTTAGAGGTGCAGAGGACTGGTCAGGTGCAGTGGGTGGAAGCTTGGTGAAAGAGCAGAGGGCCATCTGGCAGTGAAACTCCTGAACTTGAGTTACAGAGAGTTGGCTGGCAGTGGTAGATGGAACTTGGCCTTGAGTTACAGAGGACTGCTTGGTAGTGGTAGATGAAACCCAATCTAGACCTGCAGAGGGCTGGCTGGCTGAGGTAGACAGACCTGGACCTTGGGTTGCAAAGGGTTGGGTAGTAAAAGGTGGAACACCAATTTAAGGTACAGGAAGCCTGGCCTAAATCCTGAAAAACATATAACTACTGTGGCATCACCTAATCCATTTTTTCATATCAGCTTCTTTCTCCCATGTTGTTAGGACCCTGAACCAGATGACTGCCTATACCAAAAGACCCATAGTAACAATGTGTGTTCAGGATCTGCCCCTTACATTAGCTACTGCATTAAATGACTTTCTGTGGACTGTTAATATTCAAAGAATGACTGATCATTTAGTTGCTGGAGCAATATATTACGCTTCAGCCAGAAGTAGGCTATTGCACCCATTTCACATTCCTAAACATGGTGTATATGGTTTAAACAGTCAGCAGTCAATGATGTTTCTTTGTAAAACAAAGCCAGCTTTCCTGGAACCAAGTTCAGGTTGTGGTTGTGTTTAAAATGCTCTGTGCCTACCTTTGGACGAAGGTATAAAGCTGACCTGCCCAGAGCATTACTGCTTTGTATTTCTGTAGGGCTGTTCCTCAAAGGAATAATCATCTTTTCTCCATCCACTCTGCAGAGCTCAAATTCCTCTTTCCTCTGGCAGCTCAGGCAAGTTTTCCCAGAGTGCCTGAAAGAATTTCTCTTTCATCAAAATCCAGTGGCACAACAACGTGATGTGGTGATCTGAAAAAGTATCAACACAAATGATCATGTCAACAAAAATGGTTACATTTATCATTTTTATGTGAAATAATACATTGATGTGTTCTTCTGAATGCAAATCAAACATTTGTACATACCCAACCAAATAAATATATACATCATGTAAAACAATGAATGTCTAATTACCTCTACACTCTGGAAATTATGTCTTTTTGTTCTTTCTACAAAAAAGCCCTCACCACTATCAACATCAATTAGAGTGTTTTACATAGATTTATTTGGAAAAACACAGCACGAACACAATCAGAAAAATAACACTGGAGTTCTTAAAGAAAACTCAGTGATTGTTTAATCAATTTCCAGGTAGTTGTTATGGTTGTTGCAAAGGTATCATAAGTGGTAGCTAGTGTGCTGCTAATGTACTGGTATTATCATGACATAAGTAGAGTGCTTGGAGAAAAAAAACAGCTGCTACATGGAAACCAACATGCAAACAAAAACCTGTGTACACATTAACATTCCAGGACAGGTTCGGTGTCGATATTGCAAAAAAACGCAAGACTGATTAGAGGACGAAAACCCAGCAGAATGTAAGAGTGGAAGAAAAATAAAATAAAATAAATACAAACCATTTTACAGTCAGAAAACAACAGTGTTATACAATGACTAATAATACCACACTAATCTGAGAAAGGTCTGACTTAGAGTGGGCAACTGTACAGTTGTATAGGCCTGCCTCAATGTTTCATATGGTCCATGTGACCCATCTGGCCACTCTAAGTCCTTAGCTTCTGGGTTTAGGGCAGATTTCCTTGGGAGGTAACATGACAGGATTCCGTTCCATAACCTTCTCGTAACCTTTGTAGCATTTCGTGTGCCAACCATCTGTATAAACGAGCTAGTACCATTAAACTATTATCACCAAGTACCATAGTGTGAGGAGGACAAAGGTTGCCTGTCACCATTAAGTCTTTGAAGATTGCCAAAGAGTCAAAGAAAAGATTAGAAAACGAGTAACCTTGCTTTTATCTTCAATCTTATGTTTGAATGGGTCAAGCACTACCTCAGCTGACAGCGGAACAAAATGAGATAAGATAAGGAGGTTCAGTCAGCCATTATCTTTATGAAAGTTGGTAAATCACCAGTGGTGGACAGGACAGGACATTGATCTTCTTGCCCCAGAGGTGTACAGGGAAGCACTACAAACTGGATCACTACCAAATACATTCAATGAGGCACTGATAACCTTTATACCTAAAAAAAAGATAGGGACACAACAGAACCCTCAAACCTTCACCCAGTTAGCTTGGTTAACACAGATTGGAAGATTCTAACTAAAGCGTTAGCACTACCTTCAGATAAGACGCTGCCAAGTATTGTACACCCAGACCAAGTAGGGTTTGTTAAAGGCAGAGCATCGACAGATAGCATGAGAAGGCTGATTTGGCTTCATGGCCGTGAAGATGTCCCCCTTACAGCTGTATCGCATACATTGGGACTTCCTTGTGGCACTATTGTGAAAGTATGGATTCGGTGCCAATTTTAAAGCATGCATAAGGATCCTGTATACTGACCAGAAAACATCAGTGATAATTAATGGTTTTGTATCATCGTTTTTTTCTCACTGACCTATGGAACCAGGAAAGGGTGTTCACATTTGCCGTTGCTTTTTACTATTGCCCTTGCACCTCTTGCCTCAGCTATTGGAGTCAATCATAACATAACAGGACTCTGGGGAGGTGGTAGGGAACACAAGTTATTGTTGTATGCAGATGACATTTTATTACTCATCAGTCACTTTGATTCCAGCAGATTCTAAGATTAATTGGCGAAAGGCTGAGGCAATGCCAATTTGGAAGAGCTGTATGCCAAGCGATGTGGCACAAAACAATTTTAGGTGAATTCCTACTGGAATGAAATATCTAGGTATAAAACTATGTACAGATCTAAATGAGATTCCAAAACTTGGAGCCCTTATTGAGAAACATTAAAACTAATTTACAGAAGTGGGGAAAGATGGTAATACCCCCTCAGGTGAATTATATTTCAATGATGCTACCTTTGTCTATCGCATCTAAAATATATAAACAGTACAATGAAAGTATCAGGAGCTTTCTGTGGGGAAAGACAAGACCACTAATTAACTTAATAACTAAGTAAAATGTGCTCCCTGAAGGAAAATGGAGGGGTAGGTCTTCCAGATGTAAGATTGTATCATTTTTCTTTTGAAATCATTCAACTTTCCAAGCACTGGTGCAAAGATGAAACAGGACTGGATTGAGTGGCAATAGAGAGATTTGGCCTTCCCGTTTTATCCTACTGATATCCTCACACAAACAGGACAACACTAGTAACCCGGTAGTTTCTCAATCAAGTGAAGTTCAAATTAATTAAATTGTAGGGATTTCACAATATCAACTTCACTTTGGCACAATCTTAAAATAGTTATTGGTAAGAAACCAGTGTATTGGAAAGAATGGCTTGAATGGAATTCATACGGTTTGGGGTGTATTCTGTCTATTCTATGTCTTTAGGAAGGAAATGGTAAAAAATACAATTTGAAGAGTAAGGGAAACTTTTGGAAATACCTCCAAATAAGAGCCTCTGTGAAGAAAAACTGTGACATGAGCAATATGGATAATGAGTTATGTAAGTATTTTTGAATTATCACTTGAATGCCATAAAGCAGCCATATTTTTTACGAGATTTTCAATGGGACGTTTAATACCTCTTGTAACAGTCTTAAGCTTGCGTGGCAGAAGGATCTTTATTGTGATATTGACGAAGAGAACTGGAATAGCATTCTATCAAATGTAGGACGTTACATAAGGGCAACTTCCGCAGTATAAGATGATACATAGGTTCTACTTTACCCCCTTAAACTATGTAAAATGGGTCCAAGCTAGAGCGCTAAATGCTGGAAAGTAGGGCTGGGCGATATATTGAGGTTTTATAAGATGCAACAATATCGTTTGTATCGATATAGATCACAAAACTCAACCCTCCCCCACCTCTTCACCCGTGAACGCAGGCAGCGAGACAGCATGGAGAGGATAAAGACATAAAAGAAGCTATCGAAGAGGAGCTGGTGAGTAAAAAGAAAAACAATGCCTGTCGAAAGTAGGGCTGAGTATCGAATTTCCGGTACTTTGCATATAATGCAAAATATATTTTAAAAAATGTGACACGCCGTGACGCCCAGAAACGTGAAGAGCACACACACAGCTAGTTAAACAGCGCTTGAAATTTTGGCTCTACTTGAAAAGAGTCTGTCTGAGAGCAGCTGCAGCAAACGCTTCAAGATAGTGGCCTTCAGAACGGCTATTACATCTAATCTAATGAAACGTCTGATTACACATGGAATTAATCTTCATCAAGAAAAAAATAATTTTTGACTGCATGAAGAACAGCAGCAGTACAGCGTTGCTGGAGACGCGAGAATCTGGCAGTTACAATTCAGCTAACATTAGCACAGTACCAGCACGTATTAGCTAGCTAGCTGGCAAGACGGCTAACATTCAGTCAGTGTATGAATATACCTGTAACGCTGTTAGGTATCGCTCATCTTCTGTAAGTATGACATTAACAGATACTTGTGTATCGATTTACGGAGAAGCAGCTCCTTTCACTGTAGCAGAGAAGTTGAGGATGTCGGTCAAGAGAAGGGATGAATGTCACAGAGCAGTAACCAATGTTATTGTTAAAGGATTGCATAGTTTTATAGTTTAAGCATAATTAATGCTAATGTTTAGTTCATAATAAAGCCACACAAAGATGCTCATTGTTTGTTTGAACAAGATCCAATTAAAAAGGTAACAAATAAAAAGATAGCCTTTTATGGTGACAGCACGAGACTGAGATTACTCATGTTTTCTGTTATTTAAATACAAACCAACAAACTCATGATTCAAAGAATAGCCATCCAGCTCCTTGTATCTCAGTTACAAACAGCATAGACTAGCATATAGCTGGTCACCAGCAATACTAGAACGTTTCAGACACCAACATAAACCTTACAGTACGCAGGAGTAGTTAAAGAGCTAATCAGTTGAATCAGCTGAGTTGGTTTAGAGAAAACAATAAATGTGCGGGTCAGAATTGAGAAAATACTGATTTAATCGTTTATCCGCTTAAAATGAGATAGCCGGTTACATCACGCATTGTATGTACCTAACTAAATGAACACTGACATTCTGAACCACCTCAATCATATTGTACGTGTGGAGTTAGTTCGTCTTGTCAATATCGGCACCTTCTGCTCACTAGAATTTAGCTATTTAGCTCACTAGCTAAAGAGCCTAACCAGGCTAGGTATCCAGCTCCCCTCCTCCTCCACATGTCAAGTTAGCATGCTAGCATTTAGCTTTTTAGCTCGCTAGCAAAACTTCTCTATCAGACTATATATCCAGTTGACACATTCATCCATATATTGAGTTTACATGCTAGCATTTAGCTAATTGGCTCGCTAGCAAAACTTCTTTACCAGACTAGAGGTGCGTCTGAAATCGCCTACTAGTAGGCTAGCGCGGCTAGTATGTCTGAATACTCAGTAGTAAATCAGTAGGCGAGCGCGGCTATTATGTCTGAATACTCAGTAATGTAATCAGTAGGTGAGGGCGGCTAGTATGTCTGAATACTCAGTAGTAAATCAGTAGGTGAGTGCGGCTAGTATGTCTGAATACTCAGTAGTGAAATCAGTAGGCGAGCGCGGCTAGTATGTCTGAATACTCAGTAGTGAAATCAGTAGGCGAGCGCGGCTAGTATGTCTGAATACTCAGTAGTAAATCAGTAGGCGAGCGCGGCTAGTATGTCTGAATACTCAGTAGTAAATCAGTAGGCGAGCGCGGTTAGTATGTCTGAATACTCAGTAGTAAATCAGTAGGCGAGCGCGGCTAGTATGTCTGAATACTCAGTAGTAAATCAGTAGGCGAGCGCGGCTAGTATGTCTGAATACTCAGTAGTAAATCAGTAGGCGAGCGCGGCTAGTATGTCTGAATACTCAGTAATGTAATCAGTAGGCGAGCGCGGCTAGTATGTCTGAATACTCAGTAATGTAATCAGTAAGCGAGCGCGGCTAGTATATCTGAATACTCAGTAGTAAATCAGTAGGCGAGCGCGGCTAGTATGTCTGAATACTCAGTAATGTAATCAGTAGGCGAGCTCGGCTAGTATGTCTGAATACTCAGTACTAAATCAGTAGGCGAGCGCGGCTAGTATGTGTGAATACTCAGTAGTAAATCAGTAGGCGAGCGCGGCTAGTATGTCTGAATACTCAGTAGTAAATCAGTAGGCGAGCGCGGCTAGTATGTCTGAATACTCAGTAGTAAATCAGTAGGCGAGTGTGGCTAGTATGTCTGAATACTCAGTAGTAAATCAGTAGGCGAGCGCGGCTAGTATGTCTGAATACTCAGTAGTAAATCAGTAGGCGAGTGTGGCTAGTATGTCTGAATACTCAGTAGTAAATCAGTAGGCGAGCGCGGCTAGTATGTCTGAATACTCAGTAGTAAATCAGTAGTGAGCGTGGCTAGTATGTCTGAATACTCAGTAATGTAATCAGTAGGCGAGCGCGGCTAGTATGTCTGAATACTCAGTAGTAAATCAGTAGGCGAGCGCGGCTAGTATGTCTGAATACTCAGTAGTAAATCAGTAGGCGAGTGCGGTTAGTATGTCTGAATACTCAGTAGTAAATCAGTAGGCGAGCGCGGCTAGTATGTCTGAATACTCAGTAGTAAATCAGTAGGCGAGCGTGGCTAGTATGTCTGAATACTCAGTAGTAAATCAGTAGGCGAGCGCGGCTAGTATGTCTGAATACTCAGTAGTAAATCAGTAGGCGAGCGCGGCTAGTATGTCTGAATACTCAGTAGTAAATCAGTAGGTGAGCGCGGCTAGTATGTCTTAATACTCAGTAGTAAATCAGTAGGCGAGCGCGGCTAGTATGTCTGAATACTCAGTGGTAAATCAGTAGGCGAGCGCGGCTAGTATGTCTGAATACTCAGTAGTAAATCAGTAGGTGAGCGCGGCTAGTATGTCTGAATACTCAGTAGTAAATAAGTAGGCGAGCGCAGCTAGTATGTCTGAATACTCAGTAATGTAATCAGTAGGCGAGCGCGGCTAGTATGTCTGAATACTCAGTAATGTAATCAGTAGGCGAGCGCGGCTAGTATGTCTGAATACTCAGTAATGTATTCAGTAGGCGAGCGCGGCTAGTATGTCTGAATACTCAGTAGTGAAATCAGTAGGCGAGCGCGGCTAGTATGTCTGAATACTCCGTAGTAAATCAGTAGGCGAGCGTGGCTAGTATGTCTGAATACTCAGTAATGTAATCAGTAGGCGAGCGCGGCTAGTATATCTGAATACTCAGTAGTAAATCAGTAGGCGAGCACGGCTAGTATGTCTGAATACTCAGTAATGTAATCAGTAGGCGAGCGCGGCTAGTATGTCTGAATACTCAGTAATGTAATCAGTAAGCGAGCGCGGCTAGTATATCTGAATACTCAGTAGTAAATCAGTAGGCGAGCGCGGCTAGTATGTCTGAATACTCAGTAATGTAATCAGTAGGCGAGCGCGGCTAGTATGTCTGAATACTCAGTACTAAATCAGTAGGCGAGCGCGGCTAGTATGTGTGAATACTCAGTAGTAAATCAGTAGGCGAGCGCGGCTAGTATGTCTGAATACTCAGTAGTAAATCAGTAGGCGAGCGCGGCTAGTATGTCTGAATACTCAGTAGTAAATCAGTAGGCGAGTGCGGCTAGTATGTCTGAATACTCAGTAGTAAATCAGTAGGCGAGCGCGGCTAGTATGTCTGAATACTCAGTAGTAAATCAGTAGTGAGCGTGGCTAGTATGTCTGAATACTCAGTAATGTAATCAGTAGGCGAGCGCGGCTAGTATATCTGAATACTCAGTAGTAAATCAGTAGGCGAGCGCGGCTAGTATGTCTGAATACTCAGTAGTAAATCAGTAGGCGAGCACGGCTAGTATGTCTGAATACTCAGTAATGTAATCAGTAGGCGAGCGCGGCTAGTATGTCTGAATACTCAGTAATGTAATCAGTAAGCGAGCGTGGCTAGTACATCTGAATACTCAGTAGTAAATCAGTAGGCGAGCGCGGCTAGTATGTCTGAATACTCAGTAATGTAATCAGTAGGCGAGCGCGGCTAGTATGTCTGAATACTCAGTACTAAATCAGTAGGCGAGCGCGGCTAGTATGTGTGAATACTCAGTAGTAAATCAGTAGGCGAGCGCGGCTAGTATGTCTGAATACTCAGTAGTAAATCAGTAGGCGAGCGCGGCTAGTATGTCTGAATACTCAGTAGTAAATCAGTAGGCGAGTGTGGCTAGTATGTCTGAATACTCAGTAGTAAATCAGTAGGCGAGCGCGGCTAGTATGTCTGAATACTCAGTAGTAAATCAGTAGTGAGCGTGGCTAGTATGTCTGAATACTCAGTAATGTAATCAGTAGGCGAGCGCGGCTAGTATGTCTGAATACTCAGTAGTAAATCAGTAGGCGAGCGCGGCTAGTATGTCTGAATACTCAGTAGGTATTGAGTAGTAGTGAACGGTACCCGTAGGATAGGATGTATCCTACCAGTAGGATGACCTACTGAATCAGCAGCCATTTTTATGTAGGTGAACACAGCACACTGTGTATCCCATAATTCACCTGGAGTCGTGGATGAATTCAGAGTGGAGTAAATAAACAGTGTAAAGCTGAACGTCGGCTGTGTGTACGTAGCTACGACTACTGAACTGCTGCTACAGAAGTTAGAGCTACTGCTGAGATAAACAATGATTACATTCCTCCCGTTTCATCTTCTCTGATCTACAGCTCCACACCATCTGATACATAGTCAGATAAAAACTCAGATCAGAGTCACTAAAAGATCTAAATCTGTCAGTAAACGAGCTTTTAAATGAATAGCAGGACTTTTACGGTGGTGGTCTGACGTCTTGCGTCACAGGACGCTGGTAATATGGTGGACGTAGTACGTTTGAGATTGAGTGGCTACTAAAACTAGCTACCACTCGAGCAGTACGTACTGACTCTAATCTAGTACCTACTGACTAGTAGGCAATTTCGGACGCACTCTAGATATCCAGCGCCCCTCTTCGTCCATACATCGAGTTAGCAACATTTAAGGTTGTCAAGCGTGCAATATAAGCAGTAGGTCTTCAACAGAAAGTCAAATGAGAGGAAAAATAACCTCACAACTTAGAAAGCAAATCAAATTTAATGCGGACATGCATCTCAAATACACTGTTATTTACATGTAGAAAGGTTTTGACTAATATTAGAGGTGATAAGAAACTTACCGTACATCAAACGTTTAAGATGGCGCCGTATTGCAGCCTCTCTAGAACTGAACGAAAGTTCACCAAAGTTGCTCAGACGTCTAGAAAAATAAAGTAGATCGAGTTCATTTTATACTGCACATTTTAGGATCAACAAACTAAAATATTTGGAAACAGCGTAAACATTTTTAATTTTAAGTATAGTTTGATCTCCATCTATTTTCTTTTCTAAATAAAGGTGTATCACTCTCTGTCTCTCTTTCCTTCTCAATAAAGGTGTATTGCCCTCTATTTATCTATCCATCATGGGCAGTATCACACATGCCCAGGAGGAGGTAGTATGCAACAGTATAAAGCTGTAGTACATTAAATCTGGGGAAGTCTTAAATCCATTGATACTTTAAATTCACTGCCACCATAAATCAGATACTCTAGTTCTCCAGTTAGTGTCACCTCCACTGCTGCCTTAAATTAACTGCTACCTTTTTTTGCATTAGTGTGTCAGTGTTTGATTGTGTGTACTGTTTCATTTCATTTGCATTGTGACATCACCTATGGCAGGTACATTTGAAGTATTTAATATCCCACCATTAACTCCTATAGAGATGGGGGGTCCGAGTATAGGAAATCTGGTAGCTCACAAGCTGTAGGAGGAGTAACGGTTATTTTTTTGAGAGTATGTTACATGACCAGGCTCGGTGTGTCTAGTTAGGTGTCGCTTTCTCTTTCTGTCCATCTCCCTTGGTTTTCTTTCTAACCTGTTCATAGGATGGTCCAGGGGTCAATCATGACTGAGGGCCCTGCATTTACCTGATTTAATATCCAATCAAACTTGCCGTTTGGTCACGGGAGACAGGACCTGAGCTTCAAAGGTGGCTTTGTGATTAGCTTAGCCATGTTTGATGTTATTACCCCCCCTTGTTAATATTGTAAATCAAGTTTCGGTGACTTTCAATGGTGAAAGATTGCGTGTTTACTGCGGTGAGCATTCAACCAGTTAAAAGCTGTAACCAGTGGTCAGTTTGTTCCTCATTGTTTCACGTTTCACACTGAAGACAATGCAATTGACCTCGTTTTAGCCCTAAACCACTTATGGGATCGTAACAGTATAGATGCTTTTTTGAACCAACTTAACTATTTCTTTCATTTGTTAAACAAGACAAAGATCTTTTAAGAAAACTAAACTTTGAATTCCAGAAATCTGCTCAGAGGACTAGGACGTCTGTAAAGAAACTGAAAAGGGGAAGCATTTATTGGTTTTTTGATGATACAGAGGTCAGAAATAATTTTTAGCCAACAAGTGACACAGCAGAAGCTCTGGTCACTTGGAACTTTGAGATTGGTGAAGACTTTTGAGCGAACCCCAAACAACAACAACAAAAACAAACTAATGGATCACTGGAAGCCCAGATCACCAACCAGAAACGTGTGAATAATTGAAAAGGACTATCATGTTTGGAAGTGTTGAAGGTAAACAAGATGGATGGAGACAATTTAAGGAATCATGAATCAGCCATTCAGAAACCAGAGGACCCAACAGAAGACAGGACTTTCTGAAGAAACTCATCTATATGGTCACCAGAAGTCACTAGGGACTTGACAACACATTAATAATAGCAAAGCTTTGTGGTTCCACGACCTCATTGGTTGTGCTCGAAGGCCTAGCTGTTTGACGACTGCCATTTGATAGACTGCATCCTTCCAGTCCAGTGTCACGGCAATGCTAAGAATGACCCACCACCCAAATAACACCTGCTATGTGGTGGTCCTTTGGGGGTCTTAATCATCAAAACAAGCTAAAAGTGGGTAACAAAAGTGTACAGCGAATCAATTAGACCACAGTCTATAAGTGTAGAACTATAAAGTGATCCTGTAAAATTGTAAGTGGAGTTAAAATGGACCTTTGTGTAGATACACATAGATGGTTGTAAGTGTTAGGACACCACAAACAACCAAAACATAGAAGCTCATGAGTTAACAGATAAACCAAATCCACAATATAGTTCCCTTGAACACAACAAACAAAATTCAGCCAAAAAACTAACAAAAGAAGAAGAAACACAAGATAATGACAGAGAAGGGCAAAAACAGCTGCTACATGATTGCTCCCTTTAAAAACAAGACACAGGTGAGCAAACAAATGATACAATGTAATGTCCTATTAACAGATTTACCTGTAGACCTTCTACAAGATAGCCTACTGCACCCATCACTCAAAGGCAACCAGGAACATTAAACATACCTCTCCAATCACAGCTTAAGTCCCAGGCCTGCACTTCTCAGGACTCTGAGAACCAGGCATTAATTACCTGCAACATATGCAAACTACAAAACAGCTACTGTATATATATACATTAAAAATTATAACAATAATAAAGAAAGGAACCAGCAACATACCTTGGGCAGCACAACCCACCACACCAACAGGGAGGAAAACCAACCTACCTCCAAAAAGACCACAACCACTGCATGGACTCCCTGCATGTAAAGAGGCACTGCAAAAAGGGCACTGCAGCTGCTGTAGGTACTTATTAATGGGTGTGTCCTTAAAAGGATTGCCTACTAACCCTGTAGCGATTAGTGGACCAATGTCTAAAAATTGGCCAGTCCATCTACACCAACCAGAAGTTCTTCAAAAACACTGCCCGGGTTACATATACTTCCAACTTTGTGGTAGCACAAAGCTAGCTTCATGAAGACAAGGTTTGAAGAATTTGGTGTGGAGGAGCTCCAGTGACCGGCACAAAGATCTGACCCCACTGAGCACCGTTGGAATGAACCGGACGCCTGATTATGAATATGCACAAATTCCCACAAACACATTGCAAAATCTTGCAGACAGTGAACTTTGTATCCTGCTTAAATACACAGTGGAGTCACATTATCATGACCACCAGATGTGGTTCAGAGTGACCGCCAAGGACAGTCTTGAAAGTCTTGGTCAGCTCTTCCAACCAAGATTGGTTGGAAGATCCCATCCACCCCAGAGAAGACCATCAGCATGTATGATTGTATAGTTCTCAGACTATAACTCTGCCACCACCAGCTTGTGTCGCTATCAAAAGTAGGTCATGATAATGTGACTCAACTTTGTTTAAGTGTGTTTTAACAGTTTCACAGGTGTCTAATATCTGCCTTTGATCAAAATAAATAAAGAACAGCATCATTCTGCTTCAGTACAATCGTGTAAGAACAGGAAAAGCCAGTCAGACGGCCGACCAACAAAAAAGGGAAGTGAAGAAATGTTGGAATACATTTGCTGTACTGCAGCACTTCCTTTTAGTGCTGAGCGAGCAACTGAACAGCACACTGATGTATGATGGAGCTCTACATTACTCTATTCCTACTCTACCTCTGCACTGCCTGTACATCAGGAGGTAAGAATGTTATAGACAGTTAATATGGAGGAGTGGGGTAATGGATATTTTATGCTACACTGGTGGTTCTTCATAGGTTCTTTAGTAAATGGGTAGGTTCTGTTTAGAAGCCTGAGGTCCTTCCTTTGGTGGAATCGTTCTTCAGATTGACGGGGAATGTCTTGTATATGGATATACATGCAAAAGCTTTTTTTAAAAAGTGTTCTTCTATTGTTGGCATTGTAATAGTCATATTGTGTAAAGAATCATTTCACTATGCAAAGAGCCATTTAGACATGCAAACTGGTTTAAACCCAACTAACCGTTCTACTTAGTAAAGAACCCTCGAAGAACCACCATTAAGACTATGTTCAACCATTAAAAAACGTCTGGCTGGCTACAGCTTTTTCCCTCAACAAGTATGAGATTTTTCCACTCAGCCTTCAAGGTGGACTATGTTCAGCAACTGAAGAGCTGTAAGAATCATGTTATTCCTTTAGCAATTGGCCGAGCAGGCGTTCAGTTTCAATTTCAGACTTTTAAACCCACTCAGACCGCCGAGGCTCCAAGTTGTTTAGTTATACTTCATGCAAAAGCTGTGTTTTAGATTCCCAAACATCACATGACTTCTCTAAACACTGAAACTTCAGGCTGGCACATCTGGGAACAGGCTTCAAACATGTCCCGCCCCTTCATTGAGGGAAACAAGTTGCACCGACGTCAGAAACTGTGATGTAAAATATCAACACAAGGCAAAAACAATACAGAACTTTGGGTCATTTATAAACTCTGTCAGTTGAATATGTGTTCGTTGGTGTAATTCATACTGGTTAGTTCGAGCAACCACACAGCAGCTCTCCAGCACAGCGTTAGTAATTCATACTGGTTAGTACAACCGGCTACACAGCAGCTCCTCAACACAGTGTCATTAAATAATACCGGGCTAGTACGAACAATTGCACAGCAACTCTTCAGGAGAGCATTATTAATTCAGACTGGTTAGTATAAATGTTTACACAGCAGCTCTTCAGCAAAGCATTATTAATTCATACTGGTTAGTATAAATGTTCACACAGCAGCTCTTCAGCAAAGCATTATTAATTCATACTGGTTAGTATAAATGTTCACACAGCAGCTCTTCAGCAAAGCATTATTAATTCATACTGGTTAGTATAAATGTTCACACAGCAGCTTTTCAGCAAAGCATTATTAATTCATACTGGTTAGTATAAACATTCACACAGCAGCTCTTCAGCATAGCATTATTAATTCATACTGGTTAGTATAAATGTTCACACAGCAGCTCTTCAGCAAAGCATTATTAATTCATACTGGTTGGTATAAATGATCACACAGCAGCTTTTCAGCAAAGCATTATTAATTCATACTGGTTAGTATAAATGATTACACAGCAGCTCTTCAGCAAAGCATTATTAATTCTTACTGGTTAGTATAAATGATCACACAGCAGCTCTTTAGCGAGGCATTATTAATTCATACTGGTTAGTATAAACATTCACACAGCAGCTCCTCAGCGCAGTGTAATTACTTCATGCTGGTTATTACAACTGAGTGCACAACTGAGCTCTTTGGCACAGCTTTATTAATTCATACTTGTTAGTATAGACATTCACACATCAGCTCTTCAGCACAGCGTTATTATTCATACTGGTTAGTACAATCGGCCACGCAGCAGCTCCTCAATACAGTGTCATTAATTAATTCTGTTGCACAACTGAGCTCTTTAGCACAGCATTATTATTATTATTATTATTATTATTATTATTATTTGGGAAATAGGCTGTTACAGAAAAGACAAATAAACAACATACGACAAGACAACAATGGATAGGGTGTGTGATTGTAATAGTAGGTATTGAGTAAAAAGAAGATAGATAAACTAAATAGATAAACTAAATAGAAAAACATGTAATGAATGGAGGGATCAGCTCTGGACAGATTGAAAGAATGGAGACCAGATATTATTGTGATAATTATTATTATCTTTTATGGTAAATGTAAGTTTTTTCCAAAATTGAATACTCTGTTAACAGATTGTAGCAGAGCTTTGTTGATCATTTTGTTCCTTCAAGTTGATTAAAATCATTTCTAGCCATGAGAGGAAATGTCACCAAGCAGAGCTATGGTGGGAGAAAGTGGGATGCTGAGGTTGAGGAGCTTAGATAGCTCTTCCAAGACCTAAACTGTCTGACAGTGGAGGCAGTTCCAGAATGCAGGGAGATGATTATATATTATAATATAGTTATAGTGGGACGTGATGTGTGTAATGTTTTATATTGAATTAGCTGTACATTAGAATTAGTTGACAGTTTAAATGTGTTGCTACAAATTATTTGCCAATTGTTTGGGGTCTGAAGTCCATCTGTCTGTTGGTACTGAAGTGGTGTTGTCATGATGTGAGAAGAGTTTATAGATTTGGAAGAATAGTTTCTTCTATTATTAATTTCAATAATAAAGGGGAAGTGGGTTTTTTAAAAATTGTGGATATCAATGACTTTTTCGATAATCTCTTTGAATTTTCAATATTAAAATTGGCAGTTTGGTGGTAGGTATATATAGCACAGCATTATTAATTCATACTGGTTAGTGCAACCGACCGCACAGAAGCTCTTCAGCACAGCATTATAATTCATACTGGTTAGTACAACCGACCGCACAGCAGCTCTTTAGCACAGCATTATTAATTCATACTGGTTAGTGCAACCGACCGCACAGCAGCTCTTTAGCACAGCATTATTAATTCATACTGGTTAGTGCAACCGACCGCACAGCAGCTCTTTAGCACATCATTATTAATTCATACTGGTTAGTACAACCGACTGCACAGCAGCTCTTTAGCACATCATTATTAATTCATACTGGTTAGTACAACCGACTGCACAGCAGCTCTTTAGCATATCATTATTAATTCAGACTGGTTAGTACAACCGACCACACAGCAGCTCTTCAGCACAGCATTATTAATTCATACTGGTTAGGACAACCTACCGCACAGCAGCTCTTCAGCACAGCATTATTAATTCAGACTGGTTAGTACAACCTACCGCACAGCAGCTCTTCAGCGCAGCATTATTAATTCAGACTGGTTAGTACAACCTACCGCACAGCAGCTCTTCAGCACAGCATTATTAATTTTGTTAGAAAGTCAGTTAAAAGTGCAAATGTTGAAACACATTTCAGCGTAAATCCCCTCAAGATAAACAGACAGACTCATAGCTGATTGTTAAAACAAGCTGTGGTTCCTGCCATATGAGTGTTACAATCTACTGACCAACTTTCAGAAGCAGCAAAAGCAGAAGGCCAGCATTTACTTCCCCACAGTCATGTGTATTCTGCTATTGCTCAAGCAGCTTTGAACAGCTCAACTCTCCTGAACCCTAACTTTCAATTCTGCCGTCAACGTATGTCGGCTATTTTGGCCATTAATGTAAAATGGGCTCTTCTCTGAACCTCTCCAAAAGATCTGTTCAGTTTGATTTCAAATGTTTGGTACAACCAACCATGCAGCAGCCTTTTCAGCACAAAGTAATGAATTCTTACCGGTTAGAATAACAGACTGCACAGTATTAGTAATTCAGACCAGTTACCAAGGGCGTAGAAGCGGGTTTGAGATTGAGGGGGACACATTTGCACATTTGTCCCCTAAAATATTACCTATAAGCTGATTCCACTGTAGGTAAGGTAGTAAATCACTGTATGTATAGTAATGTAGAACAACCTTTGTGGAATTACAGTGAATTACAAATAAATAAACAAAATACAACATTATCTGTACGTCTGATTATTATTAGATAAATCTAATTAAAGATCACTTTATACACTAAACTAGATACTCCATATTACATGGTACTTCTGTTAGAAAACTTTTAAACTATACATATAGTGTCTGGATCATATACAAATATAACAAAAAGGTTTGTTTTTTTGGAGCATGATGCTGAAATGAAATGACAAAAGTATATTAAGGTTTTCTGACTAGACAAGATTAACATTAGATAGTAAGGCTGTGTCCCAAACAGCACCCTCTGGAGAACTACATACTGCACTACTGAAAGCACTTCTAACGATGGTGTCCTTTTATTTATTTATTTATTTTATTATATTTTATTATTTTTTGTAGTGTAGTAGCAGTCTGCTGTTTGGGGCGTGGCCAGAGAGTAATTCTGACTAAAGTTAATATAAACGTTAGCTAACCCAAACCCTCCTAGTCTGTTACCATAACAACGCGTTAAAAAAAAAACGGTTTTATTGCAGTATATTGTCGTGCCAATAGCAGTTGGCACTGGGTTATTAGCCAGTGGGACAAATCTACCTGTTCCTGATATTGGATGGGACATGCCCCCCCCATCCCCCCCTGGTTCCTACACCAATGCCAGTTACTACAATCAACTGCACAGTAGCTCTTCACCGTTATTAATTCATACTGATTAGTACAACTGACTATACAGCAGCTCTTCAGCACAGCATCATTAATTCATACTGATTAGTACAACTGACCTTACAGCAGCTCTTCAGCACAGTGTCATTAATTCATACTGGTTAGTACAACTGACTATACAGCAGCTCTTCAGCACAGCGTCATTAATTCATACTGGTTAGTACAACTGACCTCACAGCAGTTTTCAGCACAGCGTTATTAATTCATACTGATTAGTACAACTGACCTTACAGCAGTTTTCAGCACAGCGTTATTAATTCATACTGATTAGTACAACTGACCTTACAGCAGCTCTTCAGCACAGCGTCATTAATTCATACTGATTAGTACAACTGACCTTACAGCAGTTTTCAGCACAGCGTTATTAATTCATACTGGTTAGTACAACTGACTATACAGCAGCTCTTCAGCACAGTGTTATTAATTCATACTGATTAGTACAACTGACCTTACAGCAGTTTTCGGCACAGCGTCATTAATTCATACTGATTAGTACAACTGACCTTACAGCAGTTTTCAGCACAGCGTTATTAATTCATACTGGTTAGTACAACTGACTATACAGCAGCTCTTCAGCACAGCGTTATTCATTCATACTGATTAGTACAACTGACCTTACAGCAGCTCTTCAGCACAGCGTTATTAATTCATACTGGTTAGTACAACTGACCTTACAGCAGCTCTTCAGCGCAGCGTTATTAATTCATACTGATTAGTACAACTGACAATACAGCAGCTCTTCAGCACAGCGTTATTAATTCATACTGATTAGTACAACTGACCTTACAGCAGCTCTTCAGCACAGCGTTATTAATTCATACTGGTTAGTACAACTGACCTTACAGCAGCTCTTCAGCGCAGCGTTATTAATTCATACTGATTAGTACAACTGACTATACAGCAGCTCTTCAGCACAGCGTTATTAATTCATACTGATTAGTACAACTGACCTTACAGCAGCTCTTCAGCACAGCGTCATTAATTCATACTGGTTAGTACAACTGACTGTACAGCAGCTCTTCAGCACAGCGTCATTAATTCATACTGGTTAGTACAACTGACTATACAGCAGCTCTTCAGCACAGCGTCATTAATTCATACTGGTTAGTACAACTGACTATACAGCAGCTCTTCAGCACAGCGTCATTAATTCATACTGATTAGTACAACTGACTGTACAGCAGCTCTTCAGCACAGCGTCATTAATTCATACTGGTTAGTACAACTGACTGTACAGCAGCTCTTCAGCACAGCGTCATTAATTCATACTGGTTAGTACAACTGACTATACAGCAGCTCTTCAGCACAGCGTCATTAATTCATACTGATTAGTACAACTGACCTTGCAGCAGTTTTCAGCACAGCGTTATTAATTCATACTGATTAGTACAACTGACCTTGCAGCAGTTTTCAGCACAGCGTTATCAATTCATACTGATTAGTACAACTGACCTTACAGCAGTTTTCAGCACAGCGTTATCAATTCATACTGATTAGTATAACTGACCTTACAGCAGTTTTCAGCACAGCGTTATTAATTCATACTGATTAGTACAACTGACTATACAGCAGCTCTTCAGCACACCGTTATTAATTCATACTGATTAGTACAACTGACCTTACAGCAGTTTTCAGCACAGCGTTATTAATTCATACTGATTAGTACAACTGACCTTACAGCAGTTTTCAGCACAGCGTTATTAATTCATACTGATTAGTACAACTGACCTTACAGCAGTTTTTGGCACAGCGTTATTAATTCATACTGGTTAGTATAACTGACTATACAGCAGCTCTTCAGCACAGCGTTATTAATTCATACTGATTAGTACAACTGACAATACAGCAGCTCTTCAGCACAGCGTTATTAATTCATACTGATTAGTACAACTGACTATACAGCAGCTCTTCAGCGCAGCGTTATTAATTCATACTGGTTAGTACAACTGACTATACAGCAGCTCTTCAGCGCAGCGTTATTAATTCATACTGGTTAGTACAACTGACTATACAGCAGCTCTTCAGCACAGCGTTATTCATTCATACTGGTTAGTACAACTGACCTTACAGCAGTTTTCAGCACAGCGTTATCAATTCATACTGGTTAGTACAACTGACCTTACAGCAGCTCTTCAGCACAGCGTCATTAATTCATACTGGTTAGTACAATCAAGCACGCAACAGCTCTTCAGCACAGCATCATTAATTCATACTGATTAGTACAACTGACCTTACAGCAGTTTTCAGCACAGCATTATTAATTCATACCAGTTGGAACAACCAACCATGCAGCAGCTCTTCAGCACATTTTTATTCACACCAGTTAGAACATCCGTCTGTACAGCATTATTAATTCAGACTGGTTACTATGACCAACTGAGCAGTACCTCTTCATCACAGTGTAATTAATTCATACCAGTAAGAACAACCGACCACATAACAGCTCTCCGGCACAGCATTACTAATTCATACCGGTTAGTTCAACCCACCATATAGCAACTCTCCAGCACAGCATTACTAATTATCTCACACTGGTTACTCTGACCAACTGCCCATTAACTTTTAAACACAGGGTTATTAATTTGTGTTCATTTCTATCCATTCAGTCAAAAGAGAAGTTGGGCCCATAATTAACGTCCCCGGTCGTTTCAAAGGTGTTTAGTTGAGGTCAGGGCTCTGTGCAGACCACTGGACTTCCTCCACATCATATGTCTTTATGGAGCTGCTTAGTGTGCAGGGAGTTCCTCCCCAACCAGAGCCCACTAAGTCAAAAGCATATGTGGGACCCAAACCCTGAAAACCAGCCTCAGACCCTGCATTATCCCCCCTCCACCAAACTTCACTGTTGGCACTATGTACTCCGATGGGTACCATTCTAATCGATTCATCCACCAAAACCCAAATTCCTCCATCAGACTGGCGGACAGTCACTTTAATTGACGCTTAAACTGACCTGAAGTCACTCTGTGTTAATATACGATGTTAAATGAGTCTATTTTAATTGTATGGATTCAGTTGGTTTCATATTGACCAATATTTTATTGTGTTTTTCAGTGAAATATCTGCACACCACCTTGTACACAGTGACCACAGCCTCTTGCCAGCCTGAGTTCACAGCTGTGTCGTTTGTTAACGAACAGCGAATCACCCGCTACGACAGTGATAATAAGATACTGACCCCCATGCACTCCTGGGTAAGGAGCGCTTTGAGTGACCACCACTGGGAAAAATACCAGGAGACACACTTAGCAGAATATACGAGACTGCAGGAAGAGTTAAATGCTACAATGAAGAGCTTAGGGCACGTCAAAGGTGAGTTTGTTCTTTTCTTCTTTGTGTTTTAGGAAAAACATAAAAATGGTTTACAAATTTAGAACAGAGCAGAAAGAATAACAGTAAACAATATAATATTCACTACTGTGCAAAAGTCTGAGGCACTTAAGCTGAGTACAGTCTTTATCTGATAAATAAGTGTATGTTCACCAGTAAGAACACCAGATATCATTTGAACAGAACTGTGAATATTCTATTTATATTATGTACAATACAATATCTCTACATGTGAATAGTATATTTATATTACATACAGTACAATATCTCTATATGTGAATATTACATTTATATTACACATAGTATGATATCTCTAAATGTGAATATTATATTTATATTACATACAGTACAATATCTCTACATGTGAATATTACATTTATATTACGTACAGTACAATATCGCTACATGTGAATATTATACATATTACTTACAGTACAATATCATTACATGTGAATATTATATTTATATTACGTACAGTACAATATCGCTACATGTGAATGTTATACATATTACTTACAGTACAATATCACTACATGTGAATATTATATTTATATTACATACAGTACAATATCATTACATGTGAATATTATATTTATATTACACATAGTAGGATATCTCTTCATGTGAATATTATATTTACATTACATACAGTACAATATCTCTACATGTCAATATTATATTTATATAACATACAGTACAATATCACTACATGTAAATATTATACATATTGCATACAGTACAATATCATTACATGTGAATATTATATTTTTATTACACACAGTACAATATCTCTACATGTGAATATTATATTTATATTACATACAGTACAATATCATTACATGTGAATATTATATTTATATTACATACAGTACAATATCGCTACATGTGAATAGTATACATATTACTTACAGTACAATATCACTACATGTGAATATTATATTTATATTACATACAGTACAATATCATTACATGTGAATATTATATTTATATTACATATAGTACGATATCTCTACATGTGAATAGTATATTTATATTACATACAGTACAATATCTCTATATGTGAATATTATATTTATATTACACATAGTATGATATCTCTAAATGTGAATATTATATTTATATTACATACAGTACAATATCTCTACATGTGAATATTACATTTATATTACGTACAGTACAATATCGCTACATGTGAATATTATACATATTACTTACAGTACAATATCATTACATGTGAATATTATATTTATATTACGTACAGTACAATATCGCTACATGTGAATGTTATACATATTACTTACAGTACAATATCACTACATGTAAATATTATATTTATATTACATACAGTACAATATCATTACATGTGAATATTATATTTATATTACACATAGTATGATATCTCTTCATGTGAATATTATATTTACATTACATACAGTACAATATCTCTACATGTCAATATTATATCTATATAACATACAGTACAATATCACTACATGTAAATATTATACATATTGCATACAGTACAATATCATTACATGTGAATATTATATTTTTATTACACACAGTACAATATCTCTACATGTGAATATTATATTTATATTACATACAGTACAATATCATTACATGTGAATATTATATTTATATTACATACAGTACAATATCGCTACATGTGAATAGTATACATATTACTTACAGTACAATATCACTACATGTGAATATTATATTTATATTACATACAGTACAATATCATTACATGTGAATATTATATTTATATTACATATAGTACGATATCTCTACATGTGAATATTATATTTATATTACATACAGTACAATATATCTACATGTCAATATTATATTTATATAACATACAGTACAATATCGCTACATGTAAATATTATACATATTGCATACAGTACAATATCATTAAATGTGAACATTATATTTTTATTACACACAGTACAATATCTCTACATGTGAATATTATATTTATATTACATACAGTACAATATCAATACATGTGAATATTATATTTATATTACACACAGTACAATATCTCTACATGTGAATATTTAATTAATATTACGTAAAGTACAATATCTCTACATGTGAATATTATATTTATATTACATACAGTACAATATCATTACATGTGAATATTATGTTTATATTACACACAGTACAATATCGCTACATGTGAATATTATATTTATATTACATACAGTACAATATCCCTACATGTGAATATTATATTTATATTATGTACAGTACAATATCACTACTTGTGAATATTGTATTTATACTATGTACAGTACAATATTACTACATGTGAATATTGTATTTATATTACATACAAACCCATATCACTACATCTAAATATTATGTTTATATTATGTACAGTACGATATCTCTACATGTAAATATTATATGCATTTTTCATACAGTACAATATCACTACATCTAAATATTATATTTATTTTATATACAGTAAGATATCATGACCTGTAAGTATTGATATTGAGTACAGTAAGATTGCTATACCTCTTAATATTATATTACCTGTGATTCTTGGTAGATATTTTAGATATAATTATGAATTACAGGTAGGTATGACATTTAAATTCTATTTCCTGTGAATATTATACTTGAACAATTTTATTTCAATTCTCCTTTTCTCTGTTTCTCAGATGTTCACACGTTTCAGAGAAGGTCCGGCTGCGAGTGGGACGATAAGACGAGTTTCTCCAGAGGTTTTGACGAATATGGATTTGATGGGGAGAATTTCATATCACTGGATCTGGACCAGATGAGATACATTCCTCACAAGCCTCAGGCAAACATCACGGCTGAGAGGTGGAACAGAGACGGAGCTCTGCTTCGTTCCCAGAGCAGTCACTTCACCAGAGAGTGTGTGAACTGGCTGAAGAGGTTCGGGAAGACCAACCTGGAGCAAACAGGTACAACAGATAGACGCTCAGTAGACTACAGTACCCTGAACCCTAAACACTGATCTACAGTCAGTCGTTCGCTAGTCCCAGGAACTTAACACAGTCCCATGATATAATGATATGACAGCTGGGCTTCAACTCTTAATGTTACACTACTGTGCAAAAGTCTGAGGCACCTAAGCTGATAGTTTAAAAGACTTTATCTGAACAGTAAGTGTCTGATCACCAGTAAGGACACCAGACATGATGTAAATAATCATACATACAATACAAAGTAACATGAATATCGAGAGAAGTAGATCATATCTTGATCCAGTTTGAAGAACAAACTTAAGTTCCAGATTTCTCCTGGACGCCCCAGACATTGTATGAATGTATTCAGTTCTTTCAGCAGCAAATCTTGATTTAGCTTAATGAAGTACTGAGCAGTCAAAGCAGGTATTAGATGAGAACTGATAATAATACTGGGTTGTTTAGGAGAAGCTTGGAAAGGGTTAAATAAACACACTGACGTATGTAAAGCTCTGCTTACTCTATTAGTACTTAGAAACCAATCTCAATCTTTTGGATTGAGGTGTTTCAAAAGTGGCTTCAAACCTTCCAATGATGCCGCAATCGTTAATGAGATTATTGAGTGTAGCAGCTCAGTGAACTTTCACCTTGTGCTTCTTTCAGGAAGCATCTCATTTTTCCAGAGAAGCCCCTTCTCCCCTGTGGTCTGCCACGTCACTGGTTTCTGTCCCAGCGCAATGAAGATCTGGTGGCGTAAAGGCGGGAAAGAGGTGAAGGAGAACGTTGTGATCGGAGATGTTTTACCTGATGGAGAGGGAGCGTACCTGAGAGACGTCTCCATCAACATTGCTGAGCTGGACGAGTTGACCTGTTCAGTGGAGAATTTCACCAGGGACTACCAAAAGCCTAAGAACGGTAAGTAGAGTCAGGAACCAGGTTTGAGTTTCATATCGTCGCTGTCAAATGAAAAACATGTACAAAATGACAAACACAGTCTTTACTTGTACGGCAATGGAACCAAAAGTTATCTCTAGCTGTTTTGGAGCATTTATATTGGTCCATTCATCATGAGATTATTTCACAAGGTAAATAATAAAAACAACAACAACAACAACAACAATAATAATAATAATAATAATAATAATAATAATAATAATAATAATAATAATAACAATAATAACAATAGTAACACACTTTACAACTCAAAGAACAAAGACATCTCCAAAAAACAAGACATAAAAGTAAAACTACACAAAACAATGAATCAAATATTAAGAAAAAGTGGTTAGTATGGTGGTGTAGTGGTCAGTATGGTGGTGTAGTGGTCAGTATGGTGGTGTAGTGGTCAGTATGGTGGTGTAGTGGTCAGTATGGTGGTGTAGTGTTTAGTAAGGTGGTGTAGTGGTTAGTACGGTGGTGTAGTGGTTAGTATGGTGGTGCAGTGTTTAGTAAGGTGGTGTAGTGGTTAGTACGGTGGTGTAGTGGTCAGTATGGTGGTGTAGTGGTTAGTATGGTGGTGTAGTGGTTAGTATAGTGGTGTAGTGTTTAGTAAGGTGGTGTAGTGGTTAGTACGGTGGTGTAGAGGTTAGTACGGTGTTGTAGTGTTTAGTATGGTGGTGTAGTGGTTAGTACGGTGGTGTAGTGGTCAGTACGGTGGTGTAGTGGTCAGTACGGTGGTGTAGTGGTTAGTATGGTGGTATTAGTGGTTATTACGGTGGTGTAGTGGTCAGTACGGTGGTGTAGTGGTTAGTACGGTGGTGTAGTGGTCAGTACGGTGGTGTAGTGGTTAGTACGGTGGTGTAGTGGTTAGTATAGTGGTGTAGTGGTTAGTATAGTGGTGTAGTGGTTAGTACGGTGGTGTAGTGGTTAGTACGGTGGTGTAGTGGTTAGTATGGTGGTGTAGTGGTTAGTATAGTGGTGTAGTGGTTAGTACGGTGGTGTAGTGGTTAGTATAGTGGTGTAGTGGTTAGTATAGTGGTGTAGTGGTTAGTATGCTGGTGTAGTGGTTAGTATGGTGGTGTAGTGGTTAGTATAGTGGTGTAGTGTCGTGGCTCAGCGACAGTATTCCAGACAGCGCCATTCAGCTAGACGGGCTAGCCTCGTTCAGAGCGGATAGGAGCGCGGCTCTGTCCGGGAAGACCCGCGGTGGAGGCGTGTGTGTTTACATCAACACAGAATGGTGCAACAACGCTGTGACTGTCGCCAAGCACTGCTCTCCGCTGGTGGAGTTCGTCATAGTTAAGTGCAGACCTTTTTATTTAGTACGGGAATTCTCCGCCGTGCTGATAGCCGCCGTGTACATACCGCCTAGCGCTAGCGCTAATGCTAATGCTAAGGAGGCACTGTGGGAGCTGCACGGGGGCGTCAGTGATCTGCAGACCAGACACCCAGACGCACTCTTCATTGTCGCCGGAGATTTTAACCACGCTAATCTCCAGTCAGTCCTCCCTAAATTCCATCAGCATGTGGACTTTGCCACGAGAGGAGCGAACGCGTTGGACCTTGTTTACACAAACATACCCAGCGCGTACCGGGCGGAGCCCCGCCCCCACCTCGCGTTCTCGGACCACATGTCTGTGTATCTGACTCCAGCTTACACACCCCTCATCAGACGCTCCAGACCAGTTCAGAAGCAGGTGAAAACCTGGCCGGCAGGAGCCATCTCTGCCCTTCAGGACTGTTTTGAGTGCACTGCATGGGACGTGTTCAGGGAGGCTGCGACTGAAGGCGACTCTGTTAACTTGGAGGAGTACACAGCATCAGTCACTGGCTACATCAGCAAGTGTATTGATGATGTCACTGTCTCCAAGACCATCACCATATGCCCAAACCAGAAGCCGTGGATGACTCCTGAGGTGCGTGCGCTACTGAGGACCCGCGACTCGGCCTTCAGAGTGGGTGACAAGGCGGCCCTAAGGAGAGCAAGAGCCAAATTGTCACGAGCCATCCGAGAGGCAAAGCGCGCTCACGCCCAGAGGATCCACAACCACTTCCAGGACACGGGTGACACGCAACGCATGTGGCAGGGCATCCAGGAAATCACTCACTACAGGACAATGCCACCGTCCTGTGACAGTGATGCCTTCCTCCCCGATGCCCTAAACGACTTTTATGCACGGTTTGAGGCACAGAACAACACGTTGGTGAGCAAGATCACACCCAAGCCAGACGAGCAGGCGCTGTGCCTGACTGCAGTGGACGTGAGGAAAACTCTGCGCAGAGTCAACCCACGGAAAGCTGCAGGACCAGACAACATCCCTGGCAGAGTGCTCAGAAAGTGTGCAGACCAGTTGACAGATGTTCTCACGGACATCTTCAACGTCTCCCTGCGCAGCTCCACTGTCCCAACGTGCCTCAAGACCACCACCATCATCCCCGTGCCGAAGAAGTCCACGGTGTCCTGCCTCAATGACTACCGTCCCGTAGCTCTCACGCCCATCATCATGAAGTGCTTCGAGAGGCTAGTCATGAGGAACATCAAAACCCAACTGCCCTCTTCATTGGACCCCTTGCAATTTGCATATCGTCCCAACCGCTCCACGGACGATGCCATCACCACCACCCTTCACCTCTCCCTTACCCACCTGGAGAAGAAGGACACCTACGTCAGAATGCTGTTCATAGACTTCAGTTCAGCATTCAACACCATCATCCCGCAGAATCTCACCAGGAAGTTAAGCCTGCTGGGCCTCAACACCCCCCTGTGCAACTGGATCCTGGACTTCCTGACAGGGAGGCCCCAGTTAGTCCGGTTCGGGAACAGCAGCTCCAGCACCATCACCATGAACACTGGGGCACCCCAGGGCAGTGTACTGAGTCCTCTGTTGTTCACCCTGCTGACTCATGACTGTGTTGCGAAACACAGTTCTAACAGCATCATAAAGTTCGCCGATGATACAACTGTGCTGGGTCTCATCAGCAAAGGCGACGAGTCAGCATACAGGGAGGAGGTACAGCAGCTGACAGACTGGTGTACAGTCAACAACCTTCACTGGAATGTAGAGAAGACCAAGAAAATGGTTGTTGACTTTAGGAAATCAAGACCGGACCACTCTCCGCTTAACATCAACGGCTCCTCTGTGGAGATCGTTAAGAGCACCAAGTTCCTTGGTGTCCACCTAGCGGAGAACCTCACCTGGTCCCTGAACACCAGCTCTACAGCCAAGAAAGCCCAGCAGCGTCTCTACTTCCTCCGGAAGCTGAGAAAGGCCCGTCTCCCTCCACCCATCCTCACCCTCTTCTATAGGGGAACCATAGAGAGCATCCTAAGCAGCTGCATCACTGCTTGGTTTGGGACCTGCACAGCCTCTGACCGCAAGTCCCTCCAACGCATTGTGAGGACAGCTGAGAGAATCATCGGAGTCTCTCTCCCCTCCGTCTTGGACATTTACACCACCCGCTGCATCCGCAAAGCAACCAGCATTGTGGATGACCCCACCCACCCTTCACACAGACTGTTCTCCCTCCTGCCATCAGGAAGAAGGTACCGCAGCGTCCGGTCCAACACGACCAGACTCTGCAACAGCTTCTTCCCCCAAGCCATCAGACTTCTCAACACAACTCAGCCCACGACTGCCCCCAGTCGTGGGCTGAAGGTTAGGGATCCGGTCTTGTGACCGGAAGGTCGCCGGTTCGATCCCTGGGACCGGCAAGTCATGACTGTAGTGCCCTTGGGCAAGGCACCTAACCCCAACTGCTCCCCGGGCGCCGTGGATAAGGGCTGCCCACCGCTCCGGGCACGTGTGCTCACCGCCCCCTAGTGTGTATGTTCACTAGTGTGTGTATATGTGGGTGTTTCACTGCACGGATGGGTTAAATGCGGAGGTCAAATTCCGCTGTGTGTAAACACATGTGGCTAATCGTACGTCGTCGTACATTGATAATCTCTCTAATCTCTCAACTCAACGTCTGAACTGATATCTTTCTCCAACCACTTACCCCAGATAAAAAAAGGGAAGCATTTTTTGCACAAAGCATTGCACTAATAACTCTACTACCTCACTGGACTCTATTTATTACACATTGCACAATTTGCACACAACCAGCAATTATTTATTATTCTCTGTCTGTACTGTGTTGTGTTGTCTGTCCGTACTTGTTTGTTTGTGTTGCACTTGTGTCTGTATGCACTGTCTATGTTGCACCATGGTCCTGGAGGAACGTTGTTTCGTTTCACTGTGTACTCTGTATGTAGTTGAAATGACAATAAAAACCCACTTGACTTGACTTGACCACTTGACTTGACTAGTGGTTAGTATAGTGGTGTAGTGGTTAGTACGGTGGTGTAGTGGTTAGTATAGTGGTGTAGTGGTTAGTATAGTGGTGTAGTGGTTAGTATGGTGGTGTAGTGGTTAGTATAGTGGTGTAGTGGTTAGTATGGTGGTATTAGTGGTTATTACGGTGGTGTAGTGGTCAGTACGGTGGTGTAGTGGTTAGTACGGTGGTGTAGTGGTTATTATGGTGGTGTAGTGGTTAGTACGGTGGTGTAGTGGTTAGTACGGTGGTGTAGTGGTTAGTACGGTGTTGTAGTGTTTAGTATGGTGATGTAGTGGTTAGTACGGTGGTGTAGTGGTTAATACGGTGGTGTAGTGGTTAGTACGGTGGTGTAGAGGTTAGTACGGTGGTGTAGTGGTCAGTATGGTGGTGTAGTGGTTAGTACGGTGGTGTAGTGGTTAGTACGGTGGTGTAGTGGTTAGTATGGTGGTGTAGTGGTTAGTACGGTGGTGTAGTGGTTAGTACGGTGGTGTAGTGGTCAGTACGGTGGTGTAGTGGTCAGTACGGTGGTGTAGTGGTTAGTATGGTGGTGTAGTGGTTAGTATGGTGGTGTAGTGGTTAGTATGGTGGTGTAGTGGTCAGTAAGGTGATGTAGTGGTCAGTACGGTGATGTAGTGGTCAGTACGGTGGTGTAGTGGTCAGTACGGTGGTGTAGTGGTCAGTACGGTGGTGTAGTGGTTAGAACGATGGTGTAGTGGTTATTATGGTGGTGTAGTGGTTAGTATGGTGGTGTAGTGGTTAGTATAGTGGTGTAGTGGTTAGTATAGTGGTGTAGTGGTTAGTACGGTGGTGTAGTGGTTAGTATAGTGGTGTAGTGGTTAGTATAGTGGTGTAGTGGTTAGTATGGTGGTGTAGTGGTTAGTATAGTGGTGTAGTGGTTAGTATAGTGGTGTAGTGGTTAGTGTAGTGGTGTAGTGGTTAGTATAGTGATGTAGTGGTTAGTATAGTGGTGTAGTGGTTAGTTTGGTGGTGTAGTGGTTAGTATAGTGGTGTAGTGGTTAGTATAGTGGTGTAGTGGTTAGTATAGTGGTGTAGTGGTTAGTGTAGTGGTGTAGTGGTTAGTATAGTGATGTAGTGGTTAGTATGGTGGTGTAGTGGTTAGTTTGGTGGTGTAGTGGTCAGTATGGTGGTGTAGTGGTTAGTACGGTGGTGTAGTGGTTAGTATGGTGGTGTAGTGGTTAGTACGGTGGTGTAATGGTTAGTATAGTGGTGTAGTGGTTAGTATAGTGGTGTAGTGGTTAGTATAGTGGTGTAGTGGTTAGTACGGTGGTGTAGTGGTTAGTATAGTGGTGTAGTGGTTAGTATAGTGGTGTAGTGGTTAGTGTGGTGGTGTAGTGGTTAGTATAGTGATGTAGTGGTTAGTATGGTGGTGTAGTGGTTAGTATGGTGGTGTAGTGGTTAGTACGGTGGTGTAGTGGTTAGTAAGGTGGTGTAGTGGTTAGTATAGTGGTGTAGTGGTTAGTACGGTGGTGTAGCAGGTACTATAAACATAAACTGTGTTTATGTTTATAGTATAACAGTTATGTATATATTTCTGCTGTATATTAGTATTCACTGACTGTAACATTGATCAATATTGGTATTAACTGTTTTCTCTATACAGATCTCCATCATGCTTGGATTGCTCTTCCCATTATTTGCATCATTTTAATTGTAATTGGTTTGATTGCAATCGGGATTTCCTGTTATTGTAAGCAGCAGCAGCAGCAGCAGCGTCAGTCTGGTAAGACTAATAACCAGTTCATACTGATCTTTCAGTATCTAAATAATTCAGATATTAAATATATCTGTATATACATTAAGTATATACATAATGTATCATCACAAGCGTCTCCAAAATACTAGGTTTACAGCTAAAAACCTTCTTTACTTCTAATGTAAGTCAATGGAACCAGAAGTTTTTCCAAGTGAATTTGGCGCATTTCTATTGGTCCATTCATCCTCAGCTACTTTTAGGGTGGTGGGTCATTCTCAGCACTGCAGTGACACTGACATGGTGGTGTGTTAGTGTTTGTTGTGCTGGTGTGAGTGGATCAGACACAGCAGTGACGGAGTCTTTAAACACCTCAGCGTCACTGCTGGACTGAGAATCGTCCACCAACCAAAACTATCCAGACAGAAGTGTCCTGTGGGCGGGGTCCTGTGTCCACTGATGAAGAACTAATCACTGCAGTGCTGAGAATGACCCACCTCCCTAATAGTGTCTGTTCTGTGGTGGTCCTGTGGGGGTCCTGATCATTAAAGAACAGGGTAATAAAGTATCTTCACTTTATTATAAAAGGCAGAGACGATGGCTCATTTGTTGCAGCACAGTTCATTTCTTTAGGTGTCTGAATACATACTTTGTGCGGCCACAGCATGCATATGCAAGCCAAATATATTCTATTTATTCTAATTATTCTATTTAATTCTGTATAATTCTATATAATAATTAATACGAATATTTCTGCTGTTCATTCTGAATAGAATATATATTCTGTCTTTCTTGTGTCTTTGTGTTTTAGGCACGGGGGCTCATGAGTCTTCAGTCCAGGCTGGTTCAGCTGCTGGACATCAACAGAACGAATCGTGTGTGTAGGGATGCAGTTAGCCTTTACCATGTCATGTTGTTTTACAGTTAACAATAAACTCTATGTGTCTAATCTACAGTCATACTGACTCTCACTCCTTTATGTGTCTAATCTACAGTCATACTGACCCTCACTCCTCTATGTGTCTAATCTACAGTCATACTGACCCTCACTCCTCTATGTGTCTAATCCACAGTCATACTGACTCTCACTCCTCTATGTGTCTAATCCACAGTCATACTGACCCTCACTCCTCTATGTGTCTAATCCACAGTCATACTGACCCTCACTCCTCTATGTGTCTAATCTACAGTCATACTGACCCTCACTCCTCCATGTGTCTAATCCACAGTCATACTGACCCTCACTCCTCTATGTGTTTAATCTACAGTCATACTGACTCTCATTCCTCTATGTGTCTAATCCACAGTCATACTGACCCTCACTCCTCTATGAGTCTAATCTACAGTCATACTGACCCTCACTCCTCTATGTGTCTAATCCACAGTCATACTGACCCTCACTACTCTAAGTGTCTAATCCACAGTCATACTGACCCTCACTCCTCTATGTGTCTAATCTACAGTCATACTGACCCTCACTTCTCCATGTGTCTAATCCACAGTCATACTGACCCTCACTCCTCTATGTGTCTAATCCACAGTCATACTGACTCTCACTTATCTATGTGTCTAATCCACAGTCATACTGACCCTCACTCTTCTATGTGTCTAATCCACACTCATACTGACCCTCACTCCTCTATGAGTCTAATCTACAGTCATACTGACCCTCACTCCTCTATGTGTCTAATCCACAGTCATACTGACCCTCACTCCTCTATGTGTTTAATCCAGTCATACTGACCCTCACTGCTCTATGTGTCTAATCTACAGTCATACTGACCCTCACTCCTCCATGTGTCTAATCCACAGTCATACTGACCCTCACTCCTCTATGTGTTTAATCTACAGTCATACTGACTCTCACTCCTCTATGTGTCTAATCCACAGTCATACTGACCCTCACTCCTCTATGAGTCTAATCTACAGTCATACTGACCCTCACTCCTCTATGTGTCTAATCCACAGTCATACTGACCCTCACTCCTCTATGAGTCTAATCTACAGTCATACTGACTCTCACTCCTCTATGAGTCTAATCCACAGTCATACTGACCCTCACTCTTCTATGTGTCTAATCCACAGTCATACTGACTCTCACTCCTCTATGTGTCTAATCCACAGTCATACTGACCCTCACTCCTCTATGAGTCTAATCTACAGTCATACTGACCCTCACTCCTCTATGTGTTTAATCCAGTCATACTGACTCTCACTCCTCTATGAGTCTAATCTACAGTCATACTGACCCTCACTCCTCTATGTGTCTAATCTACAGTCATACTGACCCTCACTCCTCTATGAGTCTAATCTACAGTCATACTGACCCTCACTCCTCTATGAGTCTAATCTACAGTCATACTGACCCTCACTCCTCTATGTGTTTAATCCAGTCATACTGACTCTCACTCCTCTATGAGTCAAATCTACAGTCATACTGACCCTCACTCCTCTATGTGTCTAATCTACAGTCATACTGACCCTCACTCCTCTATGTGTCTAATCTACAGTCATACTGACCCTCACTCCTCTATGAGTCTAATCTACAGTCATACTGACCCTCACTCCTCTATGTGTCTAATCCACAGTCATACTGACCCTCTCCTCTATGTGTTTAATCTACAGTCATACTGACCCTCACTCCTCTATGTGTCTAATCTACAGTCATACTGACCCTCACTCCTCTATGAGTCTAATCTACAGTCATACTGACCCTCACTCCTCTATGTGTCTAATCCACAGTCATACTGACCCTCACTCCTCTATGTCTTTAATCCAGTCATACTGACTCTCACTCCTCTATGAGTCTAATCTACAGTCATACTGACCCTCACTCCTCTATGTGTCTAATCTACAGTCATACTGACCCTCACTCCTCTATGTGTCTAATCTACAGTCATACTGACCCTCACTCCTCTATGTCTTTAATCCAGTCATACTGACTCTCACTCCTCTATGAGTCTAATCTACAGTCATACTGACCCTCACTCCTCTATGTGTCTAATCTACAGTCATACTGACCCTCACTCCTCTATGAGTCTAATCTACAGTCATACTGACCCTCACTCCTCTATGTGTCTAATCTACAGTCATACTGACTCTCACTCCTCTATGAGTCTAATCCACAGTCATACTGACTCTCACTCCTCTATGAGTCTAATCCACAGTCATACTGACCCTCACTCTTCTATGAGTCTAATCCACAGTCATACTGACCCTCACTCCTCTATGTATCTAATCCAGTCATACTGACTCTCACTCCTCTATGAGTCTAATCTACAGTCATACTGACTCTCACTCCTCTATGTGTCTAATCTACAGTCATACTGACCCTCACTCCTCTATGTGTCTAATCCACAGTCATACTGACCCTCACTCCTCTATGAGTCTAATCTACAGTCATACTGACCCTCACTCCTCTATGTTTTGTCATAGCAATGCATGTCTGGCTGTAGCTGCATATAAACATACTACTGGAAATGTAAACCCTGATGTTGTGTATTGTATTGTATTGTATTGTATTGTATTGTATTGTATTGTATTGTGTTGTATTGTGTGTAAAGTTAAAGTGTTCTAGTGTGAACCACATCTGTTGTTGTGAAGTGTTGCTGATTTGTTCTGCACTGGTTCCAATAAGAACATTTGATTCCTGTAACACGTTCCATAAAAGTTGGGACAGGGTTTTTTATACCACTCCGTTACACCATCACTCCTTTTAACAACGCTTCATAATCATTCAGGGACTGAAGAAACAAACCAAAGGCGTTTGGTAGGTGGGCTTTGTCAAATTCCTAAACCATGTTGGGATCTGGTTGAAACGTACAGGTGAAAAGACTTTCAGGCCATTCCAGCGACTTAAACTCAAAATAAGACAATGCTACAATATGCTAGGTCATGATATCAGGGACGGTGGGCTATTATATCAGGGACAGTGGGCTGTGATATCAGAGCGATAGGCTATAATATTGGGGGAGGTGGGTTAGATATCAGGGAGAGTGGGCTATGAAATCAGTGCAGTGGGCTATGATATCGGGGCCGATGGGAATCGATATCAGGGTAGTGTTCTGTAATATAGGAGAGGGTGGATTATACTAATATATAATATAATTATAATAATATTTTAATATAATAAATATATAATATTGTAATAAATATAATATACCTCACCTTGCCAGGATCAGAGACGAATGCTTTGGAGTAGTAGTTCTAGGGTCAGGCCCACTGGAATAGGCTGTGCTGCCATCTAGTGGAGCATTTCTGTACTGACTTTAAGGGTGAACTGTAAATCATACTGGGTTGTTTCCACAAGGAGAAGCTTGGAATAGGTTAAATAAACACACTGATTGGTGAACATTACAGCTACTAAGTACTAATTGTTAAACATTTCTTCTACTGAGTACTGATTGTTAACTAGTCTGCTACTAAGTACTGGTTGGTAAACATTGCTGCTACTGAGTGCTGATTGGTGAGCATTATTGCTACTGAGTACTGCTTGGTCAGCATTACTGCTACTGAGTACTGATTGTTAACATTTCTGCTACTAAGTACTGATTGTTAACATTTCTGCTACTAAGTACTGGTTGGCAAACATTGCTGCTACTGAGTGCTGATTGGTGAGCATTATTGCTACTGAGTACTGCTTGGTCAGTATTACTGCTACTGAGTGCTGATTGTTAACATTTCTGCTACTAAGTACTGATTGGTAAACATTGCTGCTACTGAGTGCTGATTGGTGAGCATTATTGCTACTGAGTACTGCTTGGTCAGTATTACTGCTACTGAGTACTGATTGTTAACATTTCTGCTACTAAGTACTGATTGGTAAACATTGCTGCTACTGAGTACTGCTTGGTCAGCATTACTGCTACTGAGTACTGATTGGTCAGCATTACTGCTACTGAGTGCTGATTGGTGAGCATTACTGCTACTAAGTGCTGATTGGAGAGCATTATTGCTACTAAGTGCTGATTGGTGAGCATTGCTGCTACTGAGTGCTGATTAGTGAGCATTGCTGCTACTGAGTACTGGCTGATTAGTGAGCATTGCTGCTACTGAGTACTGGCTGATTAGCATTTCTTTTACTGAGTGCTGGATGGTGAGCATTACTGTTACTGGGTGCTGAACGGTTAGTGTTACTGCTACTGAGTACTGATTGGTCAGCATTACTGCTTCTGAGAACTGATTTATGGAGTTTGTGGTATCACATAATACGTACCTCGCAGCAGTTTTGCTGATCAGCTGTCGCGTGTGTTGCAATTCCCGGTTCTACCTGTTTGCTCATCGGCTCCCTGGGGGCCGGTTTTCCCCGGCACGCCTGAACTGCCCTGAAATCATGTGAGCAGCGTGACACAGGACCCATGTCACACTGAGGCCTTCCTCAAACCTACGCTGTGGAAAGAGAGAAACTGAAAGGGGCTGTGATGAGCTGAAGCTGAGCCACACTGTGTCCAGTCCTGCGTGTGAGTATAACAGCTTTAAAGCACAAATCTCTGTTTCTACCTTAAATAATACTAATACTAATAATAATACTAATAATAATACCAATAATAATACTAATAATGCTGGTTTGGACTGAATAGGCAGCGTTTGTGTTGGAAGCTGGTTTCTATTTGCAGTCGTACGTCATCTTTTCATTAAGGGCTTCAGGGATACATCACCTGACTAAACTGACCCTGAGATAATCAGAACCGGGACAGAATGAGGGTCCTGCTTCTCCTCCTCTGTGCGTCTCAAGCAGCGGCAGGTAAATACAAACATCTTACACAAACTAATAATTACGCTAAATTTAGGCTTTCGCTTCGGCACGGTGGTGTAGTGGTTACCTTACAGCAAGACGATCTGTGTGGGATACTGTTTCACTTTCAGTTTGATGTGTTTTTTATCACATAGGTTTCCCGTAAACGACCTTCGGTCACCTGACAAGCTCAAGTTACACCTGTAACCTGTTGATCATAAACCAAATTGATTGGTCTTCGGAGGCTGCCTGCCTATTTCATTCTAAAGAAAAAGCAGCTCAGCTCTGAAATTCTAGCTCTAAGTATTTGACGAGGGTCCTAAAAGTTCTTGGCTCGAATATATGGTTCTAGGAAAAACATCATGATCACATGACCCTGTCCCCATCATCTCCAGTAGATAAAGCTGTTTATTGGGGTTAATCTTTAATGGAGTTTGAAATCCACAGTTTATAGATTTACACAGTCGAGTCACATTATTATGACCACTTTCTACTTTGGGCGTTGGCAGCGCCTAGCCCACGAAGGAATGTTTTGGTGGCATTCTCCCCCATTCACCTCATCCATGAGGAAGACACTCTCAACCAATGCTGATTGTCTTCCCTGGGGCTTCCACATTGATTGGAAGAGCTGACGAAGATTTCCAAGTTCTACCCTGGACTCCTAATTCTCCTAACTTTAACCCAACTGAGCATCTCTGGAACCACCTGGATGGTGGTGTTGGATCTATGGATCCTCCTCCACGCTCCCTCCAGCAGCTGTGGGATGCACAGTAGTCAGCATGGCTCCAGATACTTGTGACCACCTACCAGGACCTTAATGAGTCTCCCAGTCTATCTAGCTGCTGTCTAAGCAGTATGTGACGGTCACTCTGGATATTAGCTGGTGGTCATAATAATGTGACTCCACTGTGTATCTTGGCCCTGTACGGCTAAATCACCTCAGAACAGTTCATCATATATCGTAGACTGTTAAACAGTTTGAACTAATAGTTTGTCTTATACTCAGAAATATAAAATAAGAAACAGGTTCAGCAGGTAATGGTACTCTTACTGACCAAATACCACTATTCCCAATACGTCCATTGGTAATACATTGTTTTCTTAGAGACTCACTGAGTATCTTAAATATACTACCATTTCTGATTAGAGTAACCTGGTTATAAAAAAATAAACTAATAATAGATGAGTTCCAGATCTAAGTTTCTTATCCATTTGCATCCATTATTGTTTTTAAATCATTAAAGCATTCCATACCATTGCTGTCCAAAGAAAACAATCCAAGTATCTTCAAAATAGTAACTTTTGTGTCTGTTTAATCCTTTCCAAGCCTCTCCTTGTGGAAACAACCCAGTATTATTTACAGTTCTCATCTAATACCTGCTTTGACTGCTCAGTACTTCATTAAGCTAAATCAAGATTTGCTGCTGAAGGAACTGAACACATTCATACAATGTCTGGGGCGTCTAGGAGAAATCTGAAACCTAACTTTGTTCTTCAAACTGGAGCTCAAGATATGATCTACTTCTCTCACAATAACATATTCATGTTACTTTCTATTGTATGTAGGATTATTTACATCTGTTCTAATCAGATCTGGTGGTGAAAATACACTTCTTGATCAGATAAAGACTTTTAAATTTTCAGCTTAGGTGCCCAAGACCTAAGAGGTTTTATATTAAGTGATTGGATTGTACTGAGGGACTGAGTGCTGGTAAGTCTGTTTCTCCTAAAACTGAACGTAGATGTTGTTCTTTTTTCCAGAAATCTACGTCTACACCACCAAGTACACGGCAGTTACAGGGATTGCAGGCCTGCCCGAGTTCACAGCCGTGTCCGTCCTTCACGGAAAGCAGGTTGACTACTATGACAGTAAATGCCGGACTCTCCTCCCCAGACAGGAGTGGGTGGAGAGGTTACTCGGCGAGCCCTACTTGCAGAGAACCGCACAGCTGCGTTTATCTGAATCCCTTCAGTTACAACTCGGGCTCGGCAGTGCCATGGAGAGCTCTGGGCATAAACAAGGTTGGTAGACGAGCACGGTACCTGTTCAGTGCGTGTCCATTATTATCCATGACTTGGAAACCACCATCCAGAACTTTGAACCACAACGTCAAGTGTGGTGGATCTTCTGTGAGCTTTGAAGAATGTATGAACGTTTCATGATGAACGGACCAATACAAATGGCCCAACACTACTCTGTATATATTATGGGTGTGTCTCAAATCCTACTGAGCTCCTACATAGGCAGCATTTTACGTCATAGTATGAACTCCCGACATGTAGACTGTCCCAATACTTACATACCTTAAACATGCTGTCTACTGAGAAACCTTATTTAGACCTGATTTTAAGGAAGCATCTAACGCTTCCTCAGCTGCTAAGACAATCCCATGATGCAACGCAGGCTAATCTAGGAGCAGTGAAGTGGTTTTAAAATGTGAGTTATTTTGATTCTCTCTGGAGTTTTAATGTGTTTCTGGTCATATACTCACACAAAACAGTATTTTATTATCAACTCTGTAACGAGTCCTCCACCATTTACCAGTTTTATACTCCAGACATTAGCATTTATGCTAGCAGATTTTTAAGCCTCAGGCTATTGTTTTGGATGCGGGCCGGTAGCTTAGCAACCAGCTAAACCACCAGTCGCGTGCTGCAGTGGGCGGGAGTCGCTCTCTAACTAGAGCGTCTCAGTAATCTGTTTTATGAGGAGAGCTGAGGAGAGAACCCTCAGATACTTAAACAGCTGCCTACCTAGACAGCCTACTTAGACACTCACTAGGGTTTGAGACACAGCCATTGTTACATTAACTTACATGAAAAGTTAAGGGTTTGTTTGATCCAGCAGTGAAGACTTATGCTGTCCGTCGCTCTGTCTCAGGCGTGCACACCTTCCAGAGGATGTACGGCTGCCTGTGGGACGAGAACTCCGGTGAGTCGGATGGCTTCGACGTGTACGGCTACGATGGAGAGAACTTCCTGTCTCTGGATCTGGAGAGCGGGAGCTTTGCGGCGCTGGATCCTCGGGCGGAATCTATGGTGCGGGAATGGAACCAGAACACGACCCAACTCAGGAGCCTTCACCTCTACTACACAGAGGAGTGCGTGGCCTGGCTGAAGATCATGTTTGGCAATGACAAGAAGCAGCAGCAGTACTGGACGAATCCGTTTCAGTACATTAGTGCAATTGGTACTGTATCAGGATAGACACGACTACACCTATTATAAAGAAACAGGACATGAATGTAAGTACTGATTCACTGTGCTGACCATATAGGAGCACTTTGAGGTTCTACCACCACAGGACCACCACAGAGCAGGAACCATTAGGGAGGTGGATCCTTCTTAGAATACAGTGACGCTGACATGGTGGTGGTGTGTTAGTGTGTATTGTGCTGGGATTGAGAATCGGCCACCAACCAAAACTATCCAGACAGCAGTGTCCTGTGGGCGGCGTCCTGTGTCCACTGATGAAGAACTAGAGGATCACAAACTGTGCAGCAGCAGATGAGCTACTGTCTCTGACTTTACATCTACAAGGTGGACCAGCAAGTAGTAGGAGTGTCTAATAGAGTGGACAGAGAGTGGACACAGTGCAGCACTGCCATGTCTGAGAATGACCCACCTCCCTAATAGTATCTGCTCTGTGGTGGTCCTGGGGGGGTTCTGATCATTAAAGAACAGAGTAATAAAGTGTACAGAGAATCAGATGAACTACAGTCTGTAAGTGGAGCTCCTACATGGTCAGTGGAGCTGATACAGTGGACAGTTATGTGCAAAGGTTTGGACGCTGTTTGATGGTTGTAGATGGTTCTAAGTGAAAGTAAGTCAAGAGTTTTTCTCTCTTTCTTTGTCCAGTTCTCCCTACAATGAGGCAGGTCCTCAAGCTGAGCTCCCCTCCAGTGGTGGTCTGTCACGTTACGGGTCTGTCCTCTAAAACAGTGCGCATGTTCTGGCAGAGAAACAAGAAAGAAGTCGAGGACCGTGTGCAGATCAGACAGACTCTGCCCAGCGGTGACGGAAGCTTCCAGAAGACCATCTACCTTAGAGTTAGGCTGGGGGAGCTGCTGATAAACAAGTACAGATGTGCTTTGGAATACAGGACGTTGACGGGACAAATCCTCACGACGATGATGCAAGACACAGAGTTCGATTTGAACCATGGTACGAATTGTAACTTCAAAATATTTATCAGGTCAGAACAAGATACAAAGTAAAGAACAAGCAGCAGTTTGATGTTCATGGTCATACAAAAGGAGCTTTTAGTTCATAGCTGTGTTACAAAACCCAACAATAACATCAGTATAATGCAGGATTCTATAGGAAACTGTAAGTGATGGTATGGAAGATCATATTTGTTCTGGCTCATGTGTGTGTCAGGAGCCTGGTCTCACCATCATACTCGTCATTCTGAATGGGGCTCCTACGACGAGGATGATGATGATGATGATGATGATGATGATGGCTATGAAGACTATGGCTTTGAAAACTGGTAGCGTCCAGGTAAGCCTGGATTAGAATAAAAGCAGGGATTAGTGTAAATGTAGGAGTTAGGGTTTAGTGTAAATATAGGGGTTAGGGTTTAGTGTAAATCTAGGAGTTAGGGTTTAGTGTAAATGTAGGTATTAGGGTTTAGTGTAAATGTAGGAGTTAGGGTTAGTGTAAATGTAGAGGTTAGAGTTTAGTGTAAATGTAGGAGTTAGAGTTTAGTGTAAATGTAGGGGTTAGTGTTTAGTGTAAATGTAGGGGTTAGTGTTTAGTGTAAATGTAGGGGTTAGGGTTTAGTGTAAATGTAGGAGTTAGGGTTTAGTGTTAATGTAGGAGTTAGTGTTTAGTGTTAATGTAGAGGTTAGTGTTTAGTGTATATGTAGGAGTTAGGGTTTAGTGTTAATGTAGGAGTTAGTGTTTAGTGTAAATGTAGAGGTTAGGGTTTAGTGTAAATGTAGGAGTTAGAGTTTAGTGTAAATGTAGGGGTTAGTGTTTAGTGTAAATGTAGGGGTTAGTGTTTAGTGTAAATGTAGGGGTTAGGGTTTAGTGTTAATGTAGGAGTTAGGGTTTAGTGTAAATGTAGGGGTTAGTGTTTAGTGTATATGTAGGAGTTAGGGTTTAGTGTTAATGTAGGAGTTAGTGTTTAGTGTAAATGTCAAGGTTAGGGTTTAGTGTAAATGTAGAGGTTAGGGTTTAGTGTAAATGTAGGAGTTTGGGTTTAGTGTAAATGTAGGAGTTAGTGTTTAGTGTAAATGTAGAGGTTAGTGTTTAGTGTAAATGTAGGAGTTAGTGTTTAGTGTAAATGTAGGGGTTAGGGTTTAGTGTAAATGTCGAGGTTAGGGTTTAGTGTAAATGTCAAGGTTAGGGTTTAGTGTAAATGTAGAGGTTAGAGTTTAGTGTAAATGTAGAGGTTAGGGTTTAGTGTAAATGTAGGAGTTATGGTTTAGTGTAAATGTAGGGGTTAGGGTTTAGTGTAAATGTAGGAGTTAGGGTTTAGTGTAAATGTAGGAGTTAGGGTTAGTGTAAATGTAGAGGTTAGGGTTTAGTGTAAATGTAGGAGTTAGGGTTTAGTGTAAATGTAGGGGTTAGTGTTTAGTGTAAATGTAGGGGTTAGTGTTTAGTGTAAATGTCGAGGTTAGGGTTTAGTGTAAATGTAGGAGTTAGGGTTTAGTGTAAATGTAGGAGTTAGGGTTTAGTGTAAATGTAGGAGTTTGGGTTTAGTGTAAATGTAGGAGTTAGTGTTTAGTGTAAATGTAGGAGTTAGGGTTTAGTGTAAATGTAGAGGTTAGTGTTTAGTGTAAATGTAGGAGTTAGTGTTTAGTGTAAATGTAAAAGTTAGGGTTTAGTGTATATGTAGAGATTCTCGGTTTGGGACACCTCAATATAAAGTACCATTAAATTAGTATTTTGTAGATGTCTAGCTTATTACTATCTCTTGTTACTACACTGGCATTAGATTATAACATAACTATTATAAAATTTTATGAGCGTGTTGATTCATCATATGAAATTCTACATCTGTTTTTCAAATTCATTTGACAGATATAGCAGTGAGTTATGTTTTGAGTGAATCATGCTGATTGGCTTGTACAATGAAGAGTTTTTTATTCTTATTGTCAGTGTTAATGTATATTTTTATAGAAGATAAAGAAGAAGTAATTGGTGATTAGTAATGCAAAAAAATTTACTTGGAGCACATGTGACCAGATGACGGGATAACAGCCCTGTTAACAAAACATTTTTCATTATTTTAATCTTTTTCTTTTGTCCACAGATGAGTGAATAAAGAAGAGGATGAAAATGGGTACAATTTAACTAAAACACTGTGTCTATATAATCTACAGACATCAGTGTGAAATTTCTTCAGGGATGAAGCTGCTCTTATACTGTGAATCCTGTTTTTCTTACTGATTCAGAAATGACTGATGTAATTTTAAGGTTTAAATTAATTTGTTGTGTATATTTTGGATGTACATTTAATGTAATTCGTTTGTGATCAACAATAAAAAAATGCTATTGATTTCAAAATCATATCTTTCTTTTGATATACCAACATGATGGTTGGATGATCAGTTCTGAATATATATTGGGGAGGCATAGAGGAGAAGTCTAACATGTCAGATTTGTTTGTTTTTCAGCTAGTTTGACGTGTGCCTTGACATTGACCGACAGAAGGACAGAGTGCCCTCTGGTGGTCATATGTAAACATGGAGTACAATAATAAAATAACATCCACACAGAATTTATCAGCTACAACACAAAGCAGCACTACAAACATCGTACCAAAATGCTAAGACTAACCGTTAATCACAGTTTAAGGTGGAAATAGGAGAACTGGTGAAGGAGAAGCTGAGCTGATGGTGCTGGTGGTCAGTAGGAGTGAGTATTGTAGTGTGTACACGTGATCGGGGGGTGAACACTGGTGATAGATTTAAAACTGTACGTTATGGTAAGTAAAAAGCCAGATGTCTGTGGGAGAAGGTAGTTCTTGAGTAGAAGGATGTCTGTAGGAGAAGGTAGTTCTTGAGTAGAAGGATGTCTGTAGGAGAAGGTAGTTCTTGAGTAGAAGGATGTCTGGAGGAGAAGGCAGTTCTCTGCAGATATGTGTTCTTGTTCTGAGCTTGGGCTCCATTAAACTGAGCCCGAATCCAACTGACCAGAGCCCGGACACTGAGTGTTAACACTAGTCAAACTAACTGGACTCCGTGAGTCAAACATGCTCAGTCACAGCACAGCTCGTCTGGTGCACTGGGGTCCTCGTGGTCTTATTTTCTAAGAGATATGGCCTTCATTCATAGTTACTGTTGTGGAATCAGCCCTAATTCTTTAGGGACGCCTGTCCTGAGCCCTCCTTGCTAACAATAGCTCTGTTACAAGGTCTGTCTTGAAAAATTAGGAATGATGTACCATCAGACCCAACAAGATACCACTTCATTCAGTCCCAGTAAACTAACATGCAGAACTTTCCTCTTTGGTGGGATGTTTTACCCATACAGTTACATTACACAGCAATGCCATGTTTACTGGCATGAGTAGTTACAAGTAGTTAAAGACGTTACAGTACAGTTAAACTACAAGCGACACAAGTGGTCTATGTTACACATTTTAGAAAAGCTTCTTAGAAAAGCTTTGTGCACAGATGCTGTACAACGTCATTTTTACAAATTGGTGAACAAGTGTAGACAAAACAGTTGACATATATGAAAAGACCTCACCAGTTCTATATATTGACAAAGCATCCAACTTAAGTATAAACAGATACAGATTTTACAATCGTCAGGCCCAATGCTTATACTGCCACTCACTAACTGATGTTAGTTTCTACTTTAGGAAAAGCTCTGCTATGTCACATCAAACTGTAGCTGAAAATAAAAGTTGTGAGCAAACTTAAGGTTGTTGTGAGAAAATGCAAAATTATCGCAAATAAACTCAAAACTTCTGCGGGCGCACATATTGTGAGAAAACACAAAACTACTGCGAGAAAAACTGTAAACGTTAAACACAGAACCATTGCAAGAAAAGAAATGCAAAACCACAGTGATAATACACGGAATTGTGAGTAAATGCTAAGTTGCGTAGTATTGAAAGTGCAACCTTAAGCACCATGATCTTTGTTGTTTCGGTATATTGAAGCCAGGAGCTGCTGGATTCAACCAAGCCAAGCAAACCTCTCTGGTTCACTGTGGACTTTCCAGAGTGGTAAACTTAAGGTTAGTCTTCTCTCTACTGTTCTCAACTCTACCCCTGGAACCAGCTAAGAACAGACACTACACTACTGGAGGTTTGTTCAGCAAAAGACTCTGCCTGGCTACTTTGACTTTCTCTTATTGCTCTTAACCCCCCCTTGAAAGGGGTTATGTATCTCTGCTCAGACAGGATCTCTATCCTGGAAACTAAACGCTATGGCTGAGGGAACCTGCTCACAAACTGCTCAGACAGGATTATGTTCCTGGTAATCACGACGCCAGAGGGGCCAACTTCACGTACTGATCAGACGAGAAACCAACTACTGGAGATACCGGTACTAGTCGGTATCCATCTGTTCGACACAACCTGCTCCCAAAGCCTAGCGGCTTCTATCTCCAGTTCTGTTGGACTCTCGGGTTTCTCACCCACTCTCCTGCCCAGTTTTCCATATTACTGCATTCTCTGGTTGTATATTGCGAGACGCACTAAATTACTGCAGGACTATTTAGCCTTGTGACAATATGCAAAAGCTAAATTATTGCGAGAATTTGCAAAACTGGCAAGAAAATGAAAAAGTATTGAGTGTGACCACAAACGGAATGCATTTTGCCTTTTATTTCCCAACATCCAAGTGTTGAAAACACTGAAATCGATATTGATGTAAAGTATAAAGTAATATAAAACTAAATTAATTTCATAAACACCAACACAAACTGAGTTGATGGAAATTACCACACACTTCTCATTTGCAAATCACTTGATTGCTGCTGTCACGCCCTGCCTGTTCTCGTTCTATGTGCTATGTGTTTACGTTCCTGGTTGTTGTCATGTGCTCTGTGCCTCTGCCCTTACTCCGCCTCCCTCACCTGTGACTTGTTTGTCATTTGTCTGTTTTCCTTGTTAGTCTGGGTATATATTCCCTTTGTTTTTTATCCCTGTGTTGTTGGTCATCTGTTTACCCTCTGTTTTTTTTTGCATATTGAGTGAGTTTATATGCCTTTATGTTTTGTTTACGTTTATTAGAACCACTTTGCGTAAAAAGCTTGCGTGTGTGAACCAAAGCCCACCCTATCCCCTAAATATTACCTATAAGCTGATTCCACTGTAGGTAAGGTAGTAAATCACTGTATGCATAGTAATGTAGAACAACATTTGTGGAATTACAGTAAATTACTAATAAATAAACAAAATACAACATTATCTGTACGTCTGATTATTATTAGATAAATCCAATTAAAGATCACTTTATAAACTCAACTAGATACTCCACATCACATGCTACTGTTGAAAGAAAACCTTTTAATTTTATGTGTAATGTCTAGATTACATACATTACACCTTTATGCAGATGATTCAATCTTATACTGCTCAGCAGATTCAGCTCATGCTGCACTAGATAAACTCCAACATTCTTTTAACTCTTTACAGACTGCTCTATATAAACTTAAGTTGGTTTTAAATGCTAATAAAACCAAATTCATGTTGTTTTCCAGATTTTCAGATAGTGTTTTAGATTCCATAAATATTAATACCCTGACAGGATCCAGCATCGAGCGAGTCAGCGAATATAAATACCTCGGCATCTGGCTGGATGAAAAACTCTCCTTTAAATCCCATATAAGCAAACTCGCCATTAAGTGCTGACAGAAGCTCGGATTCCTTTATCGGAATAAATCCTGTCTACCCCTGTACGCTAGGAAAAGAATAGTGGAGGCAACCATACTAGCAGTCCTGGACTACGGCGATGTAATTTATAATAAAGCGTCCGCCAGTGCCCTCAAACCGCTAGATTCAATCTATCACTCTGCTCTGAGATTTATAACTGGAGACCCTTACAGTACTCACCACTGCTATGATAGAGTTGGTTGGTCCTCACTAGCTGCTCGAAGAGAATCTCATTGGCTTATTTTTATCTATAAATCACTCTCTGGCCATTTGCTAGCTTACATCTCTTCTCTGATTTCAATAAATAACAATAATTATCAGACTCGCTCTAGTGGCTGGATCACCTGTCAGGTACCGAGAGTTTTTAGTGAACTGGGAAAATCTGCTTTTAGCTACAGTGCACCAGCGAGCTGGAACTCTCTCCAGGAGACTCTGAAGCTCAGCTCGCTGGGATCACTGAACCATTTTAAACTTTTAGTTTCTAGTCACCATCAGAAAGCCTGTGATTGTTTTAAATGAATAAATCTCTCTATTAGGATTTTATTTTTATCTTATTATTATTATTATTACTTTTTACATTTGTTTTATTTTATTTTTATTTTAGTTATTTTTTATTATTATCTTTTTTTATTTTTATTATTTATTATTTTTATTATTATAATTATCCATTTTTTATCGTGGTTGTTTTATTGAGTATTTTTATTAGCATTTCAACTTTTTATCTTGGTGTATGTATTATGTTTATTTTATATTCTTTTATATTCTTTTATAATAATTTTCTAACATTTTTTACATTGTATTTCTTATGCATCTATATTAAATGTTTATTTAAAATTTGTATTTTATTTATTATTTTTGCTCTTTTTTTTTCAATCCCTTTAATTGTATATGCTCGGCTGCATTGAAAATGAGGGTCACCCCTCAATGTATTTCCGAGATTAAATAAACGTTGATTGATTGATTGATATAGCAGTCTGCAGTTTGGGGGCGTGGCCAGAGAGAAAAGTAATTTTATGTGTCAGAGTGCTTTCTGACTAAAGCTAATATAAACGTTAGCTAACCCAAACCCTCCTAGTCTGTTACCATAATAACACATTATACAAAAGCTGGTTTATTTCAGTATATATGGTCACCATTGCTGTTCACTGCTCTCACCACTGAGCTCGCCTTTAAAGCTGGTGCGAGATACCCGACACTCCAGCGAGGGTCCAGGTTCAGAAGGATATTTCTGAACAGGTATCTCAACACAAGTCTTAACAAAGTAAAAGACCCAGACCACTGATGTATTTTATTTTAATTTAAATAGTGACATTTAATATTATAAAATTAATACACAGCCTGACCTGTAGGCCCAAAACTCTGGTTCATGTCAGGGCAGCAACCTTAATTTGAACCCCGAGGCCTGGGTAGGATGGCCTGGTTGCTAACACTGGCCTGTCTATGCATCTTCACCTGCTGATAGCAGACCAGGGGCCCTCCTTTTCTAGATAACCTGGTTATCTATTTTATAATGAACTCATAGTTGGAAAGAATACAGTCTGTGTTTCGGGCTGCATCCTTGAGGGCTATGAAGAACCAGACAGAGATAAGCAGAAAGATACAAACTCAGCAGTAGCTTACAGAGAAAGACATCATCAACAATCATGTTTATTAAGAAAGACATCTGAGACTGCTTGGATAAAAACATATCTTTCTGTATACAACCTAGAAAAGGGTGGGGCTATGTAATTCACGCCCCCAAGTAAGGTATAAAATGTAAATATTCTGTAATATCTGTAGAGAGTTTCTGTTGGATTGTATTCGGCAAAGACATCTCTCCATCTTTGCAAGATGAAACAAAAAAAACCCCTACTTTTCCTTTCAGTGGGTCTTCAGGTAATTATTTTTATGATTTTAGTTTGGCTTTGTAAATAGCTTTATTGCTAAACAAAATGTTGAAGGAACGACACCACCTAACAAATCTACCTGTTTCTGAAATTGGGTGGGGCAAATCCCCCCGTCCCCATCCATCCCACCCACCCCATCCACGGAAGTGGAGATAGAAAGAAAAAAATGTCCCAAAAAAAAGAAAAGAAATCTAATACCAGTTTGTACCAGTAAGACTCGAATACCTGAATGAAGAACACCTGCATAGGTACTGGTTCAAATTCATTTTTGCCGTATTGTATGAGGTCAGCATTCACATTCACATGAAAGGAAGAACTATACAGTACAAACAACAAAACAAAAAAGAATCCCCCATTGAAACGTGCCACGTACACAACAGAGAGGAAACATTTTCCTTCATCCTGAAAGTTGTAGAGCTTTTAAGTAATAATACATATAAAAAAAACAAAAAAAAACAAAAACAAAAAAACAAGTACCTCCAAAATATATACTTTACAGGAAAGACTAAAACTGGCTTCACTGTCAACACACCAGTGTAGCCTTTCAGTAGGTCCATTCTTAATGGAATGATCACACAATGCAAACAGCAGCTTTTGTGCTTAAACGATGTTAAAAAATAAAAAATTAAAATTAAAATGGAGATACATGTTTTTGTTTGGACAGGGATGATATGCAAGCGTAGTTTAATGCCTTGATCTCAAATCACATGTCTGGCGCAATTTAAGTGGGACTTCCAGGTTCATACAAAGACCAGTGTTGCCTTTGAGCCCAGTACGGCAGTGTCAGTAAGTGCAGAGGTAGCGTTCTCCAAGGCTGAACTCTGGCAGTGACCCTGAAGCACAACTGGTCAGTGCTGGGCGTCCCTAAAGCATCTCAGCGCAAAGATGATTCCTAAATGGTAGTGCGAGCATCACGCCTAACGCTCTCTCCCGGTTAAGATAACTTTTGACAACTGAACGCTTTTGGGAAACTTGGTCCCAGTTGTGTGATAAGAAAATGTTCCCCGTTACAATTCTGAGAAAATGAGAACAACCGATTGGTTTCTTGGCAGCGATCACGACAGTTTGGTCTACAGAACATATTTGAGCACAGAACAAACTTTCAGCCAGTACATATGCACCCTCACTCATGCAGTCATGGGTCATGGTCTGGCGTAATTAAAGTCTCGCCTGGTTTAACATTAGACGCTCAATTTTATTGAACCACGTGGTTCTAATAACTGCTAGTTAAACACTTGTTGATGTGGCTTGAAGTCAAAGATGATGATTTACAAAGCTACATGAAGCAATGGCGCCCCTACACTTCAAGGTACTTGTGGTGTTTTATTTTGAGCTTTGGTTTTCTGAAAGTCAATTCGAGGATGAAAACGTGAAATCGTCAGGATCCAGTGACTTAATCAGCCCCATTTTGCTTGTTTTGCTTTCCACAAGCTGGGGCCATTCAAAACGGAAGTGTGGCGAAACCATTCGGCAGCATCGAACCAGTGCAGTGACCCAAATTAGGCGCTACCAAAAGAAAGTGTGCATAGTTGCACGCAAAGGATAACAATTCAGACATTCGTCACTGACCTTACGCGAACAAATGACATGGAAACTTCAATAACAAACTAAAACGGCACTGTGCCAAAAAACAAATCTAATACCAGTTTGTACCAGTAAGACTCGAATACTTGAGTCAGCATTTACATCCCTTTTCACATTCAAGGAATAATTCAGATGTACAGCACTAAACAAAAAACAGACAAGAAAATGTGACATGTCCACAACAGAAAGGAAACACACATCAGGAAAATACTTTAAAATGAATTGCGGAACATGTGCTATAGTAAATACATTTGTAGTGTTTTTAAATATTAAATATTTAAAAAAATATAAAAAAAACAGTAACTTCTCTGTCAAAATGAACTAAACACGACAATCTGAGGTAATGTTGGACGTTAAAGGGGGCGTAATTGGTTTTAAGCAATAAAGTCAATTATGTCAGCATTTCTTTTGTTGTTTCTTGGCAATGTCATTGCACATGCCATGTCATAAGGCAATGCGTAATGGCATTTGTTTTCATTCATTTCAAAGCAATAGTGTTTGGAGGCCTGTTTGAGGTTCCTCAGAAATGTACACATGCTTCATAGAGTCTCGTGGACCAATCTGGTCATCTTGTTCATTCCCCCTTATATAGAGAACAGGGAATTCCAACAGCATCATACCAGTGGACACCATTAATAGTGCAGCAACCCGAGGAATAAGTGCTTTCGATTAAGGATTAAAACATCCCTTTCACACAAATAACTTAACCAACAAATACAATATAATACAAAAATAAAAAATAACAGAATTAAAAAAGATTAAAAACCATAGGGTTTTAATAGTGTTTATGAGTACTGTGGTAGTTTGATCTTGATCTTTTAGACCAGACTTTAAACTTCTGTACTCGTCTATAAAGCTCTTGATAATCTAGAACCTGCTCCATCACAGAACGTCTCTCTGTTTATGTTCCAGCTGCTGATCTTAGATCTGCAGATCATGACCTTCTGTACAAACACCTTCAGTAACATACAGAGAACCTGGAGAGACTCTTTCAGCTCTTCTGCTTCTAAACTGTGGAGCTCAGTTCAGCTCAGAGTCTCTTTTACTACAGGCTTATAAATGGCTTGGAAAAGCCAGCTCACAGTTTTCTTTATTTCACTTCTTCTTATTATTATTCTACACCAAAAAATGCTAGCGCTACTCCTCCTACAGTTTTCGAGCTAGGAACACCAGACTTTACAGGATTGTAGTTCCCATACCCCATTGGTATGCTTTTGCTTTTGTAAGCATGCCGACTTCGTCAGAAAACTAATTTTCTCTCCTCTTTGGAGCTCGCTGCTTCCATGTTCAGGAGGTAGCAGTGCTCGCTCCTTCTCTCTTTTTTTGTTGTCCTCTTTCTTCTCGTTGTTCTTGTTCTTGTTGCTGTTCTTGTTCTTATGGATTGGAATCTTATGTCTCTGACTTGTGCGAGATCGTTACACCAACTTAAAGTTCCTTCAAGCCCAAAACACGTGGGAACAAACACAAAGGCGCACGTGCTTTCAACGTGCTTCCCCTGGGTTTTTAAAGGCCATTTGGCAGCTGCAGACAGTTCAGCCTGATTAGTGCCCTGCCTATCGGTGCCCTATGTCGGTGGTCGGGGGTACCGACTGCCCTCTTACAATTAGGCTATGTACCTTTGTAATACCAGATCACACAGTGCCTGGAGGGGTAACTACAGCATAGCAGTAAACAGAAAACAGCAGCAGATTTTTTCAAAAATTTTCACCCCTAGCCACTGGGAGACCATGGGACTTAGAAAATGTTCACCCCCAGCCACTGGGAGACCATGGGACTTAGAAAATTTTCACCCCCAGCCACTGGGAGACCATGGGACTTAGAAAATTTCTCTAACCGCTCCGCCGCTCTTCGCGGAGCCCCCTCCAGGAGGGCGACAAAAGATTGGATCGAGGGATGACTTTCAATGGATCGCAGCGATGGAGCTGCTCTGCCACTCACGACACCCTGACCCAGAATCAGGTCGTTTACGAGTCATTTAGCACCAGGTTCAACACAAACTTGCGGTGCAACACAATCGGAGAGGGGGCGGCGCTTTTTTTTTTTTTTTTATGGAAGCAGTCAAGGTTGCTTAATGTCAGAACATAATTTCTAGTATCACCAGAAATTATATTCTTATGCAGTCACAGACTTCCCGTCCTTTCCTTCCAGTTCCAGTTTCCACCCTGTCACTGACAACAGACAACAGGTTCATTCAAGTACAATCAAAATAGAAATGTATGCATTGCATACACCATGCATGCTGAGTTGGTGTCCCTTGAAGACTGGTGCCCAGATGAACTTGGACAGAGTTGCATTTTGAGGCCAGCTGGAAACACACCTGCCACAGAAAACCGTGTCGGATGACTTGCTTCTTACTTGTCTTTCCCTTTGTGGGAGAAGCCTTTCACACCTCACCCTGTTTGGAGTCAGGCAAGAAAGTGGTTCCTTCTGTGATCTTTCCGTTGGTTTCTATTTAGAACCTTCTCCAGTCTCTAGGTCAGAAGAATGTCTACTGCTCGTCTACTCTGTGTGACAAAGAAACTTTGGATGGTTAAATGTTCACAGAGTGAAACACAAATTAACATAGAACTTTAGAACTGTAGAACTTCCAGCAGCCAATCATTATATTTTTTCATCAACTTTTTAGTATTAGTCATGATCATACTTCATCAAATATTTTACAATGGTTTCAAGTGAGGCTCAATCAATCAGAACTGGAATTATCCATTTAACAACTATATATATATATATATATATATATATATATATATATATATATATATATATATATATATATATATATATATATATATTACCTAGTTATTAAACAGTAATTACTAATTATTTGGGTTTAAATACTGCTATTACTGATTCAGCCATGAGCATTTTCACCACTGATGCTTCGTTAAGTTCTGTCTACAGGCACACATACAGGCACCAGCATTTATTTGCGTTAGAAACAGCTTCACGGGCCGCGAGACCCACTGCCGATACCAATACGACGCCAGTACTAGCACTGTTACTGGTACAGTATTGTTTTCGGTGCAAACCTTTCTTATTCTAATAGTAATAACTGAATATATAAGACAATTTTGATAGAATATTTGAAAAATAAAAAAACACCTAATAGTTGCAGCCCTAGAAACGGCCTTTGACTTTAAGCTTGCTGGTTAACAGTTTATTGTCTACTAAAATAATTTGCCAAATCTACCACGAATCACTTAATGTCCTTTCAGACGGTCAGGCTAAGATAGACTCTGCTTCATGTTTGTCAGCAAACGTTGAGATGTAGTACAGATGCAGATACAGAATCACAAACATACATAGAAATGCTTCATTAGTCAACAGCACAAATAACCTCTTACCTCTTAGATGCTTGCAAAGCCAGTAAAGTAAAAGTCCAAAGATGACACAGAAGATGAAGATGACGACGATGATGATGGCCACATGTGCTCTTTTCATGTGAAGATGAGGTTTTAAGTCTGCAGACATATCGATACAAATCTGATCAATACCAGCAAACAACAGGATCCTAATTCATCTACTGTATATATTAACTACTGCCCGGGGGCTTGAATCTGACTTTGAATTCTCAGGTATTTCCAAACAAGTGGCTCAAAAAACAATAATATTTATATAATTTATGATTTTCATTATGTTAAATGCTGCAGTTGAATGAACATCCAGTAGGCGGCAACAATGTTCCAATAAACCACATGCGCATCCCTAACTCTAACCAATGCTATGCTGCCTAAACACCTTTGCTGGTAGTTCAGGCTGCAGGAACGAAGCTTCAGAACACAATCAAATACCAGCATGATAACCAAATACTCCATCTGAAGTATTGAGGTTTGAGGACGAGTCCCTCTTAAAACACTGTCCGAAAGACATTACGGCTATTAAATTATTATTTTATGTGTAATAACACTTCAAATAGTCTTACTGGTCTTGATCTCGTCCTCAGTCACGTTTCTAATGACCGACATCTCCCAGTTCTCGTGCTGGACCACACAGCAGTACACGTTCTTCTTCCAATCTTCAGTCTTCACACTGAGTGAAATCCTCTTCTGGAAGGTTCCATCACCATTGGGTAAAGTCTGTCCTTCCTCCACGTCCTCATGAAGGTCCAGGCCGTTTCTCTGCCAGATCATCGTCACTGTGCTGGAGTTGAACCCTGTAGCAAGACACACCAGTGGAGAGGACGAGTTCCTCTGTAACAGAGAGACATCGGGGACAACTGCAAAGAGAGAAGGAGACAACAACACATGGGTAAGTAATGTGGAACAGCATTAGATACAAACACTAACTAAACCCTAAACTCGACATTTACACTAAACCCTAAACTCTACATTTACACTAAACCCTAAACTCTACATTTACACTAAACACTAACCCCTACATTTACACTAAACACTAACCTCCACATTTACACTAAACCCTAAACTCTACATTTACACTAAACCCTAACCCCTACATCTACACTAAACACTAACCTCCACATTTACACTAAACCCTAACTCCTACATTTACACTAAACCCTAAACTCGACATTTACACTAAACCCTAACTCCTACATTTACACTAAACCCTAACCTCCACATTTACACTAAACCCTAACCTCCACATTTACACTAAACCCTAACCCCTACATCTACACTAAACCCTAACTCCTACATTTACACTAAACCCTAACTCCTACATTTACACTAAACCCTAACCTCCACATTTACACTAAACCCTAACCTCCACATTTACACTAAACCCTAACTCCTACATTTACACTAAACCCTAACCTCCACATTTACACTAAACCCTAAACTCCACATTTGCACTAAACACTAACCTCTACACTTACACTAAACCCTAACTCCTACATTTACACTAAACCCTAACTCCTACATTTACACTAAACCCTAACCTCCACATTTACACTAAACCCTAAATTCGACATTTACACTAAACCCTAACCTCTACATTTACACTAAACCCTAACCTCTACATCTACACTAAACCCTAACCCCTACATTTACACTAAACACTAAACTCTACATTTACACTAAACCCTAAACTCTACATTTACACTAAACACTAACTCCTACATGTACACTAAACCCTAACTCCTACATTTACACTAAACACTAAACTCTACATTTACACTAAACCCTAACCCCTAAATTTACACTAAACACTAATCTCCACATTTACACTAAACCCTAACCCCTACATCTACACTAAACACTAAACTCTACATTTACACTAAAGACTAACTCCTACATCTACACTAAACCCTAACTCCTACATTTACACTACACACTAACCCCTGCATTTACGCTAAACCCTAACCCCTACATTTACGCTAAACACTAACCCCTACATTTACACTAAACCCTAACACCTACATTTACACTAAACCCTAACTCCTACATTTACGCTAAACACTAACCCCTACATTTACACTGAACAATAACTCCTATATTTACGCTAAACCCTAACCCCTACATTTACGCTAAACCCTAACCCCTACATTTACGCTAAACCCCAACTCCTACATTTACGCTAAACACTAACCCCTACATTTACACTGAACAATAACTCCTATATTTACGCTAAACCCTAACCCCTACAATTACGCTAAACCCTAACCCCTACATTTACACTAAACCCCAACTCCTACATTTACGCTAAACACTAACCCCTACATTTACACTGAACAATAACTCCTATATTTACGCTAAACCCTAACTCCTACATTTACACTAAACCCTAACCCCTACAATTACGCTAAACCCTAACCCCTACATTTACGCTAAACCCCAACTCCTACATTTACGCTAAACACTAACCCCTACATTTACACTGAACAATAACTCCTATATTTACGCTAAACCCTAACCCCTACATTTACGCTATACCCTAACCCCTACATTTACGCTAAACCCTAACCCCTACATTTACGCTAAACACTAACTCCTACATTTACGCTAAACCCTAACTCCTACATTTACGCTAAACCCTAACCCCTACATTTACGCTAAACCCTAACCCCTACATTTACGCTAAACACTAACCTCTACATTTACACTAAACCCTAAACTCTATATTTACACTAAACCCTAACCCCTACATTTACACTACACACTAACCCCTGCATTTACGCTAAACCCTAACCTCTACATTTACACTAAACACTAACTCCTACATTTACACTAAACACTAACTCCTACATTTACACTAAACACAAACTCCTACATTTACACTAAACACTAACCCCTACATTTACACTAAACCCTAACCTCTACATTTACACTAAACCCTAACTCCTACATTTACACTAAACCCTAACCCCTACAATTACGCTAAACCCTAACCCCTACATTTACACTAAACCCCAACTCCTACATTTACGCTAAACACTAACCCCTACATTTACACTGAACAATAACCCCTACATTTACGCTAAACCCTAACCCCTACATTTACGCTAAACCCTAACCCCTACATTTACGCTAAACCCCAACTCCTACATTTACGCTAAACACTAACCCCTACATTTACACTGAACAATAACTCCTATATTTACGCTAAACCCTAACCCCTACATTTACGCTAAACCCTAACCCCTACATTTACGCTAAACCCTAACCCCTACATTTACGCTAAACACTAACTCCTACATTTACGCTAAACCCTAACCTCTACATTTACACTAAACCCTAAACTCTATATTTACACTAAACCCTAACCCCTACATTTACAATACACACTAACCCCTGCATTTACGCTAAACCCTAACCTCTACATTTACACTAAACACTAACCCCTACATTTACACTAAACCCTAACCCCTACATTTACACTAAACACTAACCCCTACATTTACGCTAAACACTAACCCCTACATTTACGCTAAACACTAACCCCTACATTTACACTAAACCCTAACTCCTACATTTACGCTAAACTCTAACCCCTACATTTACGCTAAACCCTAACCCCTACATTTACGCTAAACCCTAACTCCTACATTTACGCTAAACCCTAACTCCTACATTTACGCTAAACCCTAACCCCTACATTTACGCTAAACCCTAACTCCTACATTTACGTTAAACACTAACTCCTACATTTACTCTAAACACTAACCCCTACATTTACGCTAAACCCTAACTCCTAAATTTATGCTAAACCCTAACCCCTACATTTACGCTAAACCCTAACTCCTACATTTACGCTAAACACTAACCTCTACATTTACACTAAACCCTAACTCCTACATTTACGCTAAACCCTAACCCTTACATTTACACTAAACCCTAACTCCTACATTTACGCTAAACTCTAACCCCTACATTTACGCTAAACCCTAACCCCTACATTTACACTAAACCCTAACCCCTACATTTACACTAAACACTAACCCCTACATTTACGCTAAACACTAACCCCTACATTTACGCTAAACACTAACCCCTACATTTACACTAAACCCTAACTCCTACATTTACGCTAAACTCTAACCCCTACATTTACGCTAAACCCTAACCCCTACATTTACGCTAAACCCTAACTCCTACATTTACGCTAAACCCTAACTCCTACATTTACGCTAAACCCTAACCCCTACATTTACGCTAAACCCTAACTCCTACATTTACGTTAAACACTAACTCCTACATTTACTCTAAACACTAACCCCTACATTTACGCTAAACCCTAACTCCTAAATTTATGCTAAACCCTAACCCCTACATTTACGCTAAACCCTAACTCCTACATTTACGCTAAACACTAACCTCTACATTTACACTAAACCCTAACTCCTACATTTACACTAAACCCTAACCCCTACATTTACACTAAACCCTAACTCCTACATTTACGCTAAACTCTAACCCCTACATTTACGCTAAACCCTAACCCCTACATTTACGCTAAACCCTAACTCCTACATTTACGCTAAACCCTAACTCCTACATTTACGCTAAACCCTAACCCCTACATTTACGCTAAACCCTAACTCCTACATTTACGTTAAACACTAACTCCTACATTTACTCTAAACACTAACCCCTACATTTACGCTAAACCCTAACTCCTAAATTTACGCTAAACCCTAACCCCTACATTTACGCTAAACCCTAACCCCTACATTTACGCTAAACCCTAACTCCTACATTTACGCTAAACCCTAACTCCTACATTTACGCTAAACACTAACCTCTACATTTACACTAAACCCTAACTCCTACATTTACACTAAACCCTAACCCCTACATTTACGCTAAACACTAACCCCTACATTTACGCTAAACCCTAACCCCTACATTTACGCTAAACCCTAACTCCTACATTTACGCTAAACCCTAACTCCTACATTTACGCTAAACACTAACCTCTACATTTACACTAAACCCTAACTCCTACATTTACACTAAACCCTAACCCCTACATTTATGCTAAACCCTAACTCCTACATTTAGGCTAAACACTAACCCCTACATTTTCGCTAAACCCTAACTCCTATATTTACACTAAACCATAACTCCTACATTTACACTAAACCCTAACTCCTACATTTACACTAAACACAAACTCCTACATTTACGTTAAACACTAACTCCTACATTTACTCTAAACACTAACTCCTACATTTACGCTAAACACTAACTCCTACATTTACACTAAACACTAACCACTACATTTACGCTAAACACTAACTCCTACATTTACACTAAACACTAACCACTACATTTACACTAAAGACTAACTCCCTAGATTTACGCTAAACCCTAACTCCTACATTTACACTAAACACTAACTCCTACATTTACACTAAACCCTAACTCCTACATTTACACTAAACACTCACTCCTACATTTACACTAAACACTAACCCCTACATTTACACTAAACACTAACTCCTACATTTACGTTAAACACTAACTCCTACATTTCCTCTAAACACTAACTCCTACATTTACGCTAAACACTAACTCCTACATTTACGCTAAACACTAACTCCTACATTTACAGTAAACACTAACACCTACATTTACACTAAACACTAACTCCTACATTTACACTAAACACTAACTCCTATATTTACACTAAACCCTAACACCTACATTTACACTAAACACTAACTCCTACATTTACACTAAACACTAACTCCTATATTTACACTAAACCCTAACACCTACATTTACACTAAACACTAACCCCTACATTTTCGCTAAACCCTAACTCCTATATTTACACTAAACCCTAACTCCTACATTTACACTAAACCCTAACTCCTACATTTACACTAAACACAAACTCCTACATTTACGTTAAACACTAACTCCTACATTTACTCTAAACACTAACTCCTACATTTACGCTAAACACTAACTCCTACATTTACACTAAACACTAACCACTACATTTACGCTAAACACTAACTCCTACATTTACACTAAACACTAACCTCTACATTTACACTAAACACTAACTCCTACATTTACACTAAACCCTAACCCCTACATTTACACTAAACCCTAACTCCTACATTTACACTAAACACTCACTCCTACATTTACACTAAACACTAACCCCTACATTTACACTAAAGACTAACTCCTAGATTTACGCTAAACCCTAACTCCTACATTTACACTAAACACTCACTCCTACATTTACACTAAACACTAACCCCTACATTTACACTAAAGACTAACTCCTAGATTTACGCTAAACCCTAACTCCTACATTTACACTAAACACTAACTCCTACATTTACACTAAACCCTAACTCCTACATTTACACTAAACACTCACTCCTACATTTACACTAAACACTAACCCCTACATTTACACTAAACACTAACCCCTACATTTACTCTAAACACTAACTCCTACATTTACGTTAAACACTAACTCCTACATTTCCTCTAAACACTAACTCCTACATTTACGCTAAACACTAACTCCTACATTTACGCTAAACACTAACTCCTACATTTACAGTAAACACTAACACCTACATTTACACTAAACACTAACTCCTACATTTACACTAAACACTAACTCCTATATTTACACTAAACCCTAACACCTACATTTACACTAAACACTAACTCCTACATTTACACTAAACACTAACTCCTACATTTACACTAAACCCTAACTCCTACATTTACACTAAACCCTAACTCCTACATTTACACTAAACCCTAACACCTACATTTACACTAAACACTAACTCCTACATTTACACTAAACACTAACTCCTACATTTACACTAAACACTAACACCTACATTTACACTAAACCCTAACTCCTACATTTACACTAAACCCTAACTCCTACATTTACACTAAACACAAACTCCTACATTTACGTTAAACACTAACTCCTACATTTACTCTAAACACTAACTCCTACATTTACGCTAAACACTAACTCCTACATTTACACTAAACACTAACCACTACATTTACGCTAAACACTAACTCCTACATTTACACTAAACACTAACCACTACATTTACACTAAAGACTAACTCCTAGATTTACGCTAAACCCTAACTCCTACATTTACACTAAACACTAACTCCTACATTTACACTAAACCCTAACTCCTACATTTACACTAAACACTCACTCCTACATTTACACTAAACACTAACCCCTACATTTACACTAAACACTAACTCCTACATTTACGTTAAACACTAACTCCTACATTTCCTCTAAACACTAACTCCTACATTTACGCTAAACACTAACTCCTACATTTACGCTAAACACTAACTCCTACATTTACAGTAAACACTAACACCTACATTTACACTAAACACTAACTCCTACATTTACACTAAACACTAACTCCTATATTTACACTAAACCCTAACACCTACATTTACACTAAACACTAACTCCTACATTTACACTAAACACTAACTCCTACATTTACGCTAAACACTAACTCCTACATTTACGCTAAACCCTAACCTCTACATTTACACTAAACCCTAACCCCTACATTTACACTAAACCCTAAACTCTACATTTACACTAAACCCTAACTCCTACATTTACACTAAACACTAACTCCTACATTTACACTAAACACTAACTCCTACATTTACACTAAACCCCAACTCCTACATTTACACTAAACACTAACCCCTACATTTACACTAAACCCTAACTCCTACATTTACACTAAACCCTAACCTCTACACATACACTAAACCCTAACTCCTACATTTACACTAAACCCTAACTCCTACATTTTTACACTAAACTCTAACCTCTACACTTACACTAAACCCTAACTCCTACATTTACACTAAACTCTAACCTCTACATGTACACTAAACCCTAACTCCTACATTTACACTAAACACTTACCACTACATCTACACTAAACCCTAACTCCTACATTTACACTAAACCCTAACTCCTACATTTACACTAAACCCTAACCTCTACATTTACACTAAACCCTAACTCCTAAATTTACACTAAACCCTAACCTCTACATTTACACTAAACCGTAACTCCTACATTTACACTAAACACTAACCTCTACATTTACATTAAACCCTAACTCCTACATTTACACTAAACACTAACTTCTACATTTACACTAAACCCTAACTCCTACATTTACACTAAACCCTAACCTCTACATTTACACTAAACCCTAACCTCTATATTTACACTAAACCCTAACCCCTACATTTACACTAAGCACTAACCTCTACATTTACACTAAACACTAACCTCTACATCTACACTAAACACTAACCCCTACATTTACACTAAACCCCTAACCTCTACATTTACACTAAACCCTAACCTCTATATTTACACTAAACACTAACCTCTACATTTACACTAAACCGTAACTCTTACATTTACACTAAACACTAACCTCTACATTTACATTAAACCCTAACTCCTACATTTATACTAAACACTAACCCCTACATTTACACTAAACCCTAACCTATAAATTTACACTAAACCCTAACTCCTACATTTACACTAAACCGTAACTCCTACATTTACACTAAACACTAACCTCCACATTTACACTAAACACTAACCTCTACATTTACACTAAACCCTAACTCCTACATTTACACTAAACCCTAACCCCTACATTTACACTAAACCCTAACTCCTACATTTACACTAAACACTAACCTCTACATTTACACTAAACACTAACCTCCACATTTACACTAAACCCTAACTCCTACATTTACACTAAACACTAACCTCTACATTTACACTAAACCCTAACCTCTACATTTACACTAAACCCTAACCCCTACATTTACACTAAACACTAACTCCTACATTTACACTAAACCCTAACTCCTACATTTACACTAAACCCTAACCTCTACATTTACACTAAACACTAACCTCTACATTTATACTAAACACTAACCTCTACATTTACACTAAACACTAACCTCTACATTTACACTAAACATTAACTCCTACATTTTCATAATCATTTTATTCTATAATAATCACAGAGGGCAAGATAAGTACCTGTTGTCTTCAGATAGGGGGCAGCACTCTTCAGATAAGCAGGGAATTGTTTGGTGAATAAATACTTCACAAAGTCAATCCGATCTGGCTGCTTGTTCCAGTGATCTGTGATTTGAGCTGCTTCGTCCTTGTGAGGGATGTATCTCATCTCCGATACATTCAGTGATATGAAATCCTCTCCATCGTACCCGTACCTCTCGTACCCTTCACAAGCTCCCTTCTGATCGTCGTAAATGCAGCAAAATGTCGATTGAAATATACGATCATCTGTAAGATAAACAAACACTGCTGTTCAACAGAAAGGAGAGACCAAAAACTGTTGTTAATTTCAATGTAGGTCAATGGATCCAGAACTTTTCCCAAGCTATTTTGGAGCATTTCCATTGGTCCATTAACCATGACATTTTCACACAGTGTAAACGGCAGCTGTTTTGTTTAAATCATGTAGAAACATTAAACTCTTTGGACAGAGACAAATGTTTAGAAAGCATGGTCTTTAAAGCTTGTCGGACACGAAGCAAGACTAATCGTGTCGAAGACTCCATGAAGACAATTAGCTAAATCAAAATGCAACAGTCACTACTGTAAAAAATACTATCATTTAATGATGTGAACAGCTCCACATCTCCAACAACCTACCTCCACATCTCCACCAACCTACCTCCACATCTCCACTCCACCAACCTACCTCCATATCGCCACTCCACCATCCTAACTCCACATCTCCACTCCACCATCCTTACTCCACTCCGCCACTCCACCATCCTAACTCCACATCACATCTCCACCAACCTACCTCCATATCTCCACTCCACCAACCTACCTCCATATCGCCACTCCACCATCCTAACACCGCCACTCAACTCCACCATCCTTACTCCACTCCGCCACTCCACCATCCTAACTCCACATCACATCTCCACCAACCTACCTCCATATCTCCACTCCACCAACCTACCTCCATATCGCCACTCCACCATCCTAACACCGCCACTCAACTCCACCATCCTTACTCCACTCCGCCACTCCACCATCCTAACTCCACATCACATCTCCACCAACCTACCTCCATATCTCCACTCCACCAACCTACCTCCACATCTCCACCAACCTACCTCCACATCTCCACCAACCTACCTCCACATCTCCACTCCACCAACCTACCTCCATATCACCACTCCACCATCCTAACTCCAAATCACCACTCCACCATCCTAACTCCACATCACCACTCCACATCTCTACTCCACCATCCTAAGTCCACTCCCCCACTCTACCACTCTAACTTCACACTGCCACTCCACCTTCCTAACTCCACACCGCCACTCCACCATCCTAACGTCGCCACTCCACCTTCCTAACTTCACACCGCCACACCACCTTCCTAACTCCACACCGCCACTCCACCATCCTAACGCTGCCACTCCACCTTCCTAACTTCACACTGCCACTCCACCTTCCTAACTCTACGCCGCCACTCCACCATCCTAACGCCGCCACTCCACCTTCCTAACACCACTACTCCACCATCCTAACGCTGCCACTCCACCTTCCTAACTTCACACTGCCACTCCACCTTCCTAACTCCACACCGCCACTCCACCTTCCTAACGCCGCCACTCCACCTTCCTAACTTCACACCGCCACACCATCCTAACTCCACACACATCCTAACTCCACTGTCCTAACTCCACACCGCCACTCCACCTTCCTAACACCACTACTCCACCATCCTAACGCTGCCACTCCACCTTCCTAACTTCACACTGCCACTCCACCTTCCTAACTCCACACCGCCACTCCACCATCCTAACGCCGCCACTCCACCTTCCTAACTTCACACCACCACACCACCATCCTAACGCTGCCACTCCACCATCCTAACTCCACACACATCCTAACTCCACTGTCCTAACTCCACACCGCCACTCCACCAACCCTCTTATTAATCCCTTTGTGTCATAGCAATCAAGACACTGTAACTGTTTTGCAGTGTACTGTAACAACATCATCCAGTGGCTAGCATTGCTCTTTAATGCACAAACTGGGTCAAAAGTGACCGAACTGAGATTTGATTATTTTTGCAGTAGATTAATTAAAAATTAAAAAATTAATAATTCAAGCTTCCATGAATTCTTCAATTTACCTGTTTTTGATCATCACACATCCTGATTACAGTTTTATTATATTACTTTGTTAATAAAAATCATGTTTGTATCACTGCTTTCTAACGCACACCATGGCTCAGAATGAACCTGTATGTGTCACTATGGAGTTAAATAGGAACTATTGACATTTGTAAACATTTGCAATCAGTAACATATTTACAAACACTGTTTTTGTTTATGAAGTAAATAAATAAGAATTTGGAACATTAAATAATGAAATAAACTGATTTCAATAGATTTAACAAAGAGACACTCAGACATACAGTAACATAGGAAATGAATACGGGTCAAGTTTGACCATGTTGTGCATTAGAAGGGGTTTGATCAGGGTTAATCTATAGAAAAAACAGAGTGTGCCATCCTACTGTTTTCCCACTCTAATCCACCCCAAAGGTGTTCTATCAGGTTGAGGTCAGGACTCTGTGCAGGCCAGTCAAGTTGTTCCACACCCAACTCCTCCTCCATGTGTTTATGGAGCTGCTCTGTGCACTGGTGGGCAGTTATATTGGAACAGGAAGGGGCCGTCCCCAAACTGTCCCCACAAAGTTGGGAGCATGAAATTGTCCAGAATCTCTTGGTCTGCTGAAGCATTAAGAGTTCCCTTCACTGGAACTGAGGGTCCGAGCCCACCTCCTGAAAAACAACCCCACACCATAATCCCCCCTCCACCAAACTTTACACTCGGCACATTGCAGTCAGACAAGTACCGTTCTCCTGGCAACCGCCAAACCCAGACTTGTCCATCGGATCGCCAGACAGAGAAGTGTGATTGGTCACTCAAGAGAACACGTCTCCACTGCTCTAGAGTCCAGTGTTGGCGTGCTTTACACCACTTTGCATTGTTCTTGGTGATGTAAGACTTGGATGCAGCTGCTCCGCCATGGAGGCCCATTCCATGAAGCTCTCTACGCTCTGTTCTTGAGCTGATCTGAAGACCACATGAAGTTTGGAGGTCTGTAGTGATTGACTATGTAGAAAGTTGGTGACCTCTGTGCACTATGCTCCTCAGCATCCGCTGACCCACATTTCTGCTAAATTCTGGTCTACAATAATAGGATCAGCAGGAATTTCTATAAATAAATAAATTAATAAATAACTCAGTACTAGAATGTACTATTTTATACTCACCTTTGTTTTTTCCAACTTGTTCTTTTAAGTCAGCAAGTGTTCGATATTTTGATGTGTAAACGTGATTGTATTTCTCCCAAGAAGTATTCATGGCTGTTCTGAACCATGGACAGGAGCTGCTGAGTGACCTGTTACGAATGTCATAGCGAGCAATCTGCACTTCATCAATAAACGTTACACCCATAGGCTCAGAATAGTTGGTCATTCCGGTTGTATAGGTGAAGGCAGTTCGGTAAATATGGCGGCCTGCAAAACATCAAAATTGGCCTGTTAGTTAAAGGAAAACAAACAGCTTAAACAGTTTAAACACCACACAGTGCAACGTACTACAGTGTAAACGCCACACAGTGCAACTTACTACAGTGTAAACACCACACAGTGCAACTTACTACAGTGTAAACACCACACAGTGCAACGTACTACAGCGTAAACACCACACAGTGCAACGTAATACAGTGTAAACACCACACAGTGCAACTTACTACAGTGTAAACACCACACAGTGCAACTTACTACAGTGTAAACACCACACAGTGCAACGTACTACAGTGTAAACACCACACAGTGCAACGTAATACAGTGTAAACACCACACAGTGCAACTTACTACAGCGTAAACACCACACAGTGCAACGTACTACAGTGTAAACACCACACAGTGCAACGTACTAGTGTGAACACCACACAGTGCAACGTACTACAGTGTAAACACCATACAGTGCAACGTAATACAGCGTAAAGACTACACAGCGCAACGTAATACAGTGTAAACACCACACAGTGCAACGTAATACAGTGTAAACACCACACAGTGCAACGTACTACAGTGTAAAAACCACACAGTGCAACGTACTACAGCGTAAACACCACACAGTGCGACGTAATACAGTGTAAAAACCACACAGTGCAACGTACTACAGTGTAAACACCACACAGTGCAATGTAATACAGTGTAAACGCCACACAGTGCAACGTAATACAGTGTAAACACCACACAGTGCAACGTAATACAGTGTAAACACCACACAGTGCAACGTACTACAGTGTAAACACCACACAGTGCAATGTAATACAGTGTAAACACCACACAGTGCGACGTAATACAGTGTAAAAACCACACAGTGCAACGTACTACAGTGTAAACACCACACAGTGCAATGTAATACAGTGTAAACGCCACACAGTGCAACGTAATACAGTGTAAACACCACACAGTGCAACGTACTACAGTGTAAACACCACACAGTGCAATGTAATACAGTGTAAACGCCACACAGTGCAACGTAATACAGTGTAAACACCACACAGTGCAACGTACTACAGTGTAAACACCACACAGTGCAACGTACTACAGTGTAAACACCACACAGTGCAATGTAATACAGTGTAAACGCCACACAGTGCAACTTACTACAGTGTAAACACCACACAGTGCAATGTAATACAGTGTAAACGCCACACAGTGCAACGTAATACAGTGTAAACACCACACAGTGCAACGTACTACAGTGTAAACACCACACAGTGCAATGTAATACAGTGTAAACGCCACACAGTGCAACGTAATACAGTGTAAACACCACACAGTGCAACGTACTACAGTGTAAACACCACACAGTGCAACGTACTACAGTGTAAACACCACACAGTGCAATGTAATACAGTGTAAACGCCACACAGTGAAATGCAGTGTAGTTTTGCATTTTGCAACTCATAATAATAACTTAGAATCTAAATTATTGAATTAGCGTCTCAAAATAATGACTTTGCACCTTAAAATAATAACTTTGCAACTCATAATAATAACTTAGAATCTAAATTATTGAATTAGCTTCTCAGAATAATGACTGTGAACTTATGATCTTAAAATAATCACTTTGCATGTCAAAATAACTGCATATTATAATAACTAATGACTTCTCGGAATAATTACATACATTCTTGTACTAATTAAATAATAATTAAACAAACAAAAGCATCGTAAAACTGCACGTCTTACATGAAACACACAACCGGTGGATTCACCGCCCTGTAAGTGTGTAGTGCTGTCTGTCATACCGTGTACGCGCCATGTCTGACTTATACATGGACGTTAGGACCGCCTAACTCCACACAGGCAGCACTTTTAAACACCACAAATACCGACCTGCTGGTAGTTTAGGACTTGCTCGTGCATATCGCACATGTGACTGTATTATTTCAATCAATTGTTAAAATTCCTGCGCGAGGCCTTCAGGTTTAAGACACCCAAACTTCCCAAAACTTTCCAAAACTTTCCAAAACTTTCCAGTGCAGCAGATACTGGACAGACCTGCACGTGCAGTGAGGCGATGCGCTTTTGCACACGTTTAAACGAGTGAAAGAACTTTACAGGTCGGGTTTATTTAAAGTGCGTCACACGGGCTCTTACTTGTGGAGGCATGGACGACCATGACCAGCAGTGACGCGAAGATCAATGCGATTCCTCCCTTCGGCATCTTCATATCTCTTTATTTTTTATTATTTTCGATTAAAAGTCAAAGTTAACGCCGTCGACCTTCATCCCTCTTCTTCATCCTTCATCCTTCTCCTACTCCTTCTCCTGCTTTCCTACACTGTGCTCCCAATGGCTTCCAGAAACGTAGGAGCTGCAGGAGGACGCGCATAGAACAAAATTCTTTAAGCCAATCAGGGTTTTTTATCTCTCCCCGTCACGTGTCGTCATAACTCTTCCTCTGCAGCGTCTGTTTACAGGTTTACAGATCAAAATCTGAGTAAACATGGAAATACTATTTTGCTTATGAGTAAAATTTTAATATATTCTGTGTAGAGAGCCCTGACTGTTAAGACTTGTATATCTTAAACACTGCATATGTATATACTGTATACTATACTATATATCATTACTCTACATTATATGCCATACTAGAGCTTATTATACTATACTATATGCTATTATTATGTGACGTTACTCCACCATATGTTATGCTATACTATAGGGCATACTATACTATACTATACTATACTATATACTACTACTATATACCACATTTAAACCAAATAGGAAAGTTTTGTTTGTTATAAAATTGTGGGTAGGCCAACAATGTCACACTGAGATGATGTAATTAATTTGTAGTACAATCAGTCAGTTCATTATTATTACTATGTATCATCGCTATAGTATACTTTATACCATACTATATGATACAAGATTCAAGATTCAAGAGTTTTATTGTCATATGCACAGCAGAACAGACAGTTACACTGTACAATGAAATTCTTACTTTGCTGTTCCTCCATTCACCTATAGATAAAGATAACAATAAAAGAAATAATAAAAATATATACAAAGTATAATAATATAAGTTGAAGTAATATACAAAGTATAATAATATAAGTTGAAGTAATATACAAAGTATAATAATATAAGTTGAAGTACCATTTATTATTACCATATATTATTACTATTTAATTAGTACAATATACTAGATGCAGCACTATACTATATACTATACTATAGTATTACTACATATCATTCTATTTATTATGATTATATACTATTATGGTACTACACCATATAGTACATTTTAGTATGCTAAACTGTACTATATTTTATATTGTAGTATACTAAACTATGCTGTGTACTATACTATAGTGCGCTATACTGTAGTACATATGGTATTATACTATGTTATATGCTATACTATATACTATTATTATATTACTAAACATCACACATAAACCAATTTTTTTTTAAACCAAGTTTTGTTTATTATGTTTATTATGTATTATGTCATGTGGTCTGTCAGTCCTATTAAAAAACAAGCCATTCAGAAAAGTGTTGAGTGTCAGCTTAAACTACAAAGGTTGAATAAAAAAATGATGTAATTAACTCGCTGTTCCTCATTTAGTTGACGAGAGATTATATATATTATTACTATATTACTATAGTTATTACTTATAAAATAAATTTTATCTTTTTCTTTTTTTAAATGGCATGGACATAAATTTTATACTAGGTTCTATATGTCTCTTTTGAAATTTTTATGGCATAATACTTCAGTAAAAAATAATGAAAATTATTTATTAGTTATATTAAATTGTTATTGGAACTTAAATATAATTTTAAAATAAATTCAAAATTTAAAGGTACTTTACAACCAGTAGGTGGGAATTTAAATGAAGGGGTTTAAGCTCAGATTATCGGAGGTATAACACAGGACGGTACTGTGGCAGTGTTATTTTTATTTATTAAAAACAATAGTGCATGTCTAAATAATTAAATAGGTTGCATTAATGATCTAAGTGTCTATAAAAAATAATTTAGTGCAACATTTAATTAATTATTAATTTATTCCAGTTTTTATTATCACTTAGTGTCAAGCCGAGCTGTACTTGAAGCTTGAAGGGCTCGAGGTAACTTTTGACCATTGCCATAAAGTATAGTAATTTGTAGTCTCAGTATAGTAATTTTGTAGTCTCAGTACAGTAATTTTGTAGTCTCAGTACAGTAATTTTGTAGTCTCAGTACAGTAATTTTGTAGTCTCAGTATAATAATTTTGTAGTCTCAGTACAGTAATTTTGTAGTCTCAGTATAGTACTTTTGTAGTCTCAGTATAGTAATTTTGTAGTCTCAGTATAGTACTTTTGTAGTCTCAGTATAGTAATTTGTAGTCTCAGTATAGTAATTTTGTAGTCTCAGTACAGTAATTTTGTAGTCTCAGTATAATAATTTTGTAGTCTCAGTACAGTAATTTTGTAGTCTCAGTATAGTACTTTTGTAGTCTCAGTATAGTAATTTTGTAGTCTCAGTATAGTACTTTTGTAGTCTCAGTATAGTAATTTTGTAGTCTCAGTATAATAATTTTGTAGTCTCAGTACAGTAATTTTGTAGTCTCAGTATAGTAATTTTGTAGTCTCAGTACAGTAATTTTGTAGTCTCAGTATAGTAATTTTGTAGTCTCAGTATAGTAATTTTGTAGTCTCAGTATAGTACTTTTGTAGTCTCAGTATAGTAATTTTGTAGTCTCAGTATAGTACTTTTGTAGTCTCAGTATAGTAATTTGTAGTCTCAGTATAGTAATTTTGTAGTCTCAGTACAGTACTTTTGTAGTCTCAGTATAGTAATTTTGTAGTCTCAGTATAGTATTTTGTAGTCTCAGTATAATAATTTTGTAGTCTCAGTATAGTAATTTTGTAGTCTCAGTATAGTAATTTTGTAGTCTCAGTATAATAATTTTGTAGTCTCAGTACAGTAATTTTGTAGTCTCAGTATAGTAATTTTGTAGTCTCAGTATAATAATTTTGTAGTCTCAGTACAGTAATTTTGTAGTCTCAGTATAGTACTTTTGTAGTCTCAGTATAGTAATTTTGTAGTCTCAGTATAGTACTTTTGTAGTCTCAGTATAATAATTTTGTAGTCTCAGTATAGTAATTTGTAGTCTCAGTATAGTACTTTTGTAGTCTCAGTATAGTAATTTTGTAGTCTCAGTATAGTACTTTTGTAGTCTCAGTATAGTAATTTTGTAGTCTCAGTATAGTATTTTGTAGTCTCAGTATAATAATTTTGTAGTCTCAGTATAGTACTTTTGTAGTCTCAGTACAGTAATTTGTAGTCTCAGTATAGTACTTTTGTAGTCTCAGTATAGTAATTTTGTAGTCTCAGTATAGTATTTTGTAGTCTCAGTATAATAATTTTGTAGTCTCAGTATAGTAATTTGTAGTCTCAGTATAGTAATTTGTAGTCTCAGTATAATAATTTTGTAGTCTCAGTATAGTAATTTTGTAGTCTCAGTATAATAATTTTGTAGTCTCAGTATAGTAATTTTGTAGCCTCAGTACAGTAATTTGTAGTCTCAGTATAGTAATTTGTAGTCTCAGTACAGTAATTTGTAGTCTCAGTATAGTACTTTTGTAGTCTCAGTATAGTAATTTGTAGTCTCAGTACAGTAATTTGTTTCCTCAATATAGTAATTTGTAGTCTCAGTATAATAATTTTGTGGTCTCAGTATAGTATTTTGTAGTCTCAGTACAGTAATTTGTTTCCTCAATATAGTAATTTGTAGTCTCAGTATAATAATTTTGTGGTCTCAGTATAGTACTTTTGTAGTCTCAGTATACTAATTTGTAGTCTCAGTACAGTAATTTGTTTCCTCAATATAGTAATTTGTAGTCTCAGTACAGTAATTTTGTAGTCTCAGTATAATAATTTTGTGGTCTCAGTATAGTACTTTTGTAGTCTCAGTATACTAATTTGTAGTCTCAGTACAGTAATTTGTTTCCTCAATATAGTAATTTGTAGTCTCAGTACAGTAATTTGTTTCCTCAATATAGTAATTTGTAGTCTCAGTATAGTAATTTGTAGTCTCAGTATAGTAATTTGTAGTCTCAGTATAGTAACTTGTTGTTTTTATAGTAATTTGTAGTCTCTGTATAGCAATTTTTTGTTTTTATAGTAATTTGTTGCCTCAGAGCAGTAATATGTAGCCTTAGTGTAGTAATGTGTTTATTAGGTATAGTGATTAGTTTTTTTAGTAAAGTAATTTGTTTTTAGCATAGTCATTTGTTTCCTCAGTACAGTAATTTGTGTTCTCACTATAGTACATTCTCGTCGTCGTACATTGATAATTTATAGTAGTTTCTTTAGTATAGTAATTTGTTGTCTCAGTATATTAATTTTGTTGCCTCAGTGCAGTAATATGTAGCCTAAGTATAGTGATTTGTTTATTCAGTATAGTGATTTGTTTATTAAGTATAGTGATTTGTTTATTCAGTACAGTGATTTGTTTCTTCAGTACAGTAAAATGTGTTCTCGATATAATAACTTATAGACTCGGTACATATATTGGTGGCCTTAGTATATTAATTTGTGTCCTCAATGCATTTTTTGTGGCTTTAATATTTTAATTTGTGGTCTCAATGTATACAGTAATATAGTAGTTTGTGGTCTTACTATATTAATCTGTGGTCATGGTTTGAAAGTAAAACCCAGTCACAGAGTTATTGACTCTGGTGGTCAGCAGATGGCGCCAGAGGGCCACTGGCTCTGTCAGTGTGACTCCGCCTCGCTGATAAGGAGTTAGTTCTGAAACTTCCCGTTGCTGAAATGGCGACGTGGGGCAGGTTCGCTTTGAGTTTCAGGAGCTTTTTCAGGCGTTCGTGGTCCGTCCGGATCCTCCGGATCAGCCCCGCGGTGGGGGGCGGGCTCGTGGGCTGTCTGATCGCCGGTGGTCTTCTCCGGTATCAGGGCGAGCCGCGCTGGAGGCTGATTCCCCGAGCGGTGTGTTCCGAGCAGGAGAAGAAGGTACAGCAAGTTTCTGAGTGTTTATCTGTCAGACCGCTCCCTCCGAGCGAGCCCCGCGCTGTCCGCCTGTCCGTCCGTCTATCTGTCCGTCCGTCCGTCCGTCCGTCTCTGGAGCTGCAGAGTCCAGTCAGGTCCAGCTCGGTTAGCTGGTTTTCCTGTTCCGCCTCCTCAGTTCAGTTCATGTCCAGGTCAGTTCAGTAGCTACTGACCAGGTAAACTAACTACTGCTGGACCAGGTGGAGCAGATCCGACTCACCTCGCTGATCTGGGAGATATGACCAGCTGAAGCTCCAAGTTGAAGCCGAGTGTCTGATATTCACTTCATTAACGTTATAATGAGTCTAATGTAGCGAAAGTAACTGGACGCCTATGTCACTCCCCGTCTTTATTTGTTTATGTTCTAATTACGTATTGCTTCCACTAACTGGCCACTTTATTAGAAACACCAGCCGTGTGATTTTACCAACTGGCCACTTTATTGGAAACACCAACCTGGTGCTTCTACTAACTGGCCACTTTATTAGAAACACCCACCTTGTGCTTCCACTAACTGGCCACTTTATTAGAAACACCTACCTTGTGCTGCTACTGAACATTGAGTTACTGAACAAGTCTCTTCCTGTGTGTGTGTGTGTATATATGATGTATATGTGTGTGTGTGTGTGTGTGTATGCATGGTGTGTGTGTGTGTGTATATAATATGTGTGTTTGTGTATGTATGATGTTTGTGTATGTATGATGTGTGTGTGTGTGTGTGTGTGTGTATGTATGTATGGTGTGTGTGTGTGTGTGTGTGGATGTATGATGTGTGTGTGTGTGTGTGTGTGTATGTATGTATGATGTGTGTGTGTGTGTGTATGTGTGTGTGTGTATGTATGATGTGTGTGTGTATATATGTGTGTGTGTGTATATGATGTGTGTGTGTGTGTGTATATGATGTATATATGTGTGTGTGTGTGTGATTGTGTGTGTGTATATGATGTGTGTGTGTGTGTGTGTGTGTGTGTGTGTGTGTGTGTGTGTGTGTGTGTGTAAAAGGATGAAGAGTCTCCGGTTGTTACTGCCTCCATGCGGCGTTTGCGTTTCAACCAGTTTGCGTCCCTGGTTTACGAGCAGGAGCTGTATATGACACCCAGAGACTTCCTCTTCTCCGTCATGCTGGAGGACGTGGGCCGTGAGTGACACACACACACACACACACACACACACACACACACACACACACACACACACACACACACACTAATATACACATACACACACACACACAAATATACCCATATATACAAAAATACACACACACACACACAACCCTCTGAGCTGGACTGTCTAATAGAAGCTGAATTGAGCTCCACAGTTTAGAAGCAGAAGAGCTGAAAGAGGGTCTCCAGGTTCTCTGGATGTTACTGAAGGTGTTTGTACAGAAGGTCAGTATCTGCAGATCTAAGATCAGCAGCTGGAACATAAACAGAGAGACGTTCTGTGATGTAGCAGGTTCTAGATTATTTGGAGTTTATAGACGAGTACAGAAGTTTAAAGTGTGTTCTAAAAGATACAGGTAGTCAGTGCAGCTCTTTAAAACAGGACTGATCTGAGATCTGTTTAGTGTTTGTTAGGATCCCAGCTGCTGCGTTCTGGACCAGCTGGACTGTTTTCATAGAAACTCCAATAAGAGACCATTACAGTCATCGACTCTGACCATTACAGTCATCAACTCTGACCAGTACAGCGATCAACTCTGACCATTACAGTGATCTACTCTGACCATTACAGCGATCAACTCTCACCATTACAGTGATCAACTCTCACCATTACAGCGATCAACTCTGACCAGTACAGTGATCAACTCTGACCAGTACAGTGATCAACTCTGACCATTACAGTGATCTACTCTGACCATTACAGCGATCAACTCTGACCATTACAGTGATCAACTTTGACCATTACAGTGATCAACTCTGACCATTACAGCGATGAACTCTGACCATTACAGTGATCAACTCTGACCATTACAGTGATCAACTCTGACCATTACAGTGATCAACTTTGACCATTACAGTGATCAACTTTGACCATTACAGCGATCAACTCTGACCATTACAGCGATCAACTCTGACCAGTACAGTGATCAACTCTGACCAGTACAGTGATCAGCTCTGCTGTAACAAACACAAGAACGAGTTTTTCTGCTGAGCTCATGTAGAAGACATGAATTCCCATCTGGTTGTTCAGGCTGAGTCGCATTACTGCATATCTGATGCATATCAGATTTCTTTATAGGATTAAGGGACATTTCCGCATATCAGATATGCATCAGATTTCAGTATAGGTTTGAGTTGCATTGCTGCATATCGGATATCAGATTTCAGTATATGATTGAGTCCATTGCTGCTTATCGGATATTTAGCAAATTTCAGTATAGGACTGAGTCACATTGCTGCTTATCGGATATGTATCAGATTTCAATATAGGATTTAGTCGCATTGCTGCGTATTGGATATGTAACAGATTTCAGTATAGGACTGAGTCACATTGCTGTTTATCGGATATGTATCAGATTTCAATATAGGATTTAGTCGCATTGCTGCGTATTGGATATGTATCAGATTTCAGTATAGGATTGAGTCACATTGCTGCTTATCGGCTATGTAACAGATTTCAGTATAGGATTGAGTCACATTGCTGCTTATCGGATATGTATCGGATTTCCGTATAGGATTGAGTCCATTGCTGCTTATCGGATATGTATCCGATTTCAGTATAGGTTTGAGTCGCATTGCTGCTTATCAGATATGTATCAGATTTCAGTGTAGGATTGAGTAGCATTGCTGCATATCTGATACATACCAGATTTCGGTATAGGTTTGAGCAGCATTGCTGCTTATCGGATATGTATCAGATTTCAATAAAGGGTTGAGTCACATTGCTGCTTATCGGATATGTATCAGATTTCGGTATAGATTTGAGTCACATTGCTGCTTATCAGATATGTATCAGATTTCGATAAAAGCTCGAGCTCTTCTGCTACAGCTTCCAGTAGGTAATGAGTAAATGGTCTCGGTGTAGTTAAGTAGGTAACTGATGAGGTAGTAAGCACTTCACACCTTTATTTACTGCCCAGATCTTTCAACCTCTGTCTTTTTGTCCCCTGCAGGTAAATTCCAGAAGAAGCACCTGACGAGAGCGGTGAGTGAAACCTGATCCAGATCAGTGATTCGGTTATTTCTCATATTAAATATGAAGTGTTTCTCATTATGATTAGTGAGAATATGAAGCCTGGAGACCACACTGGGCTCGGAATGAGGGTTATTCTTTATTTGGGAACGCTGGGATTCAGTCCAGCGTGTTAGTCCTAGCAGACAGAGGTTCACTCCCAGGTACAGTGTGAAGTAAAACAGGATCCACAGGAATTCAGGTGAATACAGGGAGAGGCTGTTGGTTGGGCTCGGCTTGATCTCTTTGTTGTAGGGATTGTTGTAGGAAGGGATTTATGATCAGTAGATAAGCTCTGCCCAAGTCACATTCTTCTTTATCTTCCTATACACACACACACACAGTTAGGCCCAGAAATATTTGGACAGTGACACAAGTAATGAGCCTTTATACTTTCTGCTCAGAATCGACCAAAGGTTGATTGGACGGTGCTTCACAGTACAGATGGACAATTACCCAAAACATACTGTGCAAGCAACCCTGGAGTGTTTAAGGCAAACAAGTGAAATATTCTGTAATGGTCGAGTCAATCACCAGATCTCAGCCTGATTGAGCGTGCACTTCACTGCTTAAGACACAGCTTAAGGTAGAAAGACCCTCAAACAAGCAACGACTGAAGACACCTGCAGTAAAGTCCTGGAGGAAACCCAGCGTTTGGTGATGTTCATGGGTTCCAGATACAAGGCAGTCATTGCCTGCCAAGAGTTCTTAAAAAGTGTTTAAAATGAACATTTTATTTACAGTAATGTTAATTTGTCCAATTACTTTTGAGCCCCTGAAATGAGGAGGCTCTGTAGAAAAATGGTTTTTGTTTAACCCCTTGAATTAAACCTGAAAGTCTACACTTCAATTGCATCCCAGTTGTTTCATTTTAAATCCAGTGATGAAGATTGTATCGCTGTCTAAATATTTCTGGACCTAACTGTCTGCATTGTTATACTCATAAGCTGCATGCATGGTGGAAGCACGGGCGTATGAATGTAGGAGTGTTCAGGAGCTTCTTGTTCATGTTACACCCCCAACGCTCACCAAGCCCTTTATTGGGAGGACCTGTACACCTCCTCCTTCATTAGACTATCTGATCAGCCAGTCGTCTAGCAGGAGAGCAGAAGAAAGCCATGCAGATACGGTCCAGCAGCATCAGATACTCTTCACATCCACTGTTAGAATGTGTGAACTGGTTTTGTCCGTCCTAATAACTGCTGACACAGCCTCGAGGATGAGAGAGGTCAGTGGAGAATGGCCAGACTGGTTCTAGTCCACTCAGATAATGTGGTGGATGGGCTACTACAGCTGAAAAAGCTGAGGCTACAGTGGACATAGGCTCCCCAACCTAGACGGCTGAAGAAACATAGCTGGAGCATCTCCACTTCTGCTGAGGCACATGGACTGTAGGGACGGTATGAATCCATGGACCCAACCTGCCTGGCGTGAACAGTCCAGGCTGGTGGAGGTGGTGTAATGGTTGTGGGGACTGTAGCACACTTTGGGCTGTTCCTACCCATCAATCATTGCTTGAATGACCCCAGACAGTTTGATTATAGCTGCTGACCATGTGCGTCAATCTATGGCCACAATCAATCATCTTCCAAAGCAAAAGTCTTCTCAGTCTTGGGCATGTGGTTGAGCAGGAGATTCCCAGCGCTTAAGAAGTCAGGAATTGCATGATGCTGTCATGGGAACATGGATCTGATCTCAGATGATCTCAGAGGAACGTTACCTCCAGCATCTTGTGGAATCTTATGGAAGTTCCTAATGAAGTGCTGAGTGAATGCATGTTGGATAACTTATAGACCCTAGAAATTCAAAAAGGTGACCATGGTGCTGTAATGTGATTGGCTCTTTTGCAGCAAGTGGAGAAGATGCTGACTCTGGCCTCTAAAGCCAAAGGAGGAAACAATCTGTTCAGAGGAATCGGCGACAACGGTATGTACACAGTGTTTTCTTCAGGTTTAAGTTGTTACTGATGGACACGGTCTGGAAAGTGCTTTGAGCTGCTGCTGGTATGAAAAGTGCTCAATAAATAAAGACAATGATGATGATGATTATTATTATTATTATTATTATTATTATTATTATTATTATTATTATTATTATTATTATTGATGTGCTTATTAGAAAGAGTCACTAGCATTAAAAGAATTGTTAGGGTGGTTTGATAGTCTAATTTAGTTAAGTAGTGATTATTAAACCGTGTGAACTGAATTAATATTAAAACCACAATATAACTTTTGAAACACTGACTTACTGTGCTGTACTAATGATATGAGAATGCTAGCTAGAACCGTTCCAGAGGTAGAATAAATGTCTGGAACTCTGAAGGAACGTTTTATACTGTGAGATGTTTGAGAACCCAAAAGAATCGTAGGTACTTATTATTCCACTGAGATACTACACTGTACTTATGATATGAGAACACTATCTAGAACTGCTCAAGAGGTAGAATAAACGTCTGGACCTCTGGAGGAATGTTTTATACTGTGAGATGTTTGAGAACCTCAAAGAATCATGAATTTTCGGCTCAGAACAAACCATGAGAACCAGTAAGGGTGGAAGTATCTGCACCATCATAGAGGAGAATACATGAAGAAGGGAAATGAAACCGGGACTTAAACTGAGATAAGGGTTCTAGATAAGGGAGGTGTTAGAGGTGGGGAGGTGTAGTCACTAGAGGAGCATCACTTACTTAGTTAGACACCTGAGCTGATAATTTAAAAGCCTTTATCTGATCAATACGTGTGTGTTCACTACCAGATCTGATTAGAACAGATAATAATCAGACATACAACACAAGGTAACATGATTATGTTATTGTGAGAGAAGTAGATCATATCGTGAGCTCCAGTTTGAAGGACAAAGTTAGGTTCCAGATTTCTCCTGGACGCCCCAGACATTGTATGAATTTGTTCAGTTCTTTCAGCAGCAAATCTTGATTTATCTTAATGAAGTACTGAGCAGTCAAAGCAGGTATTAGATGAGAACTGATAATAATACTGGGTTGTTTAGGAGAAGCTTGGAAAGAGTTAAATAAACACACTGTCGTATGGAAAACACTACTTACTCTATTAATAATAATCAGTATTAATAGGGTAAGTACAGCTTTTACACTATTGTTAAATGTTAATCAGTATTAATAGAGTAAGTAGAGCTTTTACACTTTATTATTAAATATTAATCAGTATTAATAGAGTAAGTAGAGCTTTTACACTTTATTATTAAATATCAATCAGTATTAATAAAGTGGAGCTTTTACACTTTATTAGAAAAAGCTCTACTTACTCTACTAATACTGTTTAATATTTAATAATAAAGTGTAAAATCACTACTTACTCTACTAATACTGTTTAATATTTAATAATAAAGTGTAAAATCACTACTTACTCTATTAATACTGTTTAATATTTAATAATAAAGTGTAAAAGCTCTACCTACTCTATTAATACTGATTAATATTTAATAATAAAGTGTAAAAGCTCTACCTACTCTATGAATACTGTTTAATATTTAATAATAAAGTGTAAAATCACTACTTACTCTATTAATACTGTTTAATAGTTAATAATAAAGTGTAAAAGCTCTACCTACTCTATTAATACTGATTAATATTTAAATAATAAAGTGTAAAAGCACTACTTACTCTATTAATACTGATTAATATTTAATAATAAAGTGTAAAAGCTCTACTTACTCTATTAATACTGATTAATATTTAATAATAAAGTGTAAAAGCTCTACTTACTCTATTAATACTGATTAATATTTAATAATAAAGTGTAAAAGCACTACTTACTCTATTAATACTGATTAATATTTAATAATAAAGTGTAAAAGCTCTACTTACTCTATTAATACTGTTTGAAGTGTTTACTGAGTAATTAAAGCTTCTCTCTTCTTCTCTTCATTACAGGGCTGATCTCCTACACTGAGTACCTGTTCCTCCTCACCATTCTCACCAGTAAGTCAATACACCAGCACTCAGAACCAGCTAGATGAGGTTTGGACGTGGCCCTGGTGCGGTTAAAGGGGAATTTCACAGAATTTTTTAAATCAGAATTTAATCACTGAGAGAATCATTCCGAGCAGTCTGGGTTATAATGGTTCAGATGTGTTTTACAGTGATGGTGAAGGTAACCAGGAGTCTCCATGTCTACAACACAAATACACACATTTTATTTATATATATATATATATATATATATATATATATATATATATATATATATATATATATATATATATATATATATATAGTAAGTGGGTGTGTGTTTTTATTTTTTCTCGACATCATTTGAACGATGGTGTTTACATTGTATAATGAGTCACAGTAAATGGACCAATAGAAACGCTCCACAATAGCTTGGGTAAATTTCCTTCAGGCTCAGTTCACTGTCAGTCAGTTTATAGAATATTTAATTACCATAACAACCACCAGAGGACCTACTAGCGTCTTATGGGTACACACACACACAAAATAGGGAGTAGTGAAAAACACACACTCTAGGGGGCAGTGAAACACACACACATACACGTTAGGGGGCAGTGAAACTGACACACACACTAGGGGGCAGTGAAACACACACACACACACACACTAAGGGGTGATAAAACACATACACACACACTAAGGGCGATGAAACACACACACACTAAGGGGGCGATGACACACACACACACTAAGGGCGATGAAACACACACACACACACACACTAAGGGGTGATAAAACACATACACACACACACTAAGGGCGATGAAACACACACACATTAAGGGGACGATGACACACACACACACTAAGGGGTGATGAAACACACACACACACTAAGGGCGATGAAACACACACACACACACACACACTAAGGGGTGATGAAACACACACACACACTAAGGGGCAATGAAACACACACACACTAAAGGGCCGATGAAACACACACACACACTAAAGGGGTGATGAAACACACACACACTAAAGGGGTGATGAAACACACACACACTAAGGGCGATGAAACACACACACACTAAGGGCGATGAAACACACACACACTAAGGGCGATGAAACACACACACACTAAGGGCGATGAAACACACACACTAAGGGCGATGAAACACACACACACACACACTAAGGGCGATGAAACACACACACACTAAGGGCGATGAAACACACATACTAAAGGGCCGATGAAACACACACACACACTAAGGGGTGATGAAACACACACACACTAAGGGCGATGAAACACACACACTAAGGGCGATGAAACACACACACACACACACTAAAGAGGCGATGAAACACACACACACACTAAGGGGTGATGAAACACACACACACACTAAGGGCGATGAAAAACACACACACTAAGGGGCGATGAAACACACACACACTAAGGGGCGATGAAACACACACACACACACTAAGGGGCGATGAAACACACACACACACTAAGGGGCGATGAAACACACACACACACTAAGGGCGATGAAACACACACACACATTAAGGGCAATGAAACACACACACACTAAAGGGGCGATGAAACACACACACACACTAAGGGCAATGAAACACACACACACTAAAGGGGCGATGAAACACACACACACACTAAAGGGGCGATGAAACACACACACACACACACACACACACACACACACACTAAACCTAGCCCTGGTTAGGTGTCTGTATGAGCTGCTGAGGTGATGATGTAGGCGTCAGTGAAGGGGAGACACCGGCCGCCCTCCAATCAGCCGCTCTGCCAGGTCTGAGTTCTGAAGTGTTTGGTGCTCGTCTTGAATCTCAGCTCTTCCATCGCTCTGGATTTAATGTTGCTCCTGTTTGTCACGTGACCAAGAAGACGCTCTCGAATCCGATCTGAGGAGGTTCTGGTGGTTTTAATAGTAAACAAAACATCTGTATTTGTATGGAGACCCCTGCTTACTATCACCACCACTGAACAGAACATCTACCATCAACCGTTTGGAACCAAACCCGCTCGGAACGCTGGACTTCTCACCAGCTACCGAGAATTCTCCCCCGTAGATCAGCAGAGATCTTCCACTGTGGGTGTTTTTTTGTTTTGAGGAGCATCTTGTGGGCGCACAGCTCCCCCTTGTGTTCTGCCAGAGCCATAACAGAGCTGCAGCTGTGAAGCACGACTGCTGTAGGACCTGCTAATGTGCCTCGTGTCTCTATCCAGCAGCTCGTGGTCACTGATTGCTTCTCGTTTCCCGTTCTGCTGAAGAACTCTGTCTGTGGTTTGACCGGCCACCTAAATCTCAAATGGCTTCATCTGCTGGGCGTCCTGCGCTGTAGGCGTGGTCAGAACTTCACTAGATGCTTTTTGGAAGTGCTGGTGTTTGTGCAGCTTAGAAGATCAGCTCCACTGACCATACAGGAGCTCCACTTCCAGACTGTAGTCCATTTGATTCTCTGTATACTTTATTACTCTGTTCTTTAATGATCAGGACCCCCACAGGACCACCACAGAGCAGATACTATTAGGGAGGTGGGTCATTCTCAGCACTGCACTGACACTGACGTGGGGTTGGGGTGTTAGTGTGTGTTGTGCTGGTGTGACTTGATCAGACACCTCAGTGTCACTGCTGGACTGAGAATCATCCACCAACCGAAACTATCCAGACAGCAGTGTCCTGTGGGCGGCGTCCTGTGTCCACTGATGAAGAACTAGAGGAACACAAACTGTGCAGCAGCAGATGAGCTACTGTCTCTGACTTTACATCTACAAGGTAGACCAGCAAGTAGTAGGAGTGTCTAATAGAGTGGACAGTGAGTGTCAGTGTCACTGCAGTGCTGAGAATGACCCACCTCCTTAATAGTATCTGCTCTGTGGTGGTCCTGATCATTAAAGAACAGAGTAATAAAGTATACAGAGAATCAGATGAACTACAGTCTGTAAGTGGAGCTCCTACCTGGTCTGTGGAGCTGATACAGTGGACAGTGAGTGGAGGTCCTGTATGGTCTGTGGAGCTGATACAGTGGACAGTGAGTGTAGGTCCTGTATGGTCAGTGGAGCTGATACAGTGGACAGTGAGTGGAGGTCCTGTATGGTCAGTGGAGCTGATACAGTGGACAGTGTGAGAAGTAGAAGCTAGGAGGTGGTAGAGTGCCAGAGTCCAGCCCACACTAGATGATGTGATGTTATTAGAAGTGTAATTCTTTGGGGTCAGTAGAGTGTTTGGGTAGTTTCAGCGTGATGGCCTACTTTCAGATGCTGCTCTTGAAGCTCCAGGCAACCCAGAGTGAAATATTGAAAGTGTTTGCATGAGAGTAAACTTGGGTTTTAGCTTACACGTCCAGAAACGCATGAATGAACAATATTGGCTGTATCTCAAATCCTAGTGAGTGTCTAAGTAGGCTGTCTAGGTAGTGAGTGTGTAAGTATCAGTGTTCTCTCCTCATCTCTCCTCATAAAACAGATTACTGAGACACTCTAGTTAGAAAGAGACTGCGTCACGGCTTGTTCCCACACATTGCAGCACGCCACCGGTGGTTTAGCTGGTTGCTAAGCTACCGGCCAGCATCCAAAACAATAGCCCGAGGCTTAAAACTCTGCTAGCATAAATGCTAATGTCTGGAGTATAAAAGTGTAAATGGTGAAGGACTCGTTACAGAGTTGATAATAAAATACCGTTTTGTGTGATTATATGACCAGAAACACATTAAAACTCCAGAGAGAATCAAAATAACTTTTTAAAACCACTTCACTGCTCCTAGATTAGCCTGCGGTGCATCATGGGATTGTCTTAGCGGCTGAGGAAGCGTTCGATGCTTCCTTAAAATCAGGTCTAAATAAGGTTTCTCAGTAGAAGCATGTTTAAGGTATGAAAGAATTGGGACAGTCTACATGTCGGGAGTTCATACTATGATGTAAATGCTGCCTATGTAGGAGCTCAGTAGGATTTGAGACACAGCCCTAATATACAAGGTAGCACTGCTCCCTCACTGCTAGAAGGGTCTGTGGATATAAGCCACACCTCCCAATATGTTTGGTGAGCTTACCCATTCTGTTCTGATTGGTCAAGTCACAGTTTGCAGCCCGACACTGTTGCGGCTGTACTGGCAATAGCACAGGTTCTAGTGGTTTAGCTCTCTGTTTGTTGTGTAAGAGGAGTGCCAAGTTGGCAGGGAGGCGGGGAATAAGGACTGTGTTACGAGATGACATCACATTGTAACAGAGAAAAGGGCTTGTATTCCAACAAGGCATTTTAAGCAGCTTAGACAAGTGGTTTCTGTGGAAGAGAGTACATAACGTCCAGTAGAAAGCCATTTGGGATTCAGTCTGTAGCGGAACAGAAGTTCCTCTTCAGAAATCAGACTCAGGCAGAGTTCAGTGGTAACTGAATGTCTTACTACAGTTTTCCATTAAACAATAAACAAACATCACTCACCACCGCCCTCTAAAGGAGTTATTAATCAAATAAACAAACATCACTCACCACCGCCCTCTAAAGGAGTTATTAACATCAAATAAACAAACATCACTCACCACCGCCCTCTAAAGAGTTATTAACAAACATCAAATAAACAAACATCACTCACCACCGCCCTCTAAAGGAGTTATTAACATCAAATAAACACACATCACTCACCACCGCCCTCTAAAGGAGTTATTAACATCAAATAAACAAACATCACTCACCACCGCCCTCTAAAGGAGTTATTAACAAACATCAAATAAACAAACATCACTCACCACCGCCCTCTAAAGGAGTTATTAACAAACATCAAATAAACAAACATCACTCACCACCGCCCTCTAAAGGAGTTATTAACAAACATCAAATAAACATCACTCACCACCGCCCTCTAAAGGAGTTATTAACAAACATCAAATAAACATACATCACTCACCACCGCCCTCTAAAGGAGTTATTAACAAACATCAAATAAACAAACATCACTCACCACCGCCCTCTAAAGGAGTTATTAACATCAAATAAACAAACATCACTCACCACCGCCCTCTAAAGGAGTTATTAACAAACATCAAATAAACAAACATCACTCACCACCGCCCTCTAAAGGAGTTATTAACAAACATCAAATAAACACACATCACTCACCACCGCCCTCTAAAGGAGTTATAAACAAACATCAAATAAACAAACATCACTCACCACCGCCCTCTAAAGGAGTTATTAACACACATCAAATAAACACACATCACTCACCACCGCCCTCTAAAGGAGTTATTAACAAACATCAAATAAACACACATCACTCACCACCGCCCTCTAAAGGAGTTATTAACAAACATCAAATAAACACACATCACTCACCACCGCCCTCTAAAGGAGTTATTAACAAACATCAAATAAACACACATCACTCACCACCGCCCTCTAAAGGAGTTATTAACAAACATCAAATAAACATCACTCACCACCGCCCTCTAAAGGAGTTATTAACAAACATCAAATAAACATCACTCACCACCGCCCTCTAAAGGAGTTATTAACAAACATCAAATAAACAAACATCACTCACCACCGCCCTCTAAAGGAGTTATTAACAAACATCAAATAAACAAACATCACTCACCATCGCCCTCTGAAGGAGTTATTAACAAACATCAAATAAACATCACTCACCACCGCCCTCTAAAGGAGTTATTAACAAACATCAAATAAACATCACTCACCACCGCCCTCTAAAGGAGTTATTAACAAACATCAAATAAACATCACTCACCACCGCCCTCTAAAGGAGTTATTAACAAACATCAAATAAACAAACATCACTCACCACCGCCCTCTAAAGGAGTTATTAACATCAAATAAACACACATCACTCACCACCGCCCTCTAAAGGAGTTATTAACAAACATCAAATAAACAAACATCACTCACCACCGCCCTCTAAAGGAGTTATTAACAAACATCAAATAAACAAACATCACTCACCACCGCCCTCTAAAGGAGTTATTAACAAACATCAAATAAACAAACATCACTCACCACCGCCCTCTAAAGGAGTTATTAACAAACATCAAATAAACATACATCACTCACCACCGCCCTCTAAAGGAGTTATTAACAAACATCAAATAAACAAACATCACTCACCACCGCCCTCTAAAGGAGTTATTAACAAACATCAAATAAACATCACTCACCACCGCCCTCTAACGGAGTTATTAACAAACATCAAATAAACAAACATCACTCACCACCGCCCTCTAAAGGAGTTATTAACAAACATCAAATAAACAAACATCACTCACCATCGCCCTTTAAAGGAGTTATTAACAAACATCAAATAAACAAACATCACTCACCACCGCCCTCTAAAGGAGTTATTAACACACATCAAATAAACACACATCACTCACCACCGCCCTCTAAAGGAGTTATTAACAAACATCAAATAAACAAACATCACTCACCACCGCCCTCTAAAGGAGTTATTAACGAACATCAAATAAACACACATCACTCACCACCGCCCTCTAAACGAGTTATTAACGAACATCAAATAAACACACATCACTCACCTCCGCCCTCTAAAGGAGTTATTAACGAACATCAAATAAACACACATCACTCACCACCGCCCTCTAAAGGAGTTATTAACGAACATCAAATAAACACACATCACTCACCACCGCCCTCTAAAGGAGTTATTAACATCAAATAAACACACATCACTCACCACCGCCCTCTAAAGGAGTTATTAACAAACATCAAATAAACACACATCACTCACCACCGCCCTCTAAAGGAGTTATTAACCAACATCAAATAAACCCACATCACTCACCACCGCCCTCTAAAGGAGTTATTAACGAACATCAAATAAACACACATCACTCACCACCGCCCTCTAAAGGAGTTATTAACGAACATCAAATAAACACACATCACTCACCACCGCCCTCTAAAGGAGTTATTAACAAACATCAAATAAACAAACATCACTCACCACCGCCCTCTAAAGGAGTTATTAACAAACATCAAATAAACAAACATCACTCACCACCGCCCTCTAAAGGAGTTATTAACAAACATCAAATAAACACACATCACTCACCACCGCCTTCTAAAGGAGTTATTAACAAACATCAAATAAACAAACATCACTCACCACCGCCCTCTAAAGGAGTTATTAACAAACATCAAATAAACAAACATCACTCACCACCGCCCTCTAAAGGAGTTATTAACATCAAATAAACAAACATCACTCACCACCGCCCTCTAAAGGAGTTATTAACAAACATCAAATAAACAAACATCACTCACCACCGCCCTCTAAAGGAGTTATTAACAAACATCAAATAAACAAACATCACTCACCACCGCCCTCTAAAGGAGTTATTAACATCAAATAAACACACATCACTCACCACCGCCCTCTAAAGGAGTTATTAACAAACATCAAATAAACAAACATCACTCACCACCGCCCTCTAAAGGAGTTATTAACAAACATCAAATAAACAAACATCACTCACCACCGCCCTCTAAAGGAGTTATTAACAAACATCAAATAAACAAACATCACTCACCACCGCCCTCTAAAGGAGTTATTAACAAACATCAAATAAACAAACATCACTCACCACCGCCCTCTAAAGGCGTTATTAACATCAAATAAACACACATCACTCACCACCGCCCTCTAACGGAGTTATTAACAAACATCAAATAAACAAACATCACTCACCACCGCCCTTTAAAGGAGTTATTAACAAACATCAAATAAACAAACATCACTCACCACCGCCCTCTAAAGGAGTAATTAACAAACATCAAATAAACAAACATCAGTCACCACTGCCCTCTAACGGAGTAATTAACAAACATCAAATAAACAAACATCAGTCACCACCGCCCTCTAAAGGAGTTATTAACAAATATCAAATAAACAAACATCACTCACCACCGCCCTCTAAAGGAGTTATAAACACACATCACTCACCACCGCCCTCTAAAGGAGTTATTAACAAACATCAAATAAACAAACATCACTCACCACCGCCCTCTAAAGGAGTTATAAACATCACATAAACAAACATCACTCACCACCGCCCTCTAAAGGAGTTATAAACATCACATAAACAAACATCACTCACCACCGCCCTCTAAAGGAGTTATAAACATCACATAAACAAACATCACTCACCACCGCCCTCTAAAGGAGTTATTAACAAACATCAAATAAACAAACATCACTCACCACCGCCCTCTAAAGGAGTTATTAACATCAAATAAACACACATCACTCACCACCGCCCTCTAAAGGAGTTATTAACAAACATCAAATAAACAAACATCACTCACCACCGCCCTCTAAAGGAGTTATTAACAAACATCAAATAAACAAACATCACTCACCACCGCCCTCTAAAGGAGTTATTAACAAACATCAAATAAACAAACATCACTCACCACCGCCCTCTAAAGGAGTTATTAACAAACATCAAATAAACAAACATCACTCACCACCGCCCTCTAAAGGCGTTATTAACATCAAATAAACACACATCACTCACCACCGCCCTCTAAAGGAGTTATTAACAAACATCAAATAAACAAACATCACTCACCACCGCCCTCTAACGGAGTTATTAACAAACATCAAATAAACAAACATCACTCACCACCGCCCTTTAAAGGAGTTATTAACAAACATCAAATAAACAAACATCACTCACCACCGCCCTCTAAAGGAGTAATTAACAAACATCAAATAAACAAACATCAGTCACCACTGCCCTCTAACGGAGTAATTAACAAACATCAAATAAACAAACATCAGTCACCACCGCCCTCTAAAGGAGTTATTAACAAATATCAAATAAACAAACATCACTCACCACCGCCCTCTAAAGGAGTTATAAACAAACATCAAATAAACACACATCACTCACCACCGCCCTCTAAAGGAGTTATTAACAAACATCAAATAAACAAACATCACTCACCACCGCCCTCTAAAGGAGTTATAAACATCACATAAACAAACATCACTCACCACCGCCCTCTAAAGGAGTTATTAACATCAAATAAACATCACTCACCACCGCCCTCTAAAGGAGTTATTAACAAACATCAAATAAACAAACATCACTCACCACCGCCCTCTAAAGGAGTTATTAACATCACATAAACAAACATCACTCACCACCGCCCTCTAAAGGAGTTATTAAACATAAACATATGTGGCAACTAAATATTTGAACATTGCAACTCTTGCACAATAACTGGTGTCGGCTTGATTCATTTGACCCCCAAAATTTAGAAGGCCTTCTTTTGTAATTCAGTTAGTGCTGAAGATAATAATAAATATAATAATAATAATAATAATGTTACTACTACTACCATTACTACTACTAATTATAATAATAGATATGGATGTAGTGCGTTGCTCTAAGCTTGCCTCCCGCAAGCTCTATTGCAGGCATGTGGCTTAGAGAATGTTCTGGAAAAGCTGCAGGGCTGCATCTCTGCTTTGCTCACTAACTGACGGGACCCTCGTTGTGTGATTGCAGAGCCGCGTACGGGCTTCCACATCGCCTTCAAAATGCTCGACATCGACGGCAACGAGCAGGTGGACAAGAAGGAGTTTGAGAAGGTACGGCATGCGCCTCCACTGACGCTGAATTCTTCTCGAAATTCCTGCTGTGTTCAGTCAGAAATGTACCCCAGCGTTTCTAAGCGAAGCCCCCTTTTCAGTGTTCTATCACGTTGTGGGCGAAAAGACAGACAGAATTTGACGAAAATCGTTTTTCCTAGTCTGGCTCAGTGGAGATCCGTCTCTTACCAAGGCTGGAAACGTTCCCCGTGTTCTCGGTCTCCATGGCAACAGTTAAAGCAGAACCCAGGGGTGATTATTTTATTTATTCCCCGCCCCCCCCGCCTTCTGTATTTTGCACCAGCGTCCCTTTAAGAGCCTGGTTTTAAAGGGAAAGTAAAGTATCGTGGCATGTGGCCAACGTACAGCATGCAGACATGCATGAAGCCAGTCCTCAGTTTGCTATATGGACAGAAAGAAAGTAGCCTCGAGCGCGAGCGTAGCATGCTGGCCTCCATGCATCCCATAATGAACCGGCCTCTCTTGCATCAGGAGCCTGAGATCCTCCCAGTGGTGTAGACGATGTCACTGTAATTAGTGTAAACCTTGCTGAGCTGATTGGACCCCGCGGTAGTGGGGGGGGTGTAGGTACTGTGGACGGTGTGGCCTGTAGATTGACCTGTGCTGCCTTGTGTCTTTGTTAATGCTGACGAAGGATTGCTGTGCTGAATGATGAGGTATGTGGTCGGGCATGCCTACTGTTACGTGTTAAACTGCCCTTGTGAGGTATGTGCCATCTCTGAAGTGGTAAAGTGACTGGACTCTTTTCTTCCCCAAGCTCAAGATCATCATTGGACAAAGAAAAGTTTCCAGGGATGCAGCCGAGGTGGGTTCTGTTTTATTTTTAAGGCGCTTATCATAATATACCTAGTTGCAGGTTGTTACGTTGGTTGGCGACCTCGATGTTGGGGCAGTACATAAAAATGTATACTGTGTCAGAGAAATAGTACATATACACTGAGAGATCTGAAAGAAATCAGAGTAATGGTATATATACACTGAGAAATGTGAAAGAAATCAGAGTAATAGTATATACACTGAGAAATGTAAAAGAAATCAGAGTAAGAGTATATATACACTGTGAGATCTGAAAGAAATCAGAGTAAGAGTATATATACACTGATAAATGTGAAAGAAATCGGAGTAATGGTATATATACACTGAGAAATGTGAAAGAAATCAGAGTAATGGTATATATACACTGATAAATGTAAACGAAATCGGAGTAATGGTACATATACACTGTGAGATCTGAAAGAAATCGGAGTAATAGTATATATACACTGATAAATGCAAAAGAAATCAGAGGAATGGTATATATACACTGAGAAATGTGAGAGAAATCAGAGTAATGGTATATATACACTGATAAATGTGAAAGAAATCAGAGTAATAGTATATATACACTGATAAATGTGAAAGAAATCAGAGTAATAGTATATATACACTGATAAATGTGAAAGAAATCAGAGTAATAGTATATATACACTGAGAAATGTAAAAGAAATCAGAGTAATGGTATATATACACTGATAAATGTGAAAGAAATCAGAGTAATAGTATATATACACTGATAAATGTGAAAGAAATCAGAGTAATAGTATATATACACTGAGAAATGTAAAAGAAATCAGAGTAATGGTATATATACACTGATAAATGTGAAAGAAATCAGAGTAATGGTATATATACACTGAGAAATGTGAAAGAAATCAGAGTAATGGTATATATACACTGAGAAATGTGAACGAAATCAGAGTAATGGTACATATACACTGATAAATGTGAAAGAAATTAGAGTAATGGAATATATACACTGAGAAATGTAAAAGAAATCAGAGTAATAGTACATATACACTGAGAAATGTAAAAGAAATCAGAGTAATGGTATATATACACTGAGAAATGTGAAAGAAATCAGAGTAATGGTATATATACACTGAGAAATGTGAAAGAAATCAGAGTAATAGTATATATACACTGAGAAATGTAAAAGAAATCAGAGTAATAGTATATATACACTGAGAAATGTGAAAGAAATCAGAGTAATAGTATATATACACTGATAAATGTAAAAGGAATCAGAGTAATGGTGTATATATACACTGAGAAATGTGAAAGAAATCAGAGTAATGGTATATATACACTGATAAATGTAAAAGGAATCAGAGTAATGGTATATATACACTGATAAATGTAAAAGGAATCAGAGTAATGGTATATATACACTGATAAATGTAAAAGAAATCAGAGTAATAGTATATATACACTGAGAAATGTGAAAGAAATCAGAGTAATAGTATATATACACTGATAAATGCAAAAGAAATCAGAGTAATGGTGTATATATACACTGAGAAATGTGAAAGAAATCAGAGGAATGGTATATATACACTGATAAATGCAAAAGAAATCAGAGTAATGGTGTATATATACACTGAGAAATGTGAAAGAAATCAGAGTAATGGTATATATACACTGATAAATGTAAAAGAAATCAGAGTAATAGTATATATACACTGATAAATGTAAAAGAAATCAGAGTAAGAGTATATATACACTGAGAAATGTAAACGAAATCAGAGTAATGGTATATATACACTGATAAATGTAAAAGAAATCAGAGTAATGGTATATATACACTGATAAATGTAAAAGAAATCAGAGTAAGAGTATATATACACTGATAAATGTAAAAGAAATCAGAGTAAGAGTATATATACACTGATAAATGTAAAAGAAATCAGAGTAAGAGTATATATACACTGAGAAATGTAAACGAAATCAGAGTAATGGTATATATACACTGATAAATGTAAAAGAAATCAGAGTAATGGTATATATACACTGAGAAATGTAAAAGAAATCAGAGTAATAGTACATATACACTGAGAAATGTAAAAGAAATCAGAGTAATGGTATATATACACTGAGAAATGTGAAAGAAATCAGAGTAATAGTATATATACACTGAGAAATGTGAAAGAAATCAGAGTAATAGTATATATACACTGAGAAATGTGAAAGAAATCAGAGTAATAGTATATATACACTGATAAATGTAAAAGAAATCGGAGTAATAGTATATATACACTGATAAATGTAAAAGGAATCAGAGTAATGGTATATATACACTGATAAATGTAAAAGAAATCAGAGTAATAGTATATATATACACTGATAAATGTAAAAGAAATCAGAGTAATAGTATATATATACACTGATAAATGCAAAAGAAATCAGAGTAATGGTGTATATATACACTGAGAAATGTGAAAGAAATCAGAGGAATGGTATATATACACTGATAAATGTAAAAGAAATCAGAGTAATAGTATATATACACTGATAAATGTAAAAGAAATCAGAGTAAGAGTATATATACACTGAGAAATGTGAAAGGAATCAGAGTAATGGTATATATACACTGATAAATGTGAAAGAAATCAGAGTAATAGTATATGTACACTGATAAATGTAAAAGAAATCAGAGTAATGGTATATATACACTGATAAATGTGAGAGAAATCAGAGTAATAGTATATATACACTGATAAATGTGAAAGAAATCAGAGTAATAGTATATATACACTGATAAATGTGAAAGAAATCAGAGTAATAGTATATATACACTGATAAATGTGAAAGAAATCAGAGTAATGGTATATATACACTGATAAATGTGAAAGAAATCAGAGTAATGGTATATATACACTGAGAAATGTGAAAGAAATCAGAGTAAGAGTATATATACACTGAGAAATGTAAAAGAAATCAGAGTAATGGTGTATATATACACTGAGAAATGTAAAAGAAATCAGAGTAAGAGTATATATACACTGAGAAATGTAAAAGAAATCAGAGTAAGAGTATATTTAAATGTAAATGTGAGTTAGACGTAGAAGTATCTGGTCCTCACAGCTCTGTGAATGTGAGTTAGACGTAGAAGAAGTAGAAGGTCCTCACAGCTAGACGTAGAAGAAGTAGAAGGTCCTCACAGCGTTGTAAATGTGAGTTAGACGTAGAAGAAGTAGAAGGTCCTCACAGCGCTGTAAATGTGAGTTAGACGTAGAAGAAGTAGAAGGTCCTCACAGTGCTGTAAATGTGAGTTAGACGTAGAAGAAGTAGAAGGTCCTCACAGCGCTGCCTCATAAGCAGCTTGGTCAGTGTGGCGTGCGCGAAGACGTAGAAGAAGTAGAAGGTCCTCACAGTGTTGTGAATGTGAGTTAGATGTAGAAGAAGTATCTGGTCCTCACAGTGTTGTAAATGTGAGTTAGACGTAGAAGAAGTAGAAGGTCCTCACAGCGCTGTAAATGTGAGTTAGGCGTAGAAGAAGTAGAAGGTCCTCACAGCGCTGTAAATGTGAGTTAGGCGTAGAAGAAGTAGAAGGTCCTCACAGCGCTGCCTCATAAGCAGCTCGGTCAGTGTGGCGTGCGCGTCACTTCTCGTGGTTAAGTGTTAGCTGTGCTGCAGAGTGATTGCAGAGTGCTCTGCTCCTGTAAATGGTCTTTGATGTTGATGTATCTGGAGTGGGTTGGGCTAATGGAGTAATCAGGTGGCTTGCTGTGTTTATCCAGGCTGCGGCCGCGGAGGACAGCGACGAGCCCAGCACCACGCTGCAGGCCTTCTTCTTCGGCCGCAAGGGTCAGAACAAACTCCAGTACCTAGAGTTCTGCAGGTGGGTTACCGAGACTTATAATATTCTTTAATGATCAGGACCCCCACAGGACCACCACAGAGCAGGTACTATTAGGGAGGTGGAGCATTCTCAGCACCGCAGTCACATTGACATGGTGGTGGTGTGTTAGTGTTAGTGTGTTGTGCTGGTGTGACTGGTGCACCTCAGAGTCACTGCTGGACTGAGAATCGTCCACCGACCAAAACTATCCAGACAGCAGTGTCCTGTGGGTGGCGTCCTGTGTCCACTGATGAAGAACTAGAGGAACACTAGAAACTGTGCAGCAGCAGATGAGCTACTGTCTCTGACTTCACATCTACAAGGTGGACCAGCAAGTAGTAGAAGTGTCTACTAGAGTGGACAGTGAGTGTTGGTTGTGTGCAGGTTCATGGAGGACCTGCAGGCGGAGGTGCAGGAGATGGAGTTCCTGCAGTTCTCAAAGGGCATGGACACCATGAGGAGGGAGGATTTCGCCGAGTGGCTGCTGTACTACACCAACGAAGAGGACAACGAGGCCTATCTGGAGAACCTGAGGAAAAGAATACCCACCGGAGAGGTGACCCAAACACAGTAGTAATGTTTCAGACACGACCAGTAAAGCCAGCACAGTGTAGGCACTGATTAGTATAGCAAGCAGGTACTGGGACATACTGGGGACTGGGATATCGGCGATGACCGTGTCCTGATATGGAAAGGACGGATAGGCTACAGAAAGTGGAGACCCCCGACTATGGGGCTGTTGTTGAGTATAGCATCAAGACACACTAAACATACTCTAATAGTATTATACTCTATAGTAAAAATACTCTATAGTATAGTATAGTAGTTCAGCTGTTGACTCAATGCAAGCTGCACTGTGACCATCGTGAGTTACTCTGTTCGCACTAGTGAACGCTGAGCTTTAGCGTGCGCCGAGAGCAGCAGATACTTTGGAGGGTCCGGGGGGTCCACAGATCTCTACCTTTACATTTAAAGATGGAGCCACTTCCGTCTGTTTAGTCTCTGTATTGTGTTTCATAATATTCAGTATTATTTAATGTGTAAGTAAATCAGAATCAGATAAATGAGAAAATGAATATGAAAGCAGTAACACTGAACAAGTACAAGTCATACACGACACATACGATACATTATTTTATTTTTTTTATTATTATTATTATTTTATTATTATTGTAATAGCTTGTTTTTCCCTCTTAAATTTCTATTAAACTATTTTACTTTTTTTATTATTTGTAATCTTATTTTTTTATTAATTAAATGTTAACTTCTATCTATTTTTTAGTATTATTATTATTATTATTTCTATTTTATATTGACGGTTATTTTAAAAATTTTATTTATTGTATATTAGTGACTTTCTTCTCAGTTGTTTTAATTTATAATTATTTAATTTTGTGTTTATTTTCTTAATGTCAATCCCTGTCCATGTAAATGCTCGGCTACATTGAAAATGAGGGTTGCCCTCAATGTACATCCAAGCTTAAATAAATCTTGATTGATTGATTGATATCCCAGCACAGGATCTCCATGTGTTGGACTATATTGGAATTTTTAACATATCAGCGCTCTCCAAAGACAAACAACCATCTACAAAATGCCAACTTTCCAGAAGAGAACCAAAATATACTTTACTTTTAATGAAAGTCAATGAAACCAGAATATTTTCTAAACCATTTTGGAGAATTTCTATTGGTCCAGTCTTCGTTAATTTTTGATGGACTGTGAAAGACAGCTCTAGAGCTCCAAAAAATGGAGATACTCTGTTTTCTTTGGAGAGCAAGGATATCATTTTAGGAAACGTTCACAGTACAAGATAATACTCCAGGTTTGCTAATGCCAACCTTAGCCAGGCACCCTTACGCTACTTGTTCCCGTTGGAGTGAAAGAGTCTATATATATATATATCTCATGAACTGTACCTGTATCTCTCTCCCTGCTAGAGCATCACCTTTGAGGAGTTCAAGGCCTTCTGTCTCTTTTCCAATAACCTGGAGGACTTTGCCTTATCCATGAAGATGATTGCTGAAGCTAACCGGCCGATCGGAATGGGTAAGCATCCACACAGCCATCGATTTTATTTATTTTATACTCGGAGCGCGTCGAGAGGTCTCCAATGATCACCTCAAATGGTTTGGTTCTGAACTGGAAATTCATCTAAGGCAAAACATGGAAACGAGCCAAAACTTAGTTCCTAAGAACCTCCAGCAGTTGGCTCGTCTAACCACAGTGCATTGCACCTGGAACCCTGGAGCTAGAACCCTAATTAGGTTGGCGTCCTGCCCAGGTTGGGAACTCGGGACCTAAGCAGTTTTCCCTGTTAGATATATCAGCTGTCGCTGATATTGTAATTAAATGCCTGAAGACACTCTGGACTTCCAGGAATTTGATATTTAGTTCCTCCTGACAGCTTGTGACACACTATCCTCGGCCGGGGCGCTCTCTCCCCGGGCGTCCGATGCATTGCTGTGATGACCAGCGTGCTTTCCTCCGCAGCTCAGTTTAAGAGGGCGGTGAAGATCGCCACGGGAGAGGAGCTCTCCGAGAACGTCCTGGACACGGTGTTCAAGATTTTCGACGTGGACGGGGACAACTGCCTGAGCCATAAAGAGTTCATCGGCGTGATGAAAGACAGAGTTCTGCGGGGTCTCCGGGTGAGATATCATAATGTTTTCCTTTATGTGGTCAGTCAAGATTTTGTAACACTGGTGTATTGGACAAAGCTAATCAGGGGTCCAGGGGTCAGCAGCTTCTATATTGGTGGAATGATGGGAATTGGTTAGAACCAGTGCTGGGAGTTTATGGAATTCTTGTTTTTTCCTTCTTTAATTCTTTGAACATGGAGAAATGACCACAGTGGGAACACCTGTGGCCAGTAAGCCGTCCTAATTGGTTGACCCGTTGGTTTTAGATGGTTTCAGCCTTTAAGAGAACTTCGTTGTGTGAGCACGGTGGTTCTGAATGTGTACGCTTTCCTGTGTGTGCAGGTCCGATCCAACCAGGGTGTGTCTGGATTCTGGAAGTGTGTGAAGAGAGAGACGCTAAAAGGGGCTCAGGAGGCCCTCAGCCGCAGCGGCAGCAGCCCCTTCTGAGCCTGTTCAAAACCACAGTTCTACACACTTTAGTTGGAGTGTTTACACAAGCATCTGAGTGTTATAAGCATGTGCGTTAGAAAAGGGGTGGAGCTAAATTTGGCAGGATGTAGCTGAGCGCCCCTCTTTAATTAGGGAAGGTGGTGGGGTAGTAAATCACTGCCGGTGTACAATGACGAATTCAACAATGCTTTATTGAAGAACACATGTTGGGAGTTTAGCCCAAAACATAAATCTGACAATGGCTCCTACATAAGGTCCACGTGATCCCTGCTTTCCATACAGTCTACACAGGCCCTGCGGTCCATACACTCCATACAGTCCCTGAGGTCCATACACTTGGTACAGGCCCTGCGGTCCATAATTCCCATACAGTCCCTGCGGTGCATACAGCCCATACAGTCCCTGAGGTCCGTACACTTGGTACAGGCCCTGCGGTCCATACTTCCCGTACAGTCCCTGAGGTCCATACACTTGGTACAGTCCCTGCGGTCCATACACTCCATACAGTCCCTGAGGTCCATACTTCCTGTACAGTCCCTGAGGTCCATACTTCCCGTACAGTCCCTGCGGTGCATACTTCCCGTACAGTCCCTGAGGTCCATAATTCCCATGCATTTCCTGCGGTCCATACACTTGGTACAGTCCCTGCGGTCCATACTTCCCATACAGTCCCTGCGGTGCATACTTCCCGTACAGTCCCTGCGGTGCATACTTCCCGTACAGTCCCTGAGGTCTATAATTCCCATGCATTTCCTGCGGTCCATACACTTGGTACAGTCCCTGCGGTTCATACTTCCCGTACAGTCCCTGCGGTGCATACTTCCCGTACAGTCCCTGCGGTGCATACTTTCCGTACAGTCCCTGCGGTGCATACTTCCCGTACAGTCCCTGAGGTCCATAATTCCCATGCATTTCCTGCGGTCCATACACTTGGTACAGTCCCTGCGGTTCATACAGCCCATACAGGCCCTGCGGTCCATACTTCCCGTACAGTCCCTGCGGTGCATACAGCCCATACAGTCCCTGCGGTCCATACTTCCCGTACAGTCCCTGCAGTCCATACACTTGGTACAGTCCCTGCGGCCCATACACTCCATACTCTTCCTATAGTCCATACTTTCCGTACAGTCCTCTGTACAGTCTGATTGGAAAGCAGGGTTTTTTTTATATGAGCCATGCGTCCAATATGGCCCCTGCGGTCCATGTGATCCATGTGGCCCCTAAAGTCCATACAGTATGTACTGTTCCTGTGGTCCATACAGTCCTGTTTGGGCAACTTGTGTATTGTAATTGGGAGTTTATTATACTTGGAGTTTACTAGGGTCCTCATAGCAAACTCTTAGCAACACCTTCCAACCATCTGGGATACCATAGCAACTGCCAACAAAATACTAAAGCAACTACTTGGGATGTCATAGTAACCGTTTAGGATCCCATGGTAACCGCCTTGCAAACACCTTGCAACCATCTGGGATACCATAGCAACTGCCAACAAAATACTAAAGCAACTACTTGGAATGTGATAGTAACCATTTAGGATACCATGGTAACCACCTTGCAAACACCTTGCAACAATCTGGGATACCATAGCAACTGCCAACAAAATACTAAAGCAACTACTTGGGATGTGATAGTAACCATTTAGGATACCATGGTAACCGCCTTGCAAACACCTTGCAACCATCTGGGATACCATAGCAACTGCCAACAAAATACTAAAGCAACTACTTGGGATGTGATAGTAACCATTTAGGATACCATGGAAACCGCCTTGCAAACACCTTGCAACCATCTGGGATACAATAGCAGCTGCCTACCAACAACATAGCAACCATCAATATAATGAACCCGCAGTGATAATAAACTCCCATCTAATAAACTTGCAGTATGATAACCACACAGTATATAAACTCCCAGTGTAATACACTCCCCACTTACTAAACTCCCAGTGTAATGCACTCCCCACTTACTAAACTCCCAGTGTAATACACTCCCCACTTACTAAACTCCCAGTGTAATGCACTCCCCACTTACTAAACTCCCAGTGTAATGCACTCCCCACTTACTAAACTCCCAGTGTAATACACTCCCCACTTACTAAACTCCCAGTGTAATACACTCCCCACTTACTAAACTCCCAGTGTAATACACTCCCCACTTACTAAACTCCCAGTGTAATACACTCCCCACTTACTAAACTCCCAGTGTAATACACTCCCCACTTACTAAACTCCCAGTGTAATACACTCCCCACTTACTAAACTCCCAGTGTAATGCACTCCCCACTTACTAAACTCCCAGTGTAATACACTCCCCACTTACTAAACTCCCAGTGTAATACACTCCCCACTTACTAAACTCCCAGTGTAATGCACTCCCCACTTACTAAACTCCCAGTGTAATACACTCCCCACTTACTAAACTCCCAGTGTAATGCACTCCCCACTTACTAAACTCCCAGTGTAATACACTCCCCACTTACTAAACTCCCAGTGTAATGCACTCCCCACTTACTAAACTCCCAGTGTAATACACTCCCCACTTACTAAACTCCCCGTGTAATACACTCCCCACTTACTAAACTCCCAGCATGCGTTCTCTGAGGTAAAGAGTTAACAGAGACTCTCCAGAGACGTTTTATGACGTGTGGCTTTCAGGCTGAATATCTAAAGGAAAGGACGATGACGGTATGTTTCGGAGATGTTTACGAGGACTGTCAGTCTGTTATTTGCGGCGTGGTACTATGAAATTTCGTCCAGATGTTCCAGACAGATCAAAGAAACAGGCCCTCGGTGTGAGCTGCTTCACTCTCCGCGTTAAAGGAGACGAAAGGAAGCGATTTCTCTGCGTTTGAGGCTTTAATAATGTGATACTTGCTAATAATAATAATAATAATAATAATAATAATACGCTTGACCGGCACTGAGCTTCACGTAAGGCTTGGGTGTAGTGTTGTTTACACGTTTCCTTTATTTTGTAATTTATTGGGTGACGCTTCGTTGTTCTTCCATCACTGTGATAGATGTTCCTCGCGTGATGTTTCCTGTGGGGTTTTTTTTTCTGCATAAACTACTTCGTATTCTGGGGCTGTTGGTTTAAGTCTGTTTACCGAACAGCTTGTTTACACAGCGGCGGGATTTTGGGATTAAAGGGGAATTTCACTGACTTTTCAAACGCTCTGCGTTATTCAAGTGCTGTAATTAATTCATTGAGTCGTTCAGAGTCAGGCCTGTTCACAGTGGTGGTGAATGGAACCAGACGTCCACCTCTAAAAGCTCCCTCACTTATTACATGAAATGGTTATGAATAGACTGCCTGATGGCTGAGATGCAGCTTATGCGAAAGTTTGGGTACGATGGTCACATGATGAAGAAAGGTCACATGACCTTCCACTAAGGAAGTTCTTAGTGTAAGTTAGTGAAAACACAGTGTCTGTTTATAATATTTAATATAAACCAGTCAAAAGTCTGTTCGTCCACCTATAAATCCTGATCATAAAGTTATATACTGTGATATGAGGGCCAGTTGCCTAGCAGCATCCTAGCAACAACTTACACTGCATAGTACCACCTTACAACATCTTTGCAACCATCTGGAATACCAAAGCAACCACTTGGCAACACATTAGCCAACATCTGGGATGCCTTAGCAACTACCACTTTACAACCATTTAAAACACCATGGCCACTGCCTAACAACGCCCTAGCAACCGCTTGAGATATTACAGCAACCACCTTGCAACATTCTAGCGCCTACTTGGATGCCATCTAGGATGCCTTAGCAACTGCCTAACGACAACCTACTAATTACTTGGAATACCAAAGCTACCACCTTACATCTTATCATCTCGAAACCACTTGGGATACCATAGCAACCACTTAGAAAACATAGCAACACATTAGCCATCATCTGGGATGCCAAAGTAGCTGCAACAACCAACGAATCACTTGGGATATTATAGCGACCATGTAGCGACACCCTAACAACCACTTGGGATACCACAGCAACCACTTGAGATCCCATAGCAACCTTTTGCAACCATAGTCTAGAATTTAATATACACTACCAGTCGAGAGTTTGAGCACACCTACATGAATGTTCAGTTAAAGAAAGTTTATTGGTTTTAAAAGTCCTTTTTTAAGAGCTGATTTCTGAGCAGGGTCACTGGTGGTTTCGTATAGTAAAATAAGAAGGTTCTGGGTTGTAGTCCAGTGTTCTCCTTGATCCCACTCATCAGCTTGTGAAACGCCCATCGCTGGGTTTAAGTGGGTGAGCAGGAAAAACACTACAGTGTGCAGGACAGTTGTGGACATGGTGACCGCTGGTTCCCGTCACCACCACTCGAGTCTCTGCAATCAAGCAGCTCACTCTGAATGACTCTGTTTACATCGCCCTTGTGTTACGCAGAAAATCCTTTGAAAAACTGGTGGAGCTGCCCTTTTTTTTCGTCTGGGGTCTTTAGTGGGGATTGGACTTGACTGGTGGGCGGTGCTTTTACTGTATTTGTCTCTTGACTTGATTTGAATGTGATCTGTCTCAGTGCTGTCTTTGTATCAGTGGCTTATATGTGAAAAGACTGTCACGTTAAATAACTATTAAATGTGAGTTTGGGTGAAGAGATGAGTGTTGGTCTTGTTTATCAGCTCCACTGACCATACAGGAGCTCCACTTACAGACTGTAGTTTATCTGATTCTCTGTATACTTTATTAATCTGTTCTTTAATGATCAGGACCCCCACAGGACCCCCACAGAGCAGGTACTATTAGAGAGGTGGGTCATTCTCAGCACTGCAGTGACACTGACATGGTGGTGGTGTGTTAATGTGTGTTGTTCAAACACTGTATCCACTCACTGTCTCCTATATATATATATATATATATATATATATATATATACACTGAGTGACTATATATCATGGCCTTAATTATTCAGAAAATTTAAAAAAATGGTGAAACTTCCCTTCAAAGAATTATATTACTTTTATATTATAATGATATTACTTTTTGTCTTCTTTGTGATTATTAAAGATATGTTTTATAATAATAATATTAATAATAATAATAATCATAATAATAATAATAATAATAACAATAATAATAATTATTATTATTATTATTATTATTTACATCCGGAATGAGAGGCTACAGGTATTTTTTTAGCCACCAGCGCGTCCTCAAGCCCCGCCCCTCCTTCGTTCGGATTGGCTACGCGTTCACTCAATCATCTTCGGGACGCTTTGGGGACTGCTTTTGAGTTCGAGCAGCTTAGCCAATCACCGCGCAGGAGGTGCGTACTATTAACCAATCCCAACGCAGCAGGGCGGGGCGTGTCGGAATACGGGCGGGAAAAAAAGCAGCGCGCGAGCAGTCTCTGAGGCAACCAGAAATTTGGTTTGAAGACGAGCGACGCTTTTCTGTGTTTCTCTCGTTTCTTTCGCTAATAAACCAACAAAAAACACACAGAAAGGACGAAGACGGGTTGTTCGCCGTTTTGTTTTTCTTTGTTCGGGTTAAAGCGACGCGAACGTTGACTATTCTTAGGAATTGTTTCGTTGTTGTTTACGGTTCGAGCTAAACGCACGATTTTCGGCGGCGAGAAGCCTCAACGGGTTTTTATATTTAGCGCGAGATGCGCGCGCGCGAGTGATAGAGAGAGAGAGAGTGAGAGAGAGAGGAGTGTGATAGAGTGAGAGAGAGACAGACAGAGAGAGAGATAGAGAGAGAGAGGAGTGTGATAGCGAAAGAGTGTTAGAGAGAGAGAGAGAGAGAGGTGAACGCTCGCGCCGCCTCAGTTGCTTTTCGCGCCTTATAAAAAAAATAACCTGAAGAAGAGACGCGAAGCGGGGACCCGGTGGACGTTCCTGTCCGTTTTCCGCTTCGTCTCGTGTTTGTTTGTGTCGCTCCGGCCGGTGAGTTTATGCCCCCCGGGCCGGTGGGAGGATGATAGCCGGAGGGCCGCTTCAGCACAACGGGCTGCAGCCGCTCACCGAGCCGGAGAGCCTTGACTCCCGCAAGAGACCGTTAGAAACTCCGGCAGAAGCGGCGGGGAGCACCAAGAGAACCAACACCGGGGGTAAGAGAACCGAGAGCGGGGTAGATACGAGCTAAATGTGGTTTAGCCGTGGGGTACGTTTTGAGGTGGGCTAACCATGAGGTAACTGTGAGTGTAAGATGTGTTTTTGGTGGTGGGGGGGTGATTTGGGGTACCTGCTGGTTAATGTTGTGCTGGATGATGTCCGTTATATCGATATATCGATATTAGTCACACAGACTGCTGAGCGATATCAGTAAAGATCAGGACGCACAGACTCACAGAACACTTACAAAACAGAACAAGTAGCTGTAGCTGCCTGTCAGGTTCATATCTGGTGAACTGTGTTTATAGAGCTGTGTATGGTTCTAGTTAGAGTCTGAGAGATGTTTGTTTGGAAGTCAGTCAGTTGTAGGCAGCCTGCCTCTAATATGAAGGGTTACAATAAATAACCATACAAATATTGGGTTACAGACTGATTACCTGATAAAAAGCCTAATCCAAAGAATTACAAGCATCACTTGTCCTTTCATATAATAATAATAAATACAAATCAAAATTAGTTGGTATATATATATATATATATATATATATATATATATATATATATATATATATATAGACAGGAGAAACCAGAATGATATCTGATATTCTTACGGGTGAAAATATACTATATTATATAATATAATATATATAATATAATATATTATATATTAATAAGATAATGGCTTTTAAGCAGTCAATTTAGGTGCACCACATTTATGGATTGGCTAAATAAAATACCGGGGGGATTCTTTTAAAACCTCTACTGGCGACAGGACCCCCTTTCTGCATCCCAATTTGGCAAACTTTTCACATCTACATGATTCATCATGAAAATTTAAATTTTACTTCAGTTGTGTTTCAATGATACGTGTTGTTTATATTCTGTGAAAGATTCTTGATTATTGGATCAATAGATATACCCAAAGTCCTTTGAAAAGCCTTTATCCTATCTGATCAATAAGTGTATTTTCAACACAAGATCTGATTAGAACAGATGTAAATAATCATACATACAATACAAAGTAACATGAATATCTTATTGTGAGAGAAGTAGATCAGATCTTGAGCTCCAGTTTGAAGAACAAAGTTAGGTTCCAGATTTCTCCTGGACGCCCCAGACATTGTATGAATGTGTTCTGTTCCTTCAGCAGCAAATCTTGATTGAGCTTAATGAAGTACTGAGCAGTCAAAGCAGGTACTAGATGAGAACTGTAAATAATACTGGGTTGTTTCCACAAGGAGAGGCTTGGAAATGGTTAAATAAGCACACTGACGTTTGTATTTAGGTAAAGACATCAAAACTATAAAATATCATGTATGGAATTATTCTTGGAGCAGAATAAAACATCTGGTTGTGTTTAAAGAATGTTTCGAGGGTATTTTAGAAATGAGCTCATTTGCTCTGATGCAGGTTTACATACTTTGAACATTCTGACCAGCAGCTTCATGAGGAGCCACATGAGCTGCTTCTCTAACAGGACTGAAGAAGATAGTGTACATGCTGAGATCTTGTTCTGATAAACAGGTTCGGGGGTTTTATAGCTCTTCTAAAAATATAAGAGCTTATAAAAATATCTTTTTTATTTCAATGCAGTAAAATGTTTGTTTTAGACATGTTTTGGTACTTTCAGATGAAAATGTTCAAATCAAAACATCTTTATATTTATAAACATATGTTCAGTTAGGTGTATCTAAACCTTTGACTGTCAGTGCACTTTATATTGCTCCTTGGACTCTGATGATCGGTGTTTAATATAATTTATAAACTCCGGAGCAGTTCCAGCCACAAATCTATGTGCATACAAGTTTGAAATGCTTTCATTTCACTAAAACTCTTTCAGGACTGATTCAGTACAAATAATGCTAATTTACCATTAACATTTGGTAAGCATCATTGTGGTTTTGTTTTTCAGTAGTTTCCCAAAGTGAAACTAACATTACCAGTAATTAAGTGTTAATATAAAACCATAGTAAACACTTGACTGTAGTATTTTTGGGAAAACTACAGATCTTGGTTCTACCAATAAGCATTAAATACTACTATGGAAACTTTTATGGATTGGCTGAATTAAAGACCTTGAACTGCTGCTGGTGGATGGGGGGATTCTTCAAAAACCTCTACTGGTGGCAGGATCCCCTTTTCTGCACCCAGATTGGCAAATATTTCACATCTACATGTTTCAAGTGACATATCGTTGCTGTCCACAAAAAAAAAGGAGTACCTCCAAAACGGCAACTTCACAGGAGAGTACAAAAACAGTCAATGGAATACATAACTCAATGGAACCAGATTTTTTTCCCAAGCTGTTTTAGAGCATTTCTATTGGTCTATTCTTCATGAAATGTTCACACAAGATTAACGGCAGCTGCTAAGTTCAAACAATATAGAAAACGGGAAAGGATATCTATCATTTAGAACAGTACAACAAGTTCGCATATATGTGATTTGGATGCAGTCCTGCTGGTTACTCTATATTTCGTTGTAACTGTATCTAATACAGTCCTGTTTTTTTATCATGATGACATAATGCTGTTACATGTACTTTGTTACTAACCAACTGTGGTTGTAGGTAAATGTGTACAGCAAACAGCCAGAGGGGAAATCTTGACACAGAGTAACAGACCAAGGCTGGATAATATAATATTCTGTAGAAACACTATCCACATGGTTGGCAGCACTCAGAAAGCATGGGGTCATTCATTTTACTAATGCAAACTTAATTATCATCTGATGCCATGTTGTCTTTGGCATTTGTCATGCTATTGAATTGTTGCAGTGCTGCCCAGCTTTAGGAATTAGTGGGGTGTAGTTGTGTGGTTGTATAGAAGATGTAGGGTGGTTGTAGAAACTGAGGGTTGGTTGTAGAAGCTGTGGGGTGGTTGTTTGGTACCTGTGGGTGGCTGTAGAAGCTGTGCGGTGGTTCTTGCAGCTGTGGGGTGGTTATTGAAGCTGCAGGGTGGTTTTATAGTAGCTGTGGGGTGGATGTAGAAGCTGTGGGGTGTTTGTAAAAGCTGTGGGGTGGTTCAGTAGTAGCTGTGAGGTAGTTTTAATAACTGGGGTGGTTGTAGAAGCTGTGAGGTGGTTGTATAGTAGCTGTGGGATGGTTGTATTAGCTGTGGAGTGGTTCTATAGTAGCTGTGGTGTTGAACTTTAGCTATTGCATAATTATCGTAACAGTGGGGTGGTTATGGTAGCTGTGGGCTGGTTGTTGTAGCTGTGGGGTGGTTGTGATATAGCCGTAGTGTGGGTGTAGAAGCTGTGGAGTAGTTGTGTAGTAGCTGCGGAGTGATTGTGATGGCTGTGGGGTGGTTGTAGCTGTGGAGTGGTTGTATAATAGCTGTGGGATGGTTGTATAGTAGCTGTGGGGTGGTTGTGTAGTAGCCGTGGTGTGGGTTTAGAAGCTGTGGAGTGGCTGTGTAGTAGCTGCGGAGTGATTGTGATGGCTGTGGGGTGGTTGTAGCTGTGGAGTGGTTGTATAATAGCTGTGGGATGGTTGTATAGTAGCTGTGGGGTGGTTGTGTAGTAGCCGTGGTGTGGGTGTAGAAGCTGTGGAGTGGCTGTGTAGTAGCTGCGGAGTGATTGTGATGGCTGTTGGGTGGTTGTAGCTGTGGAGTGGCTGTGTAGTAGCTGCGGAGTGATTGTGATGGCTGTTGGGTGGTTGTAGCTGTGGAGTGGTTGTGTAGTAGCTGTGGGATGGTTGTATAGTAGCTGTGGGGTGGTTGTGTAGTAGCCGTGGTGTGGGTTTAGAAGCTGTGGAGTGGCTGTGTAGTAGCTGCGGAGTGATTGTGATGGCTGTGGGGTGGTTGTAGCTGTGGAGTGGTTGTATAATAGCTGTGGAATGGTTGTATAGTAGCTGCGTTGAGGTTGAGAAAGCTGTGGGGTGGTTGTGTAGTAGCTGTGGAGTGATCATGGTAGCTGTGTGGTGGTTACGGTAGCTGTTGTGTTGTTGTGGAAGCTGTGCGGTGGTTATTGTAGTTGTGGAAGCTGTGGGGTTGTTGTAGCTGTGTTGTGGCAGTAGAAGCTGTGGAGTGGTTGTATATTAGCCATGTTGTGGGTGCAGAAGCTGTGGGTTGTGTCTATAGTAGTTGTGTTTTGGGTGTAGAAACTGTGGGTTGGTAATGGAGCTGTGGGTGGTTGTTGTAGCTGTGGGTTGATAGTAAAAGCTGTGGAGTTGTTGTATTAGTAGGAGTGTGGTGGCTGTTGTAGGTGTTGTCAGTGTAGAAGCTGTGGGTTGATAGTGAAAGCCATGAGGTAGGGGTTGTAGCAGTGGGATGGTTGTTGTAGCTGTAGGGTGGTTGTATAGTAGCTGTGGAGGAGGTGTGGGTGTAGAAGCTGTGGGTTGTGGTAAGCTGACGGTGTTCACTCTGAACAGGTTGAAATTTCTATATTAAATAAACAATTACAAAGCCCTCGTTTATATTATCAGGGGTCTAAGATGACTTGGTAAGTAAGAGAACTGCTTACAGTGAAGCCATTTAACGTCATATTAATATTAATATAAAGTCTGTTTAGTGTTATAAAATATTAACAGTTTTCCAGTCTGTTGTCTTGGGACCTGTTAAAGTAAGCTTTTGAATACACTTTAACAAGACACTTACCTGAGCCCAATGAATATTTCTTATTAACTATTTATTATTGTTAGTTATTTAGCAAATAAAATATCAAGTGTCAGTGAATAATATTTTCAATTGAATTGCTTTTCCTTCTGTTTAAGAGAAGCAAATCAACTGAAGATTTCAAGTATCCAAAAAAAAAACAGAGATAATAAATCGTCATGTAGGAATAAATTACAGATTTCAGATGAATTTCTATAAATGCGGGTTTAAAGTCGGATAAAGTCTGAGCGCCCTAATCCGCTGTGCGACCGGACTCAGGCTGCATCTGTCCGCCTCGACCCATCTCCCCCCCTGGGCCCGCCGTGCTGGTGGGGGTCGGCCAGCTTTGTGGGCATCGGGCTAAATTGGGCGGAAAATGAATGAATCGCTTCACGGCTCACAGCAGCCGCCAAAAGTGAAGCCTATTCAGATGCAGTAATGGACTCCAGTGGAAACAAAAGGTTTAATTCTCTCTGTGTGAGAACTAAAGCCACCAACGAATCAGAAAACAGAGACTATAGGCCTTTTAAAGCCCAGCCATCTGAAGTCTGCGGGTAAAGACGGGGACACTGTGGAGCGTTTTAAACATGCAGCACTCAGCTGGGTTAAGGTCGCTCGTATATTTTTACACATCTTACACGTTAGGCCAGTACCGTAGTCTTGAAAGTGCTTCTAGGTTTCGTTCCAGTTTACTTTAACTTGAAAGAAACACTCCCGCATTTTTAAATCTGATCTTATTAAAATGCCCATCCTAGCATATTATCACTTGCCTTTAGCAGTGGACAAGTTTAACAAGTCTATCTGTATTTAGTAAAAGAACAGAAAAGCCTTTAACTCCTAACACTTACAAAAGAAGACGACGGGCAGCTGCTTTAACACCTGCCCACTGACTTCTATTATAAGTAGGCATAGCACTGATTTTTGATTTGCAGGCATTCCCAGCGTAGCTCAGCTTGAAGGTTTTATCTTTGCTGCGTCAATAAATCAGCCACCGTTTCTCTTTTAAGTAAATCTAATGCAGTTTATAGACGTTAATATGCTACTAACTTGCGCTATTACATTCAATATGATACATTCATATGCCAACATGTGAAGACTTCCAGCCCAGGTTGATTTTGTTGTGTAAATAAGCACCATTTGTTTACCAAATTAATTGGACATTGTGGGTTTTTTTTTACATGTGGTGTAACATATAGTAAAACATAGAAGAGAACATATGCCATACGTTTTGCACAGGTCAAATTTTTATGTATGTTTGTTTTGTATGTTTTATATGTTTATAGGTCATATATGTTTTGAACCATACACGCTGATTTACAAATAAAGTAGGTAGGTTTTAGATTGACAGATTGATTTTATATTATATATTATATCATATTTATTATTTTGTTTCAAAAGGAAGAATTTTGTGGCTCTAAACATCAGTGAGGGTGGATGAGACCAACCTACTGCAAGATGAATTGGTGGCTATATGTAAATGAGTCAGTTAATGTGAAATCACAAAACCAATCAGTTTCAAACAGACTACTTGTGTAGCGCAGTTTAAAGAAATGGTTAGTATCACCATTTCAGATGAACTTTTTTTATTTGTTTAAATTTTTCCGTTCCACCTTAAATGGTGGGACCAGAATGTAACTGCTGGATCATTTAAGGTGGAACGGGAACATTTGAACAAGAAGCTGGCGAAATCAGAAAATGTCACCAGCATTAAAATAATAATGAAAAACTAAAATAATAATAATAATAATGAATGATTAGGCTATTTTGATGGTGTAAATCAACTAATCAACGAACTAATCAAGGTTTATACGCTCTGTTTGAATCTCTTATGGCCACATGGTGCCTCCTTTTATGATAAAGCACCTTTGATATGGTTTTCATTTGAAGCTGTTGGCTGTTATCTTGATATATAAACCTGGGAAATTATTTCAGTTCGTTATCAGTTCAGTATCAGTACATTTTCAGCACATGTTAATAAAACCACGACAATACTGAGACCTTAATAATGCCAAAGTCATTTTGGTGGCTATAATTGTATTAAAAGTTTTCATACCATATAATCTCCAACTGCACAATGTATTTCCTTATGAAAGTGCTTACACCCCCTCCCCCCCACCCCCTCCCCCCCTGCATTTACAGTGTATTCCTTTATTTTTGTTGCACTTTCTGTTTATGGACTGTATGTTCTAGATGGTGTGGGTTTTAAAACTTCATACTACGTAACAGTCTTAGGCTGAAAGTTTAGTTTGCACATGTGTGTACGTGTGTGTGTGTGTGTGTGTGTGTGTGTGTGCGTGTGCGTGCGTGCGTGCAAGCATTGGAACAACAGCACCCGCCGAGGAGAGAGTGCAGCTGTAGTCGCGCTTGTGTCATTGTAGCAACATCTTTTCGGAATGCCAGAGAAGAATGTGGCTGAGGAGAAACACACACACACACACACACAGAGCGCTGCGTGATCCCACCCGTGGATATCATTGTTCAGTCCTGAGGAGCTTTTTAGTCAGACAATACAGAGCCCACACAGCGCTCAGAAGAGGGGAGAGCTGCAGACGTCTCAGTGTAGACTTCTCAATTATAGTTTGGTCTGATTTGAAAGCGGCGTTGATTATTAATGCGCACACGGTCGTTTGCAGAAGCTGCACTCTCTAGAGGGAGTGAATTTAGGTGTGACATTTCTACAGATTTTTTACACTATTTTAAATGTGCTATAACGTGTAATATTATTGGTATTATTATTATTATTATTGTTTAGTTTTTTTATTTTTTTTATTTTTTATTTTTTTTTTGCAATATTGCTTTTTGTATAAGAATTTATACTAGTGGTTTGTATAGTGCAGTGTGTTGCACTGCTGCCCTCCATGCTGTACACTGGGATTTAATACCTCACCTGGGTAACTACCTGACACTATACCAATATGAGTCCTTGGGTAAGACTCCTAGCACTACCTTCACCTACCTGTGCACAAGTAAACTGCAACACTACCGCCAAATACTGTAAATATAAACCTACTTATAAAACTGTATGTAAACGTATTAAAACGTGTATATATATATATATATATATATATATATATATATATATATATATATATATATATATACAGCAACACAATAAGTGCTGTCCACTTATATTACATTTCTAAGGACCATTTTAGCTTTGAATGCTTTTCTGAATGAGGCTTAATAAAGGACAGCCAATCAGAATAGAGCTCATTTACCTCATATCAGTCTTAAAGGTGCAGTAACTAAAATGACCTGTTTTATTCTGAGGGACAAATAGAGGTTAGAAAAAAATAATTTGAAAAAATGTAGAAATGCAGAATATGTATCTACACGTATGTTATTAAATTAATCTGAACTGTAAGTTAAATAAGCTATTTTCTTCCTGACAGGAAGCTTTTATTTACTCAACAAAACACTCTATGTCTTAAATATTAATCAGTATTAATAGAGTAAGTAGTGCTTTTACATACATCAGTGTTTATTTAACTCTTTCCAAGCTTTTCCTAAACAACCCAGTATTATTATCAGTTCTCATCTAATACCTGCTTTGACTGCTCAGTACTCAGTACTAAATCGAGATTTGCTGCTGAAGGAACTGAACACATTCATACAATGTTTGGGGCGTCCAGGAGAAATCTGGAACCTAACTTTATTCTTCAAACTGGAGCTCAAGATACTATCAGAATAAGATATTTATGCTACCTTGTATTGCATTTATATTTATTTACCTCTGTTCTAATGAGATCTGGATAAGATAAAGACTAGTAGAGTAGACCTAGAATACTTAAACTAATCTTAATCTTAACTAAAACAATCCTAAATCCTAAATCTGAGCTTATGCCGTATTAAATAATTGATATTTCTAAATGATATTGGGACTATCAAAATGAGGTGTGATCTTATTTTTTTCTTAAATGTGGTTGGTTCTTGGTTTCTACACCAGATTCCTTTTAAGAGATGAAACAGCTCCAAATAAAACAGGACGATCTTTCATCTGAGAGGCAGCAATCAGGAGGCTGGCGGGTGTTAATTTTATTTATGAATGCAAACTTAAGGGATATATGTGGAAAATGTTGTGATGTGATATGTTGTGACTGCTTAGCACTGCATTCATTAATTTCTTCATTCATTCTTTAATTTGTTTGTTCGGCCTTATTTATTTATTTAATTATTTATTCATTTATTTGTGAACGTTGAGTCATTTTTATAACACATTGTTCCCACACTGAGCCGGTGGCTGAGGACGCTTTGTGTTTTATTCCTAGCGCCTCCTGACTTGCGCTTATGGGATGCACATGTTAAACATGACCTCTGACCCCCGGTGATTGACAGAGAGGGCGGACGCTTACCCTTCTTTCTTTTTCCCCTTTCCCCGCTCATCCACGCAAACGCATTTCGCCCACTGTCGATTGTAACTTAGCCCCGCGGTCGCCGAGCCCGTCGAGGCAGGTGTACGCGGGTGCTGTGTTCTTGCACAACAGCCGCAGTTGAAACGGTGCATTAACGTTGGTGATGCAGGGTTTTGGCGGGGTCCGCGTGCGCTCGTACCTCGGTTTGTTAGATGGCAGGTGCCGGGTGTGTGTGTGTGTGTGTGTGTGTGAGAGAGAGAGCATGAACGCGGTGTGTGTCGGAGTTTGTGTGTGTGTGTGTGTTAGAGAGAAGGACACAGGTGCCCTTGCAGTGTATGGTGACGTGAGTAGACTGTGAATGGGGCAGGTGGTAGGGAGGGGAGGGGCTCATGGATTCTAGAATGTCCAGTCCGTGCTCTGAACGTGATTGGCTTGCCTGAGCATTCTAGCACATCCTGCCCTGCCTCTCTCTCTCACACACACACACACACACTGCGCAACACACACACACACACACACACACACACATACACACAGACCGGTATAGACAATTTGTCGCTGTGAGATGAAAAATGGCACTATGCAAATGGGGGAGTGACCGTGGGGGTTAGAAGCGATGCCCCTCCCCCTTTAAAAGAAGCAGGCACATCCACGTACTGGCTGGTATGGATGTGTAGGATTTATAGGCGGTCATTTAGCTGGCCGGTCACTCTGCGGCAAAACCCTCCCTTCAATTTTCACGTCCTTCTCTCACTCCTCCAGCTCTCGGCCTCTTTTCCTTAAAGCCCCCCAAAGCCTACTGTCAGTCGCTCTCGCTTTCTTTCTCTTTTTGCCTCTTTTCCCTCCCTCTGTCTTTTCCCTTTGTCTTTTTCCACCTCTTTCTCCATCTGCGATTTCCAACATGGCCGTCCGAGGCGCCCCTCCACCCCCTTTCCTCGCTCGCCGCACCTCCTCGCCACCTCGCGCAAGGTCACTCCCTCGTTCTTTCTCTACCTCCGCAACCTTCCCTCCATCATCCCACCTTTCCGTCTTTCGCCCGAACGTGCGTGGGGCGCTATGTCTTTTGCGGTGCTGCGTCAAATAGAGGGGTGAAGAAGAAGAAGAAGAAGAAAGCCCGTGTGTGTATTTGTGTGTGTGTGTGTGTGTGTGTGTGTGTGTGTGTGTGTGTGTGTGTGTGTGTGTGTGACGTTGGGGAGGGGTGCAGGGTGATTGGACACGCTAGGTGCCTCTCTGTACAATGCTGCAGAGCGCCGGAGTTGTCCATGAATATGGATGAGAGAGAGCGGAGAGGGTGATGCAGTAGGAAGATTCCCCCCTTCAGTCCTCCGCCGCTTGAACAATACACAGCCTCTCTGCCTCCAACACACACACACACACACACATACACACACTCACACACACACTCACACATACACGCGTAGACACACACACACACACGTACGGCAGCTGCATAAAGATCTCACACAATCAGAGAGAGAACGAGCAGGAGACGGGGAGCTCTGTGGGGATGGAGAGAAGGACTCTCTGACGCTGTCCCCCCGTATCTCGGAGACTAACCCGGAGAAAGAGGGGAGAATAGAGGTTCGACCGGCCGAATTCTTCGACGCTGAGCGCTCTTCTCCATGCCCATACAGCCGCCGGCTCCTTTGCGCCCCGCGTTCATGGCCGTCTGAGCTGATCTGGACCACAAGCTCGCCACAATGGGTGAGAGATCCAGCTCCCCTTTTGTTGACTTGTTGAATGCGGTGCATCCAGTTGGGGTTTTTTGTGTGCGTTTCATCTTTTCTTTCATCGTCCTCCATCAGCGGCCATCCATTCATTCCATGAGTCGAAGTGGCTTGTTTGTCCTTGCCGAGTGTTCAGGACGGGCCCCCCTTTTCACATGTGTGCGTATATATTAGAGTGTGAGTATTAGGGTGCTTACAATGCAATCCCTCTTGACCCACCCCCTCATGTGCTTGGACAAAACTCCCCTGACACTTTGAGTGTGTGCATATATATATATATATATATATATATATATATATATATATATATATATATATATATATATATCCATGCACATAATGCACATGTATATGGATGTGTGGTAGGGGGTGAGAGTGTGAGGGTAATGGTGAAATGGTTGGGTTTGAGTCCCCAGCCCTCTGCCTGCATTTGCGGCTGTGTTACTTTGGTTCCCTGGCGGATCGCAGCAACAGATTGTCATATTTACTCTGGAGCAGGATGCAGAAAAACCTGTTACTCGTGCCGCGGCTTCTCCTCGCACCTCCCCTCTCATTACCCACACGCGGCACTGTGCCGCAAGCAGGAGGGGGAAGATGGCTCCCCCCGCTCTCCTCCGCTGGTCTGGGAACAGCTCTTGAACGCAGTCTGGCTCGGGTTGCTCTTAGACCGCAGGTAACAAACGTGCAACCACCTCTGCACCTTCAGACCATTCACACCAAGCGGGGCCGTGAAAAACGAAGCGTGTTCTGAGAGAAGAAGATATGACCGAAGGCAAAATGACGACAACCAAAGTCTGACCAAAATCTAAGCCGAGGGAACCGGGACCAGGGCTGCCTTTGTAATCTCTGAGCCAATTCTCAATCATGGAGCCGTGACCCCATGTGGAAACAGTCATTCCGGAGGGGGGGCGTGAACTCAGGCACGGCAGGAAAGAAGACTTCGAAATCTTCCGCCGTTCTTTCACATGCCAAGGTCAAATGTTCGTCTGGACGTGAGGTCGCCGTGCCCTGCGCTCTGCCCACGGTGTGAGGTTCAGGCAACATTTCATGGTCACGTGAGACACGGGCACACGCGAAATATGCATTTGGCTGCTAAGTGCGTGGCAAGTTGCCGGTGCATGGGGTCATGGCGCATTATTCGCTGCCCGTTGTAAGGCCGGGGTCAAGGCATGTTTGGCGGTTACATGTCAGACATGTGCACGGCTGTTTTGTTTCTCACGTGAGACGCCGTGTGTGAAAGATGTGTTTAGCATCTAAGTGTGCGGCAAGATGCTGCATTTTACGGCCGCAATAGACACGGGGTCGTGGCACATCATTTGCTGCCTGTTTTACAGATGGGGTCATGTCACATTTGCAGGATACGTGAGTGACATCTCTATGGCGGGTTCATTGATTACTAAGCAACGATGTCATGGCGCAATTGCCGGTCACGTGAAACATAAGGTCGTGGGTCCATAATAGATTCACGGCTTGGTCATCGCCTCCAAAACCGTGATTCCATTTGGTTCGGTTCTGACAGTTTTTCCTGCCGTCACGTTTTCTCTTATTATCCCCGCGCCTGCCGTCCACTCCCCCAGAAGATACATTTCACGTAGAGCTCCCGGGAACCATCAGAACTTCCAGAACTCCTTCTAGAAACCTCGGAAGCAGCGGACCGCCGTCTTCTGCTTCCATCCCCTGATTGACCGCCCCTTTAACAGAGTCCGCATTGATGAAGCTCACCCTCACATCCTCTCCTTTAACAGCTCTCTCATTGAGAAGATTGAGATCTGCCCTCTGTGTCTTACTGCAGCTCAGCGTGTGAATCAGAGTCGTATCATTAGATGTCAGTCAGGCAGCAGTGTGAGGCGGAGAGGGCTGGAGGAGGGAGGGGGAGAGTGATGCCGGAGCGATGATGTAATGCATATCCCACTGCGCACCTGGGCTGCTGCAGAGGACAGGTATGAGGCTCCATCTCCATCTTTAGCATACCTGCTACCAAGGCCGTTCTCAGTGGCCGGAGCTTCGTGCCTGTCTTTCCACCGGACCGAAGAAGATTAAAAACATCATTACGAGGCTCAGCCTCATGCCCGAGAATCGCCTCTCGGCGGCCGACATTTGCATTGATTATTTAACGAACAATTTTCTCAAGAGTGCAAAGAACAGAGAGAGAGAGAGAGAGAGAGAGAGAGAGAGAGAGAAATGAACAAAAGAATGTCAGCCCTGCAGATAGTGGTTCTCAGATCTAAATTAAAGGAGGAGGAAAGCCTGCTCAGATGCTATTGAGCCTTAATGAACTAACCATCTTCAAATCCCTGTATTTGGAAAACAGAGAGACTTGTCCTCCGCATGTGATTCTGGAAATTTCTTTTGCCATTGAAATTCTGCTTGAGTATCGGCGGCGTCCACACAGCTGCGCCCGAGAAACACGGGTTTATTCTCTTCTCCATCTTTTCTTCCCTTTTTTGCGCTCCGGCCTCCCGCTTGCATCCAAGGAAACAGTTATTTGCTCTGAGGTGGATTGATCTCGTCTTGATCAGCCCTCCCACTCGGAAGTCGATTAAGTACACATGGGCCGGCCTCATCCATCCTTGGGTGGTGTCAATTAAGTTTGTCTAGATTTTCCAGATCGCTTTGGTGTTGATTAGATTTGTCTGGATAGGGCCGGTAGCTCTGGTATCGATTTGAGGTGCCTTCCAGGGAGAGAGACGAAGGACTTGCTCAAATGACCCCCTCTGAGGATAAAGGCTGCGTTCTCTGCTCTCGGCTATGTAGAGCTCATGGAAGTGATTTTGAAGGGTGCTATTTAGGGGACCTTGATGGGATTTGGAATGCTTCCAACACGTCCTCTTTTTAAAGACTTTACCATTCGAAGAGGTAATCAGAGTTGCTTCGAGATTGTAATAAACCCCCCTCTGCTCATGACCGTGACCACCATCACCACACACATGCACACAGCAGTGGCTTTTGCAGAGCACTAACTGTGCACTCTTAGAGAAGCCCACACGGGTTCAGAGGATGATGTATTGTACTCTTTTATTACATATTGGTGCTACCACAATCGAAAAAGTCGGTGATGTTGCTTATGAAAAAACATCAACATGATTTTTTGCTGCTAGTACACCACTTACTTTAAAATAACACCCCTATAGCGTGATGTATGATATTTAGAGTTTCATTCCAACAGCTTGCGATACACTACAGTAAGTATTGGGGTGAAATGCCCATCGTACTGTACCATGGAAGCCATGAAACAAGAAATTGCTTGTCACACAGATGAATGATGACCATGGCAAAAGGAAGAGGAACCAACAAGTACATGTTTTATTAGCTGATGAGTGAAAAGTACTTGCTATTTTAACCTATTGTTGAAATAAATTTAGATGTTTTGGATTTGTGCTGCCCTATTTCATACACAGCTGCAGTAACGAGTCCCTCACTGTTTTAAAACAGTGTTTCCCAAACCTTTAACCTTTTTGTTATGTGGTTTTCCCTCCAACGTTCTCGCTTCAACTCAGGAAGGACTTAATTTAATTAGCTGATGAGTTGGATGAGATGCGTTAGTGGGTATGAGGGTACCTCCAGAGCCGGGTTTGGGATCTACTGTTCTATAATGAAAAGTATACAACACACTGCGCTTAAATTCTCCGAGTATCCCCACCGGTATTCCACTGATCTCCTGGCACAAGCTGCCCTGCAGAACACCAAGAAGCTTGTAATTACAGCAAAAACATCTGTACAAGTCATGAAGTGTGAAAGAGCTTTTAATGGCATAGTTTGCCTTAAACCCAAAACACACACACACACGGTTGGCGCATGCTTCATTAGAGAAAGTGAATGTCATCATAAACCTCTCATTCTCCCTCAGCGTGAGCTGCCCGACAGGTTTAATGTTCAGGGGCTGAAGGAGAGCTGAGCTGTTCAGTGATTTTTTTTTTTCTCCTGAAGAGCTGCACGGGTCCCCGGGTAGGCTTGCACTAGAATAAGTTAGGACTGTCGGGACCTGACCGCAAGCCAACAAGATTCTTCCCAAACTTTCCCAACCCAGCTGTAGCTCTACAAGAATTTGCGTCAGAACCTGATCGTGATCATGTTCAATTTAGTCAGAACCCAACTCTCTCAGGCTACAGTTGATTGTATCCCAATAAAACTCGGTGCAAACCTGATTGCAGCCTTAGAAAGTTCTGAAACCTGACTGTTTGATGTCCGTCTCAGTTCTTTTCTCCCTGCAACACTACAGAATTCTGTCGGAACCCATGTAAGACCCAACGGCTGTCCTTGTGCAGCCAGCTATGGCCTGACAAAACTCCTTCTGTACTTGGTTGTAGCTTAATAAACTTTTGTCTGAACCCATCCCAAACCCGCTGTCTTTCTTCCATTCTCATCTTTTTTGTTCATGCGTCCTTGTGCAAACGACACGGATGGACACCGGCATGCCAGGACTGCACACCGTAATGAAAGTAGGGGGGGGACAAATGAAGGAAAATCAACTGAAGCTGGGGCAAATACTGAAATCCATTAAAGGTTGGAGACAGACTGTGAGAAAGCCGAGCCTGAAACCTGAACCTGACCTAAGTCTTGGCAAATAGAACGTTTGAAAAATGAGGCCCAAGCTTCCATCAAAGCCTGACATGAACAGTCAGGTGCTGCCGGGTTTGGACGAGCATTTCAAACGTTACCTGTTTGCCTTTGTTTAGCGCGAGAGCAAAGCCACTTCCTTCTGGCAGACGTTATCTGAATAGTGAATGAAGAGCTTTTAGCGAGGACTCGGCGTCAAACATGAAAGTCGACGAAGAAAGGGAATGCCTGCTGCAAGTTCCCTCCATTCAGCGGCAGCGTCATTTGAGACACGAGTTTAGTCGAGGATACCAAGCAGCTGTTCCTCTGATTACATTTGTCTTTTATTTTAAGTCAGGGGGGGTTGAGTGGTCCACCAAATCAACCTCTCTGGCTTCTTTCTCTCTGCTTGTTTCTACTGATAGGCTTTTCACTGCCTTCTCTCGCTCATCTTCATCTTTCTTTTGGTGAGGCTACCATCTCTCCACCCTTTCTTATTCATCTCCCCGTCTTCTGTACCTCAAACCACTTCTCTGCCGATCCTTATTTTTTGTCTCTATCTTTCTGTCCCTCTCTCTCCTCCTCTCTCTGCAGTAGGTGGAGGGGGAGGGGGGGGGGGGGTCAGCTGCAGTAGATTGAGGGCAGGCGAGTGTGTGGAACTCATCTTATCTCTCAGATTTATTACAGGCACTTTAACCAGCCTACAGACTCGGCACACGTTCGCTCACTCTCAGACACGCGCACACCTGTAACCGACATTCGGCACTTCTGAAACTACTCACAAATAGCCCTCGCTCTTGCATCTCAACCACAGATTACTAACACTCGAAATCCCCGCAGCAGGCCAAACGGAAACAGCTTTCCGAATGCCTCCAAAGGCGCCGTTCTTCAGCGCTTTGTTCCGAGTGATAGAACCTTCGGACAAACACGGCGGAAGCAGCAGAACACTCAATACGCGAAGACCAAAGGCTGCTTTCGAGCAGGCGAACTGGCTTTTGTTTGCAAACTTTCCTGAAGAAAGGCAGGATTGTTTTTGCTGTTAGCTTTCAGAAGGAAAAGCCAAGTGGTCTGAGAATTCAGCGAGCCGCAGTCGGGTATGATATTGCAGTGGTGCGTTCCCACCGATGGCTTCGGGAAATGAAACCTGGAAAGCGACAGCGAACAGCAAACTCTCTCCAAAGACGATGTTGCCTTTGAATTATTGCTGCTCTAAATTTGGCCTCTTAAACTCACAAGGATTAGTGTGTGGCAGACACTTAACTCTTGTTACTACATAACAGTAGTGCTATACTACTTACTGAATATGTAGTATCTACTGAATACTGATAGTATTTACAGAACAGTATATAGTAGTTATTGAGTATGAAGTATGCTACTGAACACTGAAAATATTTACTGAACAGTATTTAGTAGTTACATATATAGTAGTTAACTATAATATATATTTGCTACTGAACACTGATAGTATTTACTGAACTGTATATAGTAGTCATTGAATATGTAGTAGCTACTGAATACTGAAACTATTTACAGAGCAGTATATAGTAGTTATTGAGTATGAAGTATGCTACTGAACACCGATAGTATTTACTAAACAGTATATAGTAGTTACATATATAGTAGTTAACTATAATATATATTTGCTACTGAATACTAAAAATATTTACTGAACTGTATATAGTAGTCATTGAATATGTAGTAAGCTACTGAATACTGAAAATATTTACAGAGAAGTATATAGTAGTTATTCAATATGAAGTAAGCTACTGAACACTGATAGTATTTACTAAACAGTAGTTACATATAGTAGTTACATATATAGTAGTTAACTTTAATATATATTTGCTACTGAATACTGAAAATATTTACAGAACTGTATATAGTAGTTATTGAATATGTAATAAGCTGTTGAACACTGATAGTATTTACTAAACAGTATGTAGTAGTTACATATATAGTAGTTAACTTTAATATATAGTTGCTATTGAATACTGAAAATATTTACTGAACTGCATATATAACTGCAGTATAAAGGATTTATTGAATATGTAGTAGCTACTGAATACTGATAGTATTTACTGAACAGTATATAGTAGTTATTGAATATGTAGTAGCTACTGAATACTGATAGTATTTACTGAACAGTATGTAATAGTTATTAAACAATAAGCCTTAGGTAGTTCTGAGACTTACGTATGCTGTCGAAACCAAACCTCCAAAATGGTAACTTTAGATGAGAAGAAAGAACATACTTTACTTTTAAGGCAGTAGAACCAGACCTGAGCCATTTTAGGTCATTTCTTTTGGCCAATTTATTATAAAATTTATACATAACATTAAGAGCAATGGACATTTTTAAATGATGCCAAAACTGAACAAAAACAAAAGAAAGGTTTTGTTCCAGCATCAGCAATATTTGTGTTCTAGTGCTCACTGAATAATTTACTGTGAAATGATAGTTCCGGTAGTTACTGACTAATAAGCCTGAAGATTAATGACTGAATTATAATTTTGCAGGTCAAGGGCTTAACCAAAATCCAAAGTGATGCAAGAGACACTGCTAAATCATTCAGCCATAATTCCAGTACAATTGTTTTATTGCATTTAAGACTCTGAGGAGCGTTTTTCCAGCTGAGACTGTCCTGGCCTCTCAGTGGCCCTGCTGTATTCCGTATCCACCCAAGTGTAGGAGCAGCCTTAACCCTTTAAACCGCAGCCGTATAATTTAAGAACTGATATGAATTGTTCAGTAACTGCTACACATTATCCTGTAACTTCTACGAATTGTTCTGGATCCACTATGAGTTCAACTGCTATTAATTATTCATTATCTACTGAATGATTAATTTTATTTTTTCTATCGAAATCACAATTTGAACGTGCAGTTTTGAAGCTGCAGCAGCTGCAATTTTAATTACATCACACATTATTCAATGTGGTCTTAACACGTTCGAGGTGGGGAAGTTTAACGCCGAGCTTGTGAACTGGCAGTCTGGCACACTAGACTCAGCCTTCAAGTTCCAAATCTGAAAGCAATGGAAGAAAAAGTTGAGGAGCCTGGAGCTTCATTTCTAAAAAGGGATCACATTTAAATCACAGCTTTGGTGAGAAAATTGCAATTAGATATTAGCACTAGATTTGCTCTGGTTAGGCCGAGTATCCACTATGAATTATTCAGCATCTACTATAAAGTATTCAGTATCTAGTATAAATTATTCTGTAAATGCTGTGAACTATTCTTTAACTACTACTGAATTTATTCAGTATCTATTATAAACGATTCAATATCAACTCTGAATTATTCCATATCTACTCTAAATAATTCAGTATCTACGATCAATTATTCAGCATCTACTAAAAAGTATTCAGTATCTAGTATTGATTGTTCAGTAAATACTGTGAATTATTCTTTAACTAATTTCTTCAGTATCTATTATAAATGATTCAGTATCTACTCTGAATTATTCAGCATCTACTATAAAGTATTCAGTATCTTGTATTGATTATTCTGTACCTATTGTAAATGATTCTGTAAATACTACTGAGTCTATTCAGTATCTGCTATTTACTATTCAGTATCTACTATCAATCATGTGTCCACTATAAATCAGTTCAGTATCTATTTTTTATTCTGTAAATACTGTGAATTATTCTGTAAATACTACTGAATTTATTCAGTATCTATTATACATGATTCAGTATCTACTCTGAATTATTCAGTGTCTACTATAAAGTTTTCAGTATCTAGTATTGATTATTCTGTAATTACTGTGGATTATTCTGTAAATACTACTGAATTTATTCAGTATCTACTATCAATCATGTGTCCACTATAAATCAGTTCAGTATTGATTAGAAACGTATGTACTGTGTGGTCACGAGAAGTGATGGTCCACACGTGGAGTCCTGGAGTTTGAGGGGTTAATCTGCGTCTGGAAAATTGGCCACGTCCAGTATGGAATTAACAGCAGCGTCTCCATGACGGTGACTTTCATACGCTGCTCTTTGTGCTTGACTTGAGGGCGTCCGGCGCTCCGTGGAGGTTAAACTGCTTCCTGGAGAGCTTTATAGCGTCCTCGCCTTCTGTCCTTTCCTTCAGCACCGAGTCTGCAGGTGTTTATGTGAGAGAGAGAGAGAGAGGGAGAGGGAGAGAGAGAGGAAGAGGGAGAAAAAGAAAGAGAGAGGGAGAGAGAAAGAAAGAAGAGGGAAAATAAGTAAAAGAGGGAGAGAGAGAGAGGGAAAGAATGAGTAAGAGAGCGAGCGTTCTCTCTGCTGTTCTCTCCGGACTCAGTGCTGGCTGGATCCTCCAGAACAAATCTGAGGATTTAGCTTCCATACGCTGCAGCTCTAACTGCCATCCAGTCAATTAAACACGAGCCCACGGCCTGAGAGCCGCCATCCACACTGCTCTACGGCTCCGCCAGCACTCCAGGAACCCGCACCGAGATATATATATATATATATATATATATATATATATATATATATCATATCTTAAGAGGTGAAACTGCATTGATCTGAAGCGACTACTCCACTGTGTTAACTGACGATCAGTTGTTTGATAAGATTTTAGTATGCACTCATTTTTGAGCCACAAGGTGATTTTTCTAATACAAGAATGGCACCCAAACAAGAAAGCTTGGTATGTTATGTAGTTTATGTTGTGTCACAGTGTGGGGTCATGTTTGGGTAAAATAATCCAATTAATATATTGATGTTTTATTAGCTGGATTTATCTCATTACTGCTAGGAATAAAATATACATAGAAGTTATATAACTTTTTTTATTATATCTCCATTTCTTTTGTTATATCATATATATATATATATATATATATATACCATTTACATTTTTCCACATTGTATGAACGTAGTAGCTGCCGTTTGTATCGTGGTTAAATTTCATGGTGAATGGACCAATAGAAATGCTCCAGAATAGCTTGGAATTAATTCTGGTTCCATTGACTTACATTAAAAGTAAAGCCAGTTTTTGTCCTCTCCTGTAAAGTTACTATTTTGAAGATGCATGTTTTTCTTAGGATGGTGACAATACACTCACTTACTCACTCACACATTTAAGCTCATGTTTTACCAAAAATCTGGTGGGTCTGATCTGCTCATCAGAGGTTTTGAAAAAAACTAAGAGCCACCTCGAGTGTACACTGTAATTAAAGAGAAAGAGGGACCTACTGTACAAATGACTAAGAAAGCAACAAATATTCAGCTGATAATAGAATTTACAAGAAATTTTTTTTTTAAGAAACTAAAAAGAAACGCAAAATAAAAGCATTTAAATTGCCTGGTTTGAATATATTCAAATTTATAGGGGGAAAAAACATGTTTATCATATATATCATAAACAACATTTTTTAAATTTTCATGCAAGTCAGTGTAACCAGTATATTTTTCAAGTAATTATGTTTTATAAACTTTTCTCATGAAATTCACACAAAAGTGAAAACAGGCATTTCAAATAACAACAAAGAAGATCTGACAGTAATGTTACAGTCTTTACTTTTAAGTCATTGGAACCAGAGTTTTTCAGAGCTGATTTGGAAATTTGCTGTAGAAATTGTTTGAAATGATGTAGATAAATATACATGTTAGTCTTTGGACAGTATATGATCAGTATAGTATCAGTGTCTCTTAACAGTCCAGTATCCTTCCGTCTCTGTTTAAACCAGAAACGAGAGAAACACACGAAGCGAGCAGCAGAAGAGAGGCGAGGTCATGAGGCGTAACAGCTCGCTGTGTTCTTTCCACGCAGGTCACACCATCAACGCTGCCCTCAAACCTCAGGAGTGCAATCACGTAAATGTGTAGTTCTGGTTTTCCAACGTATTTGTAGCGTCTTGTTGCTGAAAGGCGCCATAAATAATTCAGGTTTTAGCGAACGCGGAGTTACTGAGTCTTGCTTTTAAGAGCGATTCATTATGAAGGAACATCACGCAGCGCATGTGGCTCCTTTCGTTTGTGGGTGGCCATTACTTTTACTAGCACTTCAGGAAGACAGTGTGTTTAACGTCCCTTTTCTGAATTGCTAATTTACAGACGCCGGGCCCTCGAGCGCCGCTCCAGTTGTGATGTTTTTTTTATTTCTTTCATTGCCCGGCATCATGTTTCTAAAGCCACACTGTGAAGATTCCTCTGCATCACAGTATAATATAATACACTTACTATATATATATATATATACACAATTGTCTTTACCTTCATAACAGCTTCCATTAATTCCAGGAGACTCATCTCCAAAGTTGGTTTCATCATTTGTTTTGGCTTCTCACCATCCAAATAACCAAGCGCATCCAGTGATGTTTAGGTTCTAGACTCTGGGGTGGTCAGTCCATTGTTCTGAGAACAGCAGTAGCTTCTTTGTGTGATGTGTCTGTATCTCCTTTTCCCAGTGAACCCTGTAGATGTTCTCAGATCTGATGCAGGAGTGGAGCTTGACGTTCTCCTCTCTGCTGTTTGTCTGATGGAAACAAATTTTGTCTGCCAGGGTCTTCTAGGTAGTTGTTAGGAGTCTCCGTTTCTCTGAAGCTTCTAATCGTTTGTTTTTCCGTTTACTTTCTATTGACGTTCTCTGTCCTTGTGCAAATGGGATGTTTCTTATTTAATCTGCTCTAAAACATCTCCTGAAAAATAAGTACTGTAATTTTTTTATGAATAATGAGCGGCCTCTGCACAGGGCTGCATGTACAAAACTGATAAGGTAAGATATCAGATATTTATTTTATATTTTACTATATTTTTATATTTTACCTTTATATAAATCTTTTTGTAATTTTTTTCATAGGGAACATTTCCGTACTAATAACAGGTCATTGTTAAAAAGTATTAAACTTAAATAAAGGCCATACAAAAGTTTATAATAATAATTAATACAAACTAAGGCAGCAGCATAGATGAAATTAATAAATACATTTCATATGCAAAAACAGATTACGTTTAATTAAAAGATGAATTAAAGAGATTTTTACTGCTTAATTAAAAGTGCAATTGTGTTCTGTAGTTTGGAAGCTTTCCTATAATTTGTGGAGAGTATTTGCCGAAGATCAGTGAGGTACACAGGTGCTGGACAGTGATAGTTTAACAATAAATAAAACCAACCCGTGTTATGTAAATCGTTTTATAATAGAGAACAAAAACTGTCTTTACCTCCATTGTAGGTTAATGTAAAGAGGTTTTATTCCAAGCAGTTCTGGAGCATTTCTATTGGTCTGTTCATCATAAAATTCGTACACAAGGTAAAACACAGCTGACGTAAAAAAGTTACAACTGAAAAAAAAGTGGAGACACATATTTTCTTTGGACAGCAATAACACACCTGATTCTCTTTGAATACTATATTTATTACTATATTTAAAAATTCTCCACCACACAGTTTCAATTACTGTTATTGCCATAGCTCAATCAGTTTGAAAGTATGAATCAGTTTAAAAGTGTGAATCAGTTTAAAAGTGCAAATCAGTTTAAAAGTGTGAATCAGTTTGAAAGTGAATCAGTTTGAAAGTATGAATCAGTTTGAAAGTATGAATCAGTTTGATAGTGTGAATCAGTTTGAAAGTATGAATCAGTTTGGAAGTGTGAATCAGTTTGAAAGTATGAATCAGTTTAAAAGTGTGAATCAGTTTGAAAAGTGAATCAGTTTGAAAGTGATTCAGTATGAAAGTGAATCAGTTGGATAGTGTGAATCAGTTTGATAGTGTGATTCAGTATGAAAGTGAATCAGTTTGATAGTGTGATTCAGTATGAAAGTGAATCAGTTTGATAGTGTGATTCAGTATGAAAGTGAATCAGTTTGATAGTGTGATTCAGTTTGATAGTGTGATTCAGTATGAAAGTGAATTAGTTTGAAAGTGTGATTCAGTTTGAAAGTGAATCAGTTTGATAGTGTGATTCAGTTTGAAAAAGTGAATCAGTTTGATAGTGTGATTCAGTATGAAAGTGAATTAGTTTGAAAGTGTGATTCAGTTTGAAAGTGAATCAGTTTGATAGTGTGATTCAGTTTGAAAAAGTGAATCAGTTTGATAGCGTGATTCAGTTTGAAAAAGTGATTCAGTTTGATAGCGTGATTCAGTTTGAAAAAGTGAATCAGTTTGATAGCGTGATTCAGTTTGAAAAAGTGAATCAGTTTGATAGCGTGATTCAGTTTGAAAAAGTGAATCAGTTTGATAGCGTGATTCAGTTTGAAAGTGAATCAGTTTGAAAGTGAATTAGTTTGATAGCGTGATTCAGTTTGAAAGTGAATCAGTTTGAAAGTGAATTAGTTTGATAGCGTGATTCAGTTTGAAAGTGAATTAGTTTGAAAGTGAATCAGTTTGAAAGTGAATCAGTTTGAAAGTGAATCAGTTTGAAAGTGAATCAGTTTGAAAGTGAATCAGTTTGAAAGTGAATCAGTTTGAAAGTGAATTAGTTTGAAAGTGAATTAGTTTGATAGCGTGATTCAGTTTGAAAGTGAATCAGTTTGAAAGTGAATCAGTTTGAAAGTGAATCAGTTTGAAAGTGAATCAGTTTGAAAGTGAATTAGTTTGAAAGTGAATCAGTTTGAAAGTGAATTAGTTTGAAAGTGAATTAGTTTGATAGCGTGATTCAGTTTGAAAGTGAATTAGTTTGAAAGTGAATTAGTTTGATAGCGTGATTCAGTTTGAAAGTGAATCAGTTTGAAAGTGAATCAGTTTGAAAGTGAATTAGTTTGAAAGCGTGATTCAGTTTGAAAGTGAATTAGTTTGAAAGTGAATTAGTTTGAAAGTGAATCAGTTTGATAGTGTGATTCAGTTTGATAGTGTGATTCAGTTTGAAAGTGAATCAGTTTGAAAGTGAATCAGTTTGAAAGTGAATCAGTTTGAAAGTGAATCAGTTTGAAAGTGAATTAGTTTGAAAGTGAATTAGTTTGAGCTGAATGAAAAGCTCTAGTTTTGTTGTGTTTTGTTTTTGACAGTGAGAAGCTGCAGACTCGAACTCGTAGATACAGCGTGTAAGAAAGAGTATATTAATTTTGTAAGTGTGTCACTGAACATCGTACAGCAAACAGCAGCAGTGTTGCAGCAGAACCTGCAGCAGTTCCCGCTCTGAGCCCGTACCAGTTGGGTTCTTGTCCAGAGCGTGTGTGTGTTTTGTGTAGTTCCCGTAGGTGTCTGTGTCCGAGGCCGAGGGGTGTGTGTGTGTGTGTAGGACGCAGCAGCGCTGTGATGGTGTGGATAAATTTAGCCTTCTGCCAGCCCAAAGCAGGTCACTCTCTTCTGCAAGAGAAAATAAAAGTGGGCCAGTGGAAGAATCGGCAGGAACTCAGCAAAGAGCGAGAGACGAGGAAGGGAAGAAAGAGAGAGTGATGCGTAAGAGAGAACAAAAGACGAGACAAAGAACGTGCGTCTAGTCAACAATGCCGGTGGTCCATCAGCTCCGAACACTCGGCTCATAATTAGGCTTCATTTCATTCAATAAACTTTAATATTAGTTTCTTAGTAGTTACTGGAAACTTCATAGTAGTTACTGAATCATTTAAAATAGTTACAGTACAATTTAGTGAATCTTTTATAGGAGCTACTGTATAATTACTGTGTAATTAGACACCAAATAATTTAGCTAATGAATATTCTGTTGTATTTACTGGAAACTTCATTGAATCATAAGTTTACAGTTATTAGATTCATTTGAAAGTAACCACCTATTTACATTTAATCCATTGCAGTTATTTACATTTGCATCTATATCTGCTGTCTGTTTGATGTTGAACAACTTTCCATAGACTTAAAATTGTACTAAAATGCTTTGCTAATGTAAAGGTTAAAATCTTCTTCAAATCAAACTTTTTCAATTGTGAGTTGCGAGTGAGAAATATCATATTAATATAAAGTTAAAGGGGTTTTAATCTAAATTCAATCTTTAAATGAATTAATGAATCATTAATAAAACACAAGTCCAATATACCTTAATACATTGATGTTAATTAATATTTATTTTAAGAAAGTTAATGTTTTGGACTTAAACATATTCATTTGTCTTGTATTTTACCAGTCAGTATTAAAATTGTCAGCTTCACTACATATTCATTTTCATCATGTATAGAAAAGCTTGCTATTGCCTGGTTTATTATTATGTTTTTAGTGTCTGCTAATTCTTTGTAGAGCATTTATGTCATAACTAACAACTGTTAATAAAGTAATATTAAACACTTCTAAGTGGAACCCAACCATCTATATAAAACATGTGTAGGTTCACTGGATAGTAAATAAAATGTGTGTATTTGTGTTGTAGACATGGAGACGCCTGGTTCCATTTACCACCACTATAAACAACACGTAAACCATTTTACACTCTGAACGACTGTGTAATTAACGTATGTGGAAAATCTCTGTTTTAAGGTCAGTAACTGAGAACGAAGGAGGTGAAGCTTCTATTCGTTTCAGCTCGGGCTGCTCTGGAGAAAGCGTGTTGGTGTGGCGGATGATGTAATGCTGTAGCTGAGTTTGAGGCCCGTGGAGAGCTATAAACTACACCAGGCCTGTGGACGGTTACATAACCTTACTACAATGTTACCAAATCTCTGATGAGAGTCGCACACACACACTCACGCTCACGCTCGGATCCCCTCAGAATATATCAGCGGGGTCGTGCCGTGCCACCACCCGTCAGGCTGAAGGAGGCATTTCATTACAGTCCTGATACATGGCCCCTCATGACTCACTGCTGAATTTTACATCATGTTCGTGCTGCATGTGAGCGAAAGTGAGCGCCCTTCCTTTTTTCATACTGCACCGAGTACGTAGCTGCTCATAGACGCAGACAATTCAAAACATCTGGTGCTGTTCGGAGTTCAAGAGATGTTTTGTAATCTGCAGCAGTCCCTTTAGGTTTAGGGCTGCGAGTGAGTTAGCGCCGATGTTCCTGGCTATTGCGTGTGTTGTTTTGAAACTTTTTTGTAGTCAAAACGTGCTTGCATGTGGCTTGAAATGCTTGTTTTTACATCGTGTTGAATTGTTTCCAATCAGAGCTCATTGAAACGAGTGCGGGTTCCAAACCTTCAACACATAACACGTAGTCGATTGTCACAGTCCAAAGGAAACGATCTTCATTTTTCTATAGCATGTGAACACCATCACTGCCCTTTATATTGTGCAAATAGTTTATGATGTGTGGACCAATAGAAATGCTCCAGAATGGTTTGAAAATAAAATCTGGTTCCATTGACTTGCATTAAATATAAAGAGTTTTGGTCTGTCCTGTAAAATTGCCGTTTTCTTCAGACCGCGTCCATATTTAAAAAGGTTATGTTTTATTATGATGTGAATTTAACTCAATTAATTGGTGTTCTTACTGATAAATACAAGTATTACTAAGATAAAGAGTTTTAATGATGTCATATCCACATTGTTTCACATTTATTATATTGTGTTTGTTAATGGAATTATATTTATTCATGAGAATGTCGAGCTGCACTGGTTAAACCTGCTTGTTGAATGTGGCCTGAAATGCCTCGTCTTACATCGTGTTGAATTGTTTCCAACTCATAGCTCATTGAGTCGTTGTGTGGAAAGTTCAGATTCCAACCTTTCAACACGTACCACATTGTATGTTTAAGCAGAAGAGGCGATATTTTATTATGATGTCAATTTAATGAATGTTACCGGTAAAACATTCTTCACGTTTGCCATGTTTTTTTGTGTTTAAATCAAACAAAACCAAATTCTCGCCAGTCTATATGATGAATAACAGTTGTAAAATAAATAAAATTAGTCACATAAGACTGATATCTTGATTATCCATCACCAGGTATAGTAAAATGTCAATTCATATTTTGATTTACACTACTTTGCAAAAGTTTTAAGCTCTTGAGCACAGTGTAATTTTTTCAGACACTAATATTTTATCTTTTATAGCAAAACACTTCAATTTTTAATATTTGAATAGCATTAATACAGTAAGTAGAGCTTTTACATACGTCAGTATGTTTATTTAACCCTTTCCAAGCTTCTCCTAAACAACCCAGTATTATTTACAGTTCTCACATAATACCTGCTTTGACTGCTCAGTACTTCATTAAGCTAAATCAAGATTTGCTGCTGAAGGAACTGAACACATTTATTCAATGTCTGGGGCGTCCAGGAGAAATCTGGAACCTAACTTTGTTCTTCAAACTGGAGTTTTTAAAATATGCTTATTGAAATAATAAAGGTTTTTAACGATAATGATAGTTTTTTCCATATTTGTTATATTGTATTTGTTAATTTGTTGGTGCTGCAGACTAAACTTCTAGGGTCTTTCTTACTAGATTGTTTACAGTTTCATTTTGCGAAATGAATAATATCAGTGTAGTACAGCTGTAACTGTTACCGAACTGTGCCTATATTGTGTTTTATTACTAGAAATACGCTTTTACTGGCAACTAAAAGTTGAGTAAACTACAAAGTAGACTGCAACCTTAACTTTTACCAAACTATATTTTTATTGCATTCATTCATTTGACAAAGGTTAAGCTTCAGATCACATGCGATTACTGCTACAGGAACAGATGTTTCATTGTGTATTCACTCAAAAAGGCTAAAGGAGACCAACTATGGTGATTTTCTACTGTACATCTGTGTCTTTAAGCCTCACTTCCTGATGAGCCAAGTTCGCTCTGATCAATCAGTTTGCCCAGTTTGTTTTAAATTCTTATAATGTCAGTTCTGTCATCTGACTTTGAGCCAGAGTCCGATCCTGAAAGTCCGGCAGAACAAGATAATAGATCCACCTTCGCAAGCTAGACTGGAGCAGGCTGTCTTTGAGTGAGCCAAGCTTGCCGGTAGGCAGGACATAATGAACGTGATACGAGATGATGTCACAGAGGAAAGGGCTGGAAAGTGGTTGAGGAGAGTTTCTCTCTCTGGGCTTTAGAACTTTGCAGAACAATTACATGTACAAAAAGCTACAACACACTAAAGGAAGAAGAAACACTGGGAAAGAGCGAAAGATCCTTTAATTTTTTTTATACTTAAGTGTTTATTTAGATTTTTTCCACAATATGTGCTCAAATAACATTTTAAAGGGGAGGGCATTAAAGAAACAAATACAAATCCTAATTATAACAGCATCCATAGTTCTGAAGATCTCTGTGTCATTAACAGCAAAATAACAATAATAATAATATTACTGGTTAATAGAAGTAATATAAAATAAGAATTTTAATTCCACCAGGGTTGCCAGAAGTCGAGAGAGTGTGTGTTAGAGGTTACAGTTTCCTTATAGTTCTTTTATTATATAGTTCTATCTATTATTATTATTATATTCACCTATTATACTCACATTTGTTTTTGGTGCCGTATATTGCCCATTTAATCCAATTACATCAAAAAAGTGTTGGGGTGGGGGGGGGGCGATTTGCCTATCAGCAAGATCTTTGTTAAATACCTGTCACTGTCTAAAACATAGTTGTTCACATCACAAAGATACATAACTTTGCATTTTGTGGGGATTGGGTAGCCCAAAATGTCCTGGATACCATCATTTACTTTCTCCCAGAAAAGATTGTAATTTATTATTAATTTATTTATTATTAATTAATTAATTTATTATTATTTGTTCCCAAAAGACATGTGTGGTTGGCCACCATACTTGTACAGAGTCTCCAACATGGTTGGTGTTGCCCAATTAGTTTACTCTAATTACTTTTCAGGTGTTATAAAATACAGAGTCAGATTTTTCCCTCCAAATTCTTTCCGTGATCTTGAATTAGTAGTAATGTGTGGCAGCCTACACATTTTAGCCCACTCGTCCTCTGTAATGTTGATGATAAGTTCCTTTTCCCATTTAACTTTAATATATACGGTGGAGGAGGCAGCGTAAGATCCTTTTAAAGAATTAAATACATTCTTTTTTAACATTTTGTGTGACAGTGTTGTTGTTGAGTCATTACTGCAGTGCTGTTTTTCTTTAAATTGCAGTAATTGATGCGGCTTCAAACTAAAAGACAATCTCCTTAAATTTAACAGATACACAATAAGAACATGTTATTCAAGGGAAAAAGCTTAATAGTTGCGTTACGAGATGATGTCATCTTGTAACAGAGAAAAGGGCTGGAATTGAAGTGGTTTCTGTGGGAGAGAGTTTCTTCTTCTTGCATGGACTCTCAAAACACTAGAAAACCCTACAGGTTTTACAGAGAAGACGTGATTCCCGAGCACACAGAGACTACGAGTCTGATGATTTACAAATTCTTCTCCAAACAGCGCATTCCAGTGTGTTTTGATACTAAAGAGTAACAGATCGTTCTTCATTCCAACTGACAGACCGCTCCTCGTCCGCGGTCTACGCCGCCACGGTAAATTACGACTGAACCGCGAGGTCCTCAAATCCCGCTCATGTTTTTATGATGTTGCTGAAGCCAGTAGTGAGTTCATGTGAAAGTAATGTGCAAACGAAGACTCATACTTTTCTCTGATCTTTTGTTTTTCGTGTGTCTGTGTGTGTAGAAGAGGGTGAGTACTTCCTGAAGGTGCTGATCCCCAGCTATGCAGCTGGTTCGATTATCGGAAAGGGAGGACAGACCATCGTCCAGCTCCAGAAAGAGACCGGCGCCACCATTAAACTGTCCAAATCTAAAGACTTCTACCCAGGTAACCCCATTTACATCAAAACATCCTGTATGATCTCGGCAGACACGGCCTGAACTTTTTATATGCAGTAATTCATATTCAGGCAGAATTCATATTCTTTATGCTCTTCATACTCCGGTCTGGTTATTACAGGTCAAATTACAAATCTAGTACTGGGACCCAGCTTGTAAATATTATGAACATAAAACAAGTTTAACCTACTTTACTTTTAACCTTTTTCATGTGAATTAATGTAAGATTAACCAATAAGTATGTTTATTTCTTATTTATTAATTACAGTACATGGTTGAAGTAAATTTAATTAGTTGAATTAGTATAAATGATAAATTATTTTGATCAATACAAGGCTTTGTCTCTAGACATGAAAATATGAGACAGCATTTAATTTATTTGTATTTCCAATTTAAAATATGATATATCTAACTTTGAATTAAAATAAAGATCTTGTTTGGGGTTCAATAGACCCCCCCCCATAGAAAATAACCTGCAAATGATACATTTGGATATGTTTAACTTATTACAAAAGTATCAGTCTGAATTAATACTTTGGATCTAAATAGATCACAACATAATATTGTAAATGTTTAAGGTCTGAATACTTTTTTTAATGATTCTTTTTTTTTCTTTAATGTGGGAGCACTGTTCAAATGAATCCAGTAGAATGCTTTGTATACAAACAATTATGCTTGGTTGAATTAATAAAATTTCAACAAAAATTTCAAAGTTTCAACAAATTATTTGATTTTAAAATGAAATTTGTTAGTCTTATTTTTTTGTTTTAATGACCAAATTTGCACGTTGAAACACTGATATTACATATATTTATATATGCAAAAACAGTACACTGTTGTTACAATAAGTATGTGGATAGCAAATTATTGTATTAGTAATTATTTAGCATTTTATGTCATTACGGCGATACACTAGCAGCCAGTGTTGTTTGTTTTAGTTCACATTCTTGGAGTTTACTATAAATACAGTAAAGTAACAAGTTCAACAGTTAAAAGTTTTGCAGACTCATTGGTTTCTGAACAGAAAAAAGCAAATATTGGTAATGAGAAAGAGTGCTTAACAATTGTAGCAAAATAATTCAACCTTTTTGCTGTACCTTATAGTTTCAGCTTATCTACTAGATAATATGAGTATTTTTTATTTGTGTATAAATGATGACACTCAGATATTTATGGATGTGAATTAATGTGAATCATGCTGTTATGTATCTGTATTGTATCTGTACACCAGTTTTTGCAAACAGTGAACACGATCAGCACCTCACTCTTCATGCCTCACTGCCCCAGTTTCACTAGTAAGCCGTGCAACAACATTAATGTTTCGTATTTTTTTTAATCATTCAAATTTTGTTAATATAACTACTAAGGCCAGTTATACAGAACCCAGAACAGAGAATAAATTATAGTTATTGCCCTATTGGGGCAATAATTATATTTAGTACCAGTAATTAAATTTAGTACTTAATGAAACTTACAAAATTACTTCAGTATTACTAAGTAGCACATTTCAAGTGGCATAACATCTTTACTTTGGTGAACCAATAGACATGCTTTTAGACTGATGCAGATTGTATATTGTGGTACTGGGTTTAAAAAATAATGAAGCATTTCCAGCCCAAGTTTTACTGTTACAAAAACAGTCGCTGTTAAACATTGTGTAGTAAAAATAAAAGATAATATAAAATGTCTGTAACTTTTTTACATGACATTTTTAAAATGTTTTCTTTTTTATATTCAGTTCAATAAATAAATTCTTATTGTGCATTAAATTGTGCAGTGTTTATTAAGTTGCACTTAGAAAATCAACAACAACATGTCTATTAGGTCTATTTCTTAAAGCAAAAAGTTACCATATTTTTATTTTAGATATGTGAAATTTAGAAATTCTCAATTCAAAATCGATCTGAAAATAGAAATTTAATTGCATTGATTTTGGAATATTAGAATCAGTTATAGCTGCAGCCCAAGTTCCTAGAGTTGAAGGTTGAAGACACAGTCCAAACTCGCAAACCAAACTTGGCCAAAACAAAATGATCAATCTATTTTCAAACAAAACACCTACTAAGACACATTCAGTGTATTCAGTGTATATTTCAATATGAATATGAATTATAGAATTATATATATATATATATTAGATTATGATGAAATCTGAGATTTTGTAATGCACTGAATCGTTCGCAAGAGAAACTAATGGTCAGAGATTTACGCCACTAATTGGTAGTATATCCATTCCAGTAAGGAGAACAATTAAACTATTCAAAGACCATATTTTTTTTTTTCAGCTTCATGTTCTTAGTTCACTTTATCTCAATGAAGATACAAGAAGGCTCTTCTACACCTGAAATACAAAAGTCTTTGTTGGCAAGATCACACACCACAAATGAAAGGACAGTTTAATAAATAAAGAGAAGAAAATCCCCATTAAATCTCAGGCTTGGACAGAGTACAGGACTCCAGATGACAGTGAATCAGTTTCTGTGAAGCTGCTTTATAAAACCATCTGATGTGAAGAGTGCCATACAGACCCAGATACATTGAAGCAAATTGGATTCTAGACGTATTATGTATCATAATAAAAGTATTATGCATAAACAACTTATAATGGAGATTTATCTCGGCATACATTCCTGTTTACAGACCCCTCAGGGATTAGTTGTCTTACGCCTGGCCTTCAGTCTCATTTTGGATGTTCCCTGACGGGCTCAACGTCATCAAGTCAGATTTGCCAGGCGGCATTATCCCCTTTGTAACCGAGATGATTTGCAGTGGAGTCGCATAAAGTACAATTTAGACTGGACATCTGTGTCTTCTATTCTTTTAAAGAAAGCATAAACGGTCAAATACACTTAAAACTGCTTTAAAGCATGAATATTTTTGACCAGATAATAATTTTTTATAGATAAAAAAGTCACATATTGCACTTATTTGACTTTTTTATCTATAAAAATGTAACTAAAGAATAAATCGGCTCTACAACAATATGTCAAAAAAATTAATTATGTTAAAAGACATTACCGTTAATTAGTATTATCATATTTGCTGGTATTAAAATTTGAAAAGGCGTCATTACAAACACTGACTGTTTACAAACATCCTCTGTTTTAAAGGTGTCGATGTTATAAAGCATACTGGAGCCTACATACTGTAATAATTGTAGAAATTTTATACAACACAAGTGTTGTAGTTTAATTCGATTGATATAAAAAAAATAATAATTAAAACTAAGATGAATGAAGAAAAGTGATAACTGTAATTATCTCGCTGCACAACTTACTAACGACACTAGAGCTGGGCAGCTAGAGCTGGGGTGAGATTTATGTAGGTTGGTGCCCAGGGGCATCAGGCAAGCCAAAATTCTCAGGGGGGCACAATTAGAGGGGGGGTGGGGGTTGCATGGGGGTCGTCCCCTAGAAAAAAGGAGTTAAGAATGATGCAATTTTCTGCAACTTGACATATATATTTAAAGTTTTTTTCTTTTTTTTGAGGTGGGGGGGGGTCAGTATTTAAAAACTGCTCAGTACTTCATTAAGCTAAATCAAGATTTGCTGCTGAAGGAACTGAACACATTCATACAATGTCTGGGGCGTCCAGGAGAAATCTGGAACCTAACTTTGTTCTTCAAACTGGATCAAGATCTGATCTACTTCTCTCACAATAACATATTCATGTTACTTTGTATTGTATGTCTGATTATTTATAAGTTCTAATCAGATCTGCTGTTCTTACTGGTGATCAAACACTTATTGATCAGATAAAGGCTTCCTATGTAGGCTTCCTTCGCAAAACCAAGTTACTCTTGTAATGTTTGGAAGAAATACTATAGAGGAAGGCAGATGTGGCGCTTTTTAAATCTATGACATAAGTAAGAAATATGTTTAAACCATTACTACATATTATTAAAAAGTAATAGTGATAAATGAATATAAAAACCGTACCTCTCACAGCTTGGATGGGTCGTTGTAGCTGATAATTCGCGAAAGTAACTAATAGAATGTATTTTCTTACTGATGCATATCATATCAGATTGGGGCACAACTACTGGCCAGCACCAGGTACAGGCCTTTAGATTAAACCACCATCATCGTCTTTTACATGAAGCTCTCTCATGTTTTGAAACTCTCCCAGTTAAAAGATGTATTATATTTTATAGAACAGGACATTTTTGCGTATCCAGAGACTAACGACTAACGGGCCGATGACCCACGAGATGAAGGTGGGGCTGAAAATCCAAACGTTGCACGCCCAAATACGTCTACACTCATAGATATCCAGCCTAACATTTCTACCACTTTTTAGTGAAATCCATCAGAAACGCTGTGGAGTAGCTGCAGTATGAAATGGAGTTCTTATCGCTCAGCCTTGATTTCTTACTGGACAAACAGCAAGCAGCTGCAAGCAGGAATCAGCAGGAGTGTGTGTGTGAAATGATGTCTGTAGGGTGTGTGTGGTGTGTATGGAGGGTGTTTGCCATGATTGCTGTGAAGTGAGCAACTGAATTGCTGTGACTCCATTCATAGCTTAAATCACACATGCAGGCATACATACATACATACATATACACACTACCGCTCAAAAGTTTAGGATCACTTTAGAATTTCATGCAATTTTCATGCAATTCACAAACAACACTGTCCGTTTCACAATTAGTGTAAGTGTATCAGATGATTTTTAAAGAATATAAATGTTTGTATTAAAGTCTATTTTTGTATAGAGGCTTATTTTACATATAGTTCTATTATCAGAAATTCTCAGTCCTCTGTCTAAATCTCCTGGTACGACCACCAATCCAAGTTAAGGATGTTATTGGACTAATTGGTTGTTAGGACACTCTTCAATTGTGATCACAGCTGAAAAACATTCTACTAATAAGTGAGTATAAAAGTGAACAACATTCTAGGTTAGTTTAGTATCTGAAGATCAGCAGTTGATGGCTTGCTGACCGACTCACAATGACCAGAAAGAAACAACTTTCTTTAGAGACCCGTCAGTCCATTGTTGTGTTAAGGAAGAAGATACTCCATTAAAACAAGAACATTTCACTGTGATCACAAACTTTTGAGCGATAGTATTTATATATATATATATATATATATATATATATATATATATATATATATATACTCAGTCAGTGTGTGTTGAGAGCAATGAGGTTGGGGGAGGTGGCGGTTTAATGATGAACGTATAAAAGGAACATAAACTCAATGGTAATAATTTTGAAACTATTAAACTGTTACTACAAATTCTGTATTCATATGTATTATGGATGAAGTTATAAGTTTCAGGATCAGCAAGAAAACTCAATGAAGCCTCAATGAAAAGACCCCGAACACTAAACCCCCCTTTTACAGTGTGTTCATGACACAATATTGTTTTAACACACATTGTAAATAATAATAAAAAAACATGGAGGTTATAACTGCAGTAATATTTTGAGCTATTTGATCTTGAAGTCAGAAATCTCTGGGCAGGTTCTTTTTCTGTTAGCTTAACTAAAAACTGAAATGAACCGCCGGCTCGAGAGCAGCGCCGTATTCTGTTGAGTGGCCGCAGTCTAGATCTGCCCCGTAACCCATATACAGAACAGCACAGGGACCCGTCAGAGGATTTCACTGACACTGACATTTTATATAGACATCGAGTGGACATGTTTACCGGACATTGCGTCCAGTGGGAGCGTAGCGGGCCGGCCGTGCAGCGTCATTAGGGGGGTCTAACAGCAGCTCACACCAGCTCTGATACGAACACATAAACCTCACGTTACTGGGACCGAGAGTAAACGCGAACCGGGCGCGTCACAGAGCTACACATGTTTCGAACAGTCACCAGCTGCTCTGTCGCCGGTGAAGCCTGAATCTGCTCCACTGGAGCAGCCCGTCACTGGTAGCCTCAGTAATAAAACGAGGCAACAATGAGGGAGATTTTGCAGGCGTCATTTGTCTTGGGAGCTGCTGAGAGGAGAGCATGTGAAGCTCCTCTGGCTCACAGGACACCTATAAAAAGAAGACCCTTTAAGCTCGGGCTTTACTACTGCTAGCGCCCAGGAACCCTTGTAATGTGCACACACACACAGACACATGCACTATAACTAGTCCCGTATATATATATATATATATATATATATATATATATATATATATATATATATATATATATATATATATATATATATATATAGACTTATTTTTATACTTGATAAAATATTAAATATATATGCCATACCTTTTGCATAGTCCACAATTTTTCTGTCCCAATGTAAAATTCAGTAGATATATATATATATAATCACACCACAGGTCCTATGCCACAATATTAATATACTTTCAAAATGTATATAATAATAAGTTATATTATGATATTACTGAACTTTAAATAAATATTAATTATACAAGTACTGCAATGACATATATTGTTTATTTCCTTTTTTCAACTGCACATTTTGGCCCCAGCCAGACCAATTAACACTGTAATTAATATTTGTAATCCATATATATATATATATATATATATATGTATATGTGTGTGTGTGTCTGTGTGTGTGTGTGTGTGTGTGTGTGTGTATGTATGTTGGATGTTAAATGTTGGATGTATCCAGAATGGTGACTCTTAAAAGATACAAAACACTGAGAATGTATCTTCAGTGTGGTGATCAAATCTGAGGCTGAATAAATTAGAAATGAATAGTTAAAGAATATTAATTATCGTTGAATACATTTGATGTTCACAGAGAGCAGAATAGACCAATGTTGAATTGTTGTTTTATTGTAAAGTAATAGCACTTATTGACAACTAATAAATTAATACAAATAAACCTGAATACAGTAAAAAAAGAAGCTGAGCTGTGAAGAGCTGGTTATCAGTAATGAAGGACTGATTATATAACGCTGAACTTTCTTGCAAAAAATGGTTAAACACGCACAATCATACACATGAATATATATATATATATATATATATATATATATATATATATATATATATATATATATATATATATATGCCTGTATGTAATAATGTGTATATATTGTACATGAAATGAGACTCACTTTTACATACATAGACAAATATACAAACACACACATTTTATTGTATTATTATATTTGTATATATATATATATATATATATATATATATATATATATGTGTGTGTGTGTGTGTGTGTGTAAAGGCCTGTATGTGATAATATATAATATGATAACACACACATTTTCTCTCTTTTGTTCTCCCTGTCATGCTCGGTATGTGTGTGTGTATATATGTGTGTGTGTGTGTGTGTGTGTGATTGATCGTGCACACATATCATACCCACTGAGCACCCAGTCTGAGGATGAATGGAGGAGTGTGTGGGTGTTTAAGAGGGATTTTCCTATAGACACACACACACACTCACACTCACACACACTCACACACACACACGACTGTACAACAGAAACATGAGACCCTCTTCACTTTACTCATCAGACAGACAGGCACGGAAAACTGAAAAGTCTATTTTTATCAGCTTCCACACACACACACACACACACACACACACACATACACACAGAGTGTTAGTTAGTGGGCAGATTTTTTTTAAGTAACAAATCCCCAAGTTGTGGGAGAGTCACCCACACACCAGTATGAGTGGCATGGTTTGAATAAGAACAGGTGTTTATGAAACAGATGTGTGATACCCAATCTGGTGAGAAAAGCTGACATCACAACACACACACACACACACACACACACACACACAGACACACACACACAGCCAAGTGTCAGCACTGTTGCCCAGAAACAAACAGACCAGTACCAACCAGCTGCTTTCCCCCTCTCTCATTCTCCTTGTTATATCCCTCTCTCTCTCTCTCTCTCTCTCTCTCTCTCTCTCTCTCTCTCTCTCTCTCCCTCCCTCTCTCCCCTGATGCTCAGAAATAAGCTTTTTCTTGAACATTGAACGTGATGGTTTGGCCAGTAATGAATGTTCTGGAGCTACAAAGCGAATGTATCTGTCAAATAATGGAGCTAGACTTGCTTGTGTGGCCTCTGACGCAGTACGATGTACAGCCGTATGAACAGCCCGGTCAAATAATGTGAGCACATCGTCTACAGAGAACAAACTTCTGTTCATTTAATACACAGTCCCTGTTTATGTGCTGAATTAAACCTAGATTAAAATAAATGAAATATTTATATAAATTAAAAGGATTCAAACAGTATTAATAGAGTAAGTAGCGCTTTTACATACGCCAGTGTGTTTATTTAACTCTTTCCAAGCTTCTCCTAAACAACCCAGTATTATTATCAGTTCTCATCTAATACCTGCTTTGACTGCTCAGTACTTCATTAAGATAAATCAAGATTTGCTGCTGAAGGAACTGAACACATTCATACAATGTTTGGGGCGTCCAGGAGAAATCTGGAACCTAACTTTGTCCTTCAAACTGGATCAAGATCTGATCTACTTCTCTCACAATAACATATTCATGTTACTTTGTATTGTATGTATAATTATTTACATCTGTTCTAATCAGATCTGCTGTTCTTACTGGTGGAAATACACTTATTAGGTGCCTCAGACTTTTACACAGTAGTGTATTTGTTCTGTTGTCTATAAACATGAAGAAAAACGTCCATCCTGAAGCCTGAATTTTGACTCTTTTTTTTGTTTATAGGCTTTGAGCTCCTATTACAAGTTAGATATTTTAGATTCAGATTTTAGCTCTCCAGTGAAGGGCTAAACACTCCAAGCATGTCTTGGATAAGCTGTTAAATTAATTGTTGGCTGAAGTATCGCTTTAAGGCCATGCGCACCGACTGACTCTGTCCGTCATTAGCGGACGTTCAGGACTGTTTCTCAGATGGTCCAAGAATGGGCTGTTTCCATGATGAGACCACTGAGGGTTGTTTAACCACAGCATTGGGATCCCAGGCAGGTCAACAGCAGCGCTGCTGAATAAAACCAGCCGACAGCAGGAAGAGTCGAGAGCTGTGTTTGTGTACACAGCAAATAGGCAACAGAAATGATGATAAAAATGTTAAAACTCAACAAAAATCAGTTTTTTATCTCGTCCACTTACATACTATATTATATTATGTATATAAAATTTATATTGCGATGTATTCCTTAATTTCGGTCGATACGATATAATTCCAATATCGATATAAATGATTTGAAGGCCCCAGAAAAACTGCCAAGAATCCCTATAATGGAAGTCTGTATCTACTTTATCAACATAAATAACATTGACTTCAAATTACAACAGAGGCCGAGTTTCTTCTTCTTTTGTAAACGGACTGAACAGATTAACCTAAAATGTCTTCATCAATCCAAGGAGCACCTTTGTTAACATGCGGCAGTTGAAGAGGGTTGAGGTGACGGAGCAGTGTAAACGCAGCGTTAGCGCTTTTTAAACGTAGCCATCACTGCAAGCAGTTCTGTACATTCAGGAGTTCAGTCAGAAAAATGATATCACCGTTATTGAAACATATCGTGGTAAATACCGATATCGAATTATTGTCCAGGCCTAGTGTCCATATACAGCTTCGCTGCACCTTCATTTCAACCAAAAGCTCTGCTGAATAGTGTGGGCCCGGACGGCTTTGAGGTATAGCAATATCTGGCTTGCCAGAGTAGACCCGACTTAGTCACGTACACCAAATACCAAAGTAAAGACTGGAAACAATGGCTGTAATTTTCTTCTTTGAATCCATGACAGGTCAACATAAGCATGAAAGTATCTGGTTTTATATGAACCTGTTCACAGTGAAATCGTTTGATCATCACTTGATATCAATGATCATTCCTGAAGAATCAAATCAGATTTATTTGCTAGCGCTTTTAACAACTGATGTAGTCACAAATCAGCCTTACAGGACTTCAGTGATAAGAAAAGTTCTATAGAGCATAAATATAGAAAAATATAGAAAAACATAGAAAACCTCCCGGGGAGCAAGCCAGAGGCAGCAGTGATAAGGAACAACTCCCTCAGAACTGGAGGAGGAAACCTTGGGAGGAACCAAGCCTCACAATCGTCCTCTGATCAGATTACTCAAACAGTACTGATATGATGACTGTACCACCTTGTACTTCTGTTCCGCTGCTCAGGTGTGATGATGACAGTCAATGAAGGTAGCTAGTCTGAGGCCAGCTAACTGGTATGACACAGGTAACAATAGGGACCAACGATCAGTCTGGTGGGTGACTTGGCTGGTAGGGGAACCTGTCGGTCAGTCTTCCAGCAGGAATCTAAGTAGAACAGCCATATGACTTCTTCTGCATTGATTGGTTTTGCCTTTCATTAGCTGACCATCATGACGATAAAACCAAATTAAGAATTAGATTTTTTTTTTTATTTCATTGAATTAAATGACTGAAATTAAGTGCTAGTCGAACATCACATGCTGCACACAGATTTAACGACTGATCCACCCACCGGGCTTGAAAGCTTCCCAGTCAGAATGTTGGATTTGAATGTTTACTTGTTTGGACGGTACAGCATGCGCAAGCTGTAGGGCCGCATGTGCAGATCAGGCGTAAGGAGGTTGATTAAAAATGTGTTCTTTTCGTATATATATATATATATATATACCTTGTATTCATGATTATACATGTTCATTTTGACATATACTTTGAAAGATATTACAGAAGAATTTCCTCTATATTACTTGTAATTGGATTAATGCTGTTTGTGCCTCTGAAGCATTTCAGAAAAGCAGGTCATAGTGTTTTCTTCATTAAACAATTAGATATTAATAATAATCTGTTCTGGAAAATGTGTTTTTTTCCCTGGAGTGTGTCTGCATAATAAAATAAACGTTCTAACTCTGGTCTTATCCAAAGGCTAGATTTGTTTGCATGTTTAAGGAGATAACCTCTCGTTGGGTATCCAAAAGTAACCACTTCAAAATACTTGTACCATAAATAAACACGTGCAAATGTATATTGTGAATGTTTTAGAAAAGACTTAAAGCTGAACTACTGCTCATTATTACTCCAGAAGTAAGCCTGCACTGTGTGTTTGTTGCACCGCGTATTGTATACGTGCTGAAGCTGTTTCTGTATGCGTGTGTAGGTACGACGGAGCGCGTGTGTCTGATCCAGGGCACAGTGGAGGCACTGAATGGAGTTCATAACTTCATCGCTGAGAAAGTGCGCGAGATGCCGCAGAGCAGCCAGAAGAGCGAACCAGTCAGCATCCTCCAGCCCCAGACCACTGTTAACCCAGACCGCGTCAAACAGGTCAGCACGTCCGCATTCTCCAACTGCCCCTGACCCTGACCACATCAAACAAGCCAGACTTGCAGACAGACGTACTCTTTAGCTATACATAGTCGTAGGGATGACATAGTCGTAGGGGCGGAAATGCCATAGCACAACACCTGAAGACATTTTAACACTACTCAATGATACTGAGGTCTGGGTCGGTTGGAACGGTTTAGAAAAATGAATATGAAGAACTAAGAACACAGTGTTTTATATCCAGAGCTTCTCACACCGCATTGCAACAGGACTAATTATGCTCTCTTTGTAATAAAACATGCAGTTGTATCTGTGTTCTTTATACACAGTGTGCTGGAAGATGTTCTGTAATATAGTCATATATTATCATAATAACTAAAATTTGCTAAATGTTTATCATAAGTAGGTGGGACCATGTGTAGATGGAGAGACCTCTTTCAGTTATTCTGCATCTAAAACCGAATCTCTTTAACATGTTAGTACTTTTAAATTAGAATTTAGTCTTTGGCTTATTAAGACCAGCTACCACTGGTATGAAAGGTGCTCTATTAATAAAGGTTATTATTGTTATTATGTTGCCCATTTCTTATAGAAAACTCAAAATACATGCAGGGACATAGTTGAACACAAACATACACTGCTTGGCCTTAAATGACCAGAGATGAACCTCTTGGTGAAGTCGAATAGTAAAGAAACAGAGAACTAAGACTGTGTTTAAAAGTGAAAGTGAAAGCATTTCCACACGACCAGAACTCCCAGGACTAAATAAGAAAACCACTTGTTAGTGAAGCCAGTCGGAAAGGAAAGTTTGCTAGGGAGCATAAAGGCTGGACTCGTGGTCTGATGAGTCCAGGTTGACCCTATTCCAGCATGATGGGAGCTTCAGGGTAAGAAGGATGGACCCATCATGCTCTGGAGGTAGTGTTATGATCTGGCTTTACTTCAATTGCTCAGATTGAAGCTCATCAACATTGTGTGGTTATAAAATGAGGTCAGCTGAGCATCTGAATGTTCCAAATGACCAGGTTATCCAATCAATGGGTTTGTTCTTCCCTGAAGAACATGAGGAATCATCTTCACACATGACTAGGACTTCACAGAGTCCTGACCCAAACCACATGGAAAGCCTTTGTTGAGATGGGTTGGAGAAGACTGTACAGAGTGGTTTGATTCTGAACACTGCATAAGGTTGTTGTAAGAGTGCCACAGCAAATGCACAACGCAATCAAAGCTGAAGGTGGTCCAACAGTGTATTGGGGTACACACTTTTTGTGTTGACTACAATGAATCTGTAAAAATACTAAAACTTTATTGAGTTTTAGTTACAGTGATGTGCTCCTTGCATTCAACCCATGTTTCTAAATGGTTAACTCTTGGATTGCTTATTGTGATTTTATAGATTGATATTTATGTAAAGTGTAAAGTGTCAAATATGTTGTGGAGCTGTCCTAGTAACTAGTAGCTTAGCGTGCTGGTTTGAGGCTCTACTAATGCAAGTTTAGAGTCTAAGGGGATGAACCTATGCTGCTGTGTGCAAAGCCACAACTCTAGACTTTCCTAGTTTGTAGTAAAAACTAGCGTTCATTTATCAAACAGACTTCCAACAGCTTCTCACATCACAACAGAGGTTTGGTTGCACCTCACTGAAGATTCATGGTGCGGGTTTAGAGGATAACAACTTACATCTGGGGTGGTGGACCCTGTGTTGTGTGTCTCGCTTGTGTTGCGTCACTATACTGTGAGCGTTAGCATCGGAGGCTACTGTTAGTTTTGTACACAGATATAAAATCTGCCGGTCTGAGCGAGTGAATGATGTCAGCGTGACAGAAAGTTCTAATCCAATGTTGAGGATATTAGCCTGCTAAGCTAGCAATAGCATATATCTGTGCTCTTCTTAGCACAGTTCCATTTATCACAGTTTATGGTTTGACCTTTAGCGGATGATGAATTGAAATGTTATGGTTATTAATATTGCAGCAGGAGCTTTTTGTTTCTGCTGTGATCCGTATCATCCGCTCAGTGCGTTCAGACACAGAAGGCTGTATTTCTGTAAAAGCTTGGCGTGCAGAGTGGAGGTGTGAAAGCGAAAGTAAAAAGGGGTCATTTGCATACCAGTGCATATTTATATATCTTCGCATTCTAGTTTCCTAGCCAAAACAAGAACGACTGAAAAATAGAATCAAATTGTTATTTTCGATTCAAATTTTGACTTTAATTTAATTTGGATTCTGGGTCAACCTTGTCTGAATAATCAACTCCTGAAGCGACATGTGCCGAGGCCTGAAGATTAAGATCTTGGCCTTCTGTACTCTAGTTCCTAATTTAAATCAGGGCCTGGATGCTGAGAGCAGCCTGGCAGTCTGATGAAGTAAAGCCTGAAATGTTCCCTGGAGCTCCAGGGCATAAGGGTAAACAGGCTGGGGGTCTTCCCCAAGGAGAGAGGATCTGACTGGACCTGGAAAGTGTGAGAGTGCTGGGTTATTTTTACCGTGTGTTCCAGGGAAAGAGAAAGAGGAGGGACAGAAAAAGAGAAAGAGAGCGAGCAGCTGCACAGTAAGCCGTAGGATCAACAAATGGCTGAGATAAGCACTGAACGGACAGTGAGACCTTACCCACAAAACGTCTACTCGCATGCACACACGGGCCTGGCTCCGGCCAGGAGAGTGTATATAGCGGTGGTGAGCAGTAGCCCACGCTGCTGTCGTGTCGTCCCTGCCTCCCATTCAATCTTCTCCAATCAGGTTAGGAAAGGCCAGGGTGAACAGAGCAAACAGGCAACCATGCTGGGTAGCATATAATATCTACAGTTCATTGACATGCATGTTTGTTTGCTGTCAAAATGAGTGGCAGGTCTTCCGTCCACTCAGAAACCAGGCAAATGATGAACGGCGGCAAAAGAGGCTATGTAATTGCTAATATTTTGCTTAATGCCATACTTCTGCCTGTGTACACTTCACAAATAGACACAATCCCAGGGTACAGATGTTGTTTACAGTACTGTAGCCACACCCTAACAGATGTAGGGCCACATATGAGTACACAAATCAGAATTCATTTATGTAGTAATCTGTTTCAGAAACAGCGCACATACACATGTACACAAATCAAGGATGGGCATCTGAGATGCATCAGTGTGAAGAGAACGTAACATTGTTCAGTAGAGGGTTTACAGTGTTTCTAAAAGACATCTGTCCTCTTTGTCTTCATAGTCATTGCTGGTTAAGTATCGATTGTAGGCTGGATGCTGTTCTTGAATGTTTCTTTTTCTGTCTCTCTTTTCTGCAGGCTAAGCTAATCGTACCCAACAGTACGGCGGGCTTGATCATCGGTAAGGGTGGAGCCACGGTGAAATCCGTGATGGAGCAGTCAGGTGCATGGGTACAGCTCTCCCAGAAGCCTGAGGGCATCAACTTGCAGGAGCGCGTGGTCACCGTCAGCGGTGAGCCTGAGCAGAACCGCAAAGCTGTGGAGATTATTGTGCAAAAGATCCAAGAGGACCCGCAAAGCAGCAGTTGCCTGAACATCAGCTATTCCAACGTCACAGGCCCCGTGGCCAACTCCAACCCTACCGGCTCCCCGTACGCCAACAGCACAGAGGTCTTACCCACCGCTGCCGCCGCTGCCACGGCCTCCACCCTGCTGGGCCAGGCAGGTCTGGCCGGCATGGGCGGCTTCCCTGCGGCCATGTCCAGCTTCTCCGGGAACGACCTGCTGGCCATCACGTCGGCTCTGAACACACTGGCCAGCTACGGCTACAACACCAACACACTGGGACTAGGCCTTAACCCAGCCGCTGCGTCCGGCGTGCTTGCGGCTGTCGCCGCTAGTGCCAACCCTGCAGCCGCCGCGGCAGCGAACCTGCTGGCCTCCTATGCCAGCGAGGCTTCGGGAGGGGCAGGTCATCCTGCCGCACCGAGTCTCGGGGGCTTTTCACTGGGCTCGCTGGCAGCTGCGACAGGGGCCTCCAACGGCTACCTGAACCCCTCGTCCCCGCTGGTGGCCTCCTCACTGCTGGGGACAGAGAAGCTCGGTGAGGGCGGGAAGGAGGTGGTGGAGATCGCTGTGCCTGAGAACCTGGTGGGTGCCATCTTGGGAAAAGGCGGGAAGACTCTGGTGGAGTACCAGGAGCTGACAGGTGCTCGCATTCAAATCTCCAAAAAGGGCGAGTTCATCCCTGGCACGCGCAACCGAAAAGTAACCATCACAGGGTCTCCTGCAGCAACGCAGGCCGCCCAGTATCTCATCAGCCAGCGGATCACGTACGAGCAAGGCGTCCGCGCCACAAATCCACAGAAAGTGGGCTAGAGACGGAACCCAAGCGGGGGGGAGGGGAACAGCAAGGAAAGGGACACGAAAGAACGGACGAACAGATGAACGACTGGAAGAAAAAAAGGGGGGGGGAGTGGGTGGTAATGGAAAAGGCATCCAAGTTCAAATTTCAGAGGAGAGAAAATAAATGAGGGGGAAAAAAATGGAGAAATTTGAATGGTGTGAATAAGGAAAGATGCTCGGCTGTGGGCCTGCGTGGAGAAGTGTGTGATCTGTGAATATGAATTTGTGACTGAAATTCTGCTGTTTTTTTATTTTTTAAACTGGTGTCGAGTGGTGTGGATTGTGAGGGTCTGAGTACTGAACCCTGTGGCAATCCGAGAGGGAGGAGTCTTAGACCTCACCTCCTCTCTCTCCCACGGCCAGGGGCCAGCTAGGTTCCGTTTTGTTTTTCTGTCGTTGGCAGAGCTTGTACAAATTAGTTGAACTACTTGACAGGGGCTTCAGCCCGGGAGATGGGTTTCCCAGTGACCCCCTCTTTGGGTCAGCCCGACGTAAGTGATACGACTCTTTACAGATATATATGTGTTTCTGGCCTGTGTTCGAAGCAGTCTGGCAGTCTTGGTTTGGGTTATCCATACAAGCGGAAGCTAAGCAGAAACTTTTGAAACGTTTTGTTGCCTCCTATTCATGCCGGCTTGTGTCGAACCGAGGCATGATCAGACACGCTCGCTAGCCGCTTCAGATCAACATTACCGGCTTTCTTCCGTTAATCGGACAGCTCCGATCTTTCTCCATCGTGGTTGGTTCCATAAGGCCTCACCCTGACGCTTTTAGATATTACTTAAACCTGTGATTCCAGGTTGACCTGAATGTATAAAGACTTACTAATCTTGATATTTTTTATATTTGATTAGAGGATCAAACCGCGTTTCCGTTTAGCACCAACAGCTAAACTCAGTTGAAGAAAGGCAGACAGACAACCAATGTCAAAGGTCAGACGCTTTGTTTGAGAGTACAGGAATGTAAACACACACACACACATACACAAAACACAAACATCCAAACACATCCACGCACCTTGCAAGTGCAGTTTAGTCAACGGATCCCTCTTTGGTGCTATGAGAAATTCACTGATGATCAAACATCAAAGATTGAAGAAATTTCATGTTCTTGTCTATAGATTTTAGCATTTTGGGGTTGCGTTCTCTAAACCCCTGATTATTAATTGAAAGCAATTTTGTGATTTGGTCATGATGCCATTACCGAGCAAACGAGCCACACATTAAGAGATACTCTTTCTTGCTATTTGAAAACGTAAAAAAAATTAAAAAAAAAAAAAAAACACTCACCCACCCACCCACCCACTATCTCTTATCCGAGATGACTGACACAGCACTGAATCAAGTCGGTTGAGCTGAGACCTTCAAATCTTGCACTTGAAAAGTGAGAGGACCCGCGTGGACGCAGGTCACACCTCTACACTAGTTCTTGCGACTGGAAGGTTCAGGCGACAGCTAGGCACAGTGACATCACCTATCAAACGAACACCTACAGTATTGCACCATACGACTCACTTGTAGGTGTAAAATACCGGTGATTTAAAACTGTGGGGGTTTTTTGGGGTTTTTTTTTTTTTTGGTTTTTGTTCTCTTTTTCTACGAACTGAGCTCAAGCTGATATACCTCATGTTTGGACGGAATGGGAAAAAACAGAAGATTTACAGTTTGTATGCAGTTTAACGAAGCCCTTGGTTGCGTTCCAGTTGTTGCCTAGTTCACTGCTGAGCGACCTGCTCTTGATGTCAGGCTGTCCGCGGAGGTCTGGCAGTGGAAGGGAGTGAGCGTATACAATGCGACGCAGCCTTTGTAACAATAAAGATAATAATTATAATAATAATAATAATAATAATAATAATAATAACAACACTAATAAGCTGTTATCCACACCGATGCTGGTGCAGGCCGGCTTGGTGTAGTCCTGTGTGGTACAGAGTCGAGCAGAGAGCGTCATATCTCTGAGAAACTGCACAGTGCAGGCTTTAGCCTTCCCTACGTCTCCCTGTTCTGGGCACTCTGCAGAGCGTTTGCCCTACGCTGCCCCTAACATTACACTTCGCCGTCCACCCCCCACCCCGCAGTCATAGTGTTGTCGGATGCGTTTCCTGAAAAACAGCATGGCAGAGTACTAAACAGCATTTCTTTCGTAACAGTCGCACATACGGAATCAGTGTTTCTGCTGCTAACTGCATTTTCTTTTAGTCCAGCTACAAGATACAAGATACAGAACGTGCAGGGACTCTTGTACAGAAAAAAAAACAAAACAGGCGTTCTCTTTTAAACCACACTGTGAATTGAGCGGCCGACGCCATCCGAAACTCTGGAATGTACTGTACATACTACACCGTTCGTTAACACACAGCACGGCAGGGCTAAGCAAGGAACCCGAGCGAGCACAAGGTCACCGTGGAGCCAGGGGGATGTGAGGGTCAAACCAGTTCTGCTGTGAAACCACGGTCCGAGACAGCTCTGCTGTGGGGCTGTGGACAGTACTGGCGTAGGACCACGGGACAGTTCTGTCATGGAACCGTGTGACCATAATTCCTTGGAGCTCTGGTCTCAGGCGGTTTTGTTGTGGAACAATCGTGCAAGACGGTCCTGCCTTGAAACTGTGGCGTGAGCCATGGAGCCGTTCACTGGTCCGAGACAGTTCGGCCATGGAAACCCAGGGCTGACCGGATTGCACCGTTCCGTGGAAACGCTTCTGCCCTGGCACCATGTAGTCTTCGACAGTTTTGCCACGGCGTTGAGCCTGAACCGGGAGACGGCTCTGCCGTTTAAACCATGGTTTGCAACGCAGAGGAGAGAAAGCTCGAGAGGGTTCCGCCGCCCAGTACGAGAGAGAGAGATACTTGGGGTCACTGTCTAAACGTTCGACATTCAGACCCATCATCAATTAGCAGATCTCCATCTGAACCGTGCTCTTCTATATATACCCGTACGGCAATGCCCAATCTTCCACTGACCTAAATACACACGCACAAAGACATTCATCAACTGCCTCCAATTCCCAGACCCTAATCTGCTTTGCAACGGAAAAGGGGAACAGAAACAGAGGGGGAAGGGGAGGAGAGAGAGAGAGAGAGCGAGAGCGAGAGAGATCCATTTATATGCCTTGCATAATTGCGATAAAGATTGCCATAAGAAATCTTCTCCCCATCTTTCACGCATGCCGCTTTTGACAGGCAGTTTATCAACAAACCATTTTACGATATTCATCCTTTCCACGACTTCTTGTTACAGACGAGCAATTACTGTAACGCCTTCGGTTCGGGGCTAAATAATTCATTTTTGAGATTCGGGATGAAAGAGCGTATGCAATTTCAGAAGCACAAGCACAGCACGGCTGCTGCAGCAGTTCGAGCCCTGCATGGCCGCTGTGCATTCCGTCGGTGTAAAACACGTTGTTCCGTGGTGCAAACGAATTCGGGGAAAGGAGACGAGCTGAAGGAGAGGGCTCTCTCTTTCTCCAGTGCTCTCCGTACCTCTCCTTTCCACTACCTCTTTGCCGGTGACCTCCTTTCCTCCTGCGGTCTTTCTCTTTTTTGCCTTCTCTCTCTCTCTCTTCCTCTCTCTCTCTCTGGTGTTCCACCTCCTTTTTCACCCACATGTTTGCACGCTGCCCCTTCTTCTCCGTCCTGGTCGTGGTTACCGTTGGCAGCTGATTCGCTTGTTCTGGGATTGTTCCTCGTCACCCCCGCCACTTTCATCGGGGCAGTGGATGACCGTCAGAGCTCAACACCGCAAGCACTGCACCATTAGACTGTGCCGCCGATCCACAAGCTCACGTCCTGTCTGTGAACTCTGACCTGGAAAAGGTTCCGCACCTCTACCTAGCGCCATCTCCCGGTAGACGCTGGCCTTTTTACGGCTGATCCAGGATCAGCCGGTCCTACCCGAACCCTGACCTTCGTAACCGTTCTTTCCGAAACCTCTAAACTGGACTCAGATCAGTGTAAGGGGGCTTTTTTTACATAATCGCGCCCTGTAACGCAGGGAACGGGCGCTCCAACAGAGAGGGGCCCGGACGTCCGTCAGACCTGGGAGCGAAGAACCAGAACTCCTAGGGGGGGCGTGTGGGAAAAAAAAAAAAGGGGGGAAAAAAAAGACGGGGACGAAGTTCGAGCTCAAACGACGCGGTCCCTGCGTCCGCTTGCGTCCCCCTCCCCCCCGCTCGCGTCTCCTTCTCGCTAGGAGAACGGTCTGAGGTCAGTTTTTCTTTCTCCCCTCTCCCCTTTTTTAATGAAACTGTGGATTCCGTCCTGTCCCATGGTCTTCGTGGAACTTTAGTGTCGTTCTCTAGTTTGTAGTCTAACTGCAGTTGTCTTGCGCCGTGGGTTTCAGTGTGTGAACTCCGTTATACTCGTGTGTATGACGACAGTGCCAATCGAGCCAGATTAAGATTAGCTTTCGCCATTTGTTCGTGCATTAGAAAACGCTCTAATCGGAGTGCTGGTGTCCACATCAACGTCACTGATGATTTTAGATCTACATAAAGAAAAATGTAAAGAAATATTGGAAGCAATATTGTAGCATGTCGTCCGGTTTTTTGTGTTTTTGTTATGTCCGTTGTATGAACCCTTGGATTTACTACGATTTTGAATGAATAGGTTTACATGTACCTTTTTTTGTAATACTGTAAGTTTAAAAAACAAAAAAATGCTGCTATTTGATAAAGTGAACTATACGAGAAATATTTTAGTTGAAGAGACGTCTGACCGGTTAATTAGAGTCATGCTCGTTTTTGGCAGGAGCACAAACGAGGTGTATCGATACTAATAACATTAGTCAACCTGTGCCAGATTAGAGCCACGCAGCTTCTCGACATGTAGACGTGTGATCAAGCATTTTAGATATCGATAACTTTAGACGCATCGATCAAGTGCCAATCAATCAATACCTTTTTAGTTCGAAGATGAAAAGATAATCAAAACGATATGGAAAAAAAAAAAAGAAAAAAAAGAAACATGAACAAAGAGCAATGTCAGTGTTGTTTTTAACTCCATAGTTGCATAGAGAATAATAATAATAGTTCTTTTATGCATAAACATGGTTTTTATACCTTCGGTCGAAGAAAAAAACGCAACAAAAACAAAACCCGAAAAAAAAAAAAAAAAAAATCAGCATCCTGTGCATTTGTTTGACTTGTGGCTTCCACGCAGCTCTTCCTTATTCATATTCTCTCTGTAGGTCGGCATGGAGTAGGCGTAAACATGTTATAATCATGTCGTAAAACACGTTATTAAGCATTCATAACATGTCCCATTTATGAAAGTGTGTTTCGTGGAGTTAGATGTTTATCTTTTTTGCACGTCTCTATTGCATGATATCCAAGTGAATTATTGGGGGGGGCGGGGGAATCAAAACCAACATTGAAGAAAAAAAAAGAAAAGGAAGAAAACGAATCTAAAAAAACAAAAAAAACAAAACCAACAACAACGTTTAGTTGAGTGTCTGGAATCATTTCTGAGGCACAGTTTTGCATGTGGCACAGATCGAAACACTTTCTTTCCGTTGAAAGCTTCATTTTTTTGTTTAATTTTCTCAGTACCGTTGATTTTCTGTCGCCTTCTATCCGAAACTGGAAGAGCTTCTACGCCTATACGAAACTCTCCGACAACCGCGGCACTGTACGAACAAAAACAATAAACTTCGCAGCCAAAAAGAGAAAGCAAGCTCCGAAGATCAAAGCGGTCCGTCTCCGTTGAGCCGAGATCCGAAGCGTTTGGAGCTGATCGCGAAAATTAGTGGCGTCTCCGTATTTTACAGTGCCGGGACCGAACCGGGCCTTTCGGAAAAGAAGCGTAACGCCCGCCGCCTGGCAGGTTGCGTTACCCAGCGTTACGTGGGATTCAGCCGTTTTCTGTTCCTGAGTTTGGGAATTCTCCAGTCTCGTAGCTTGATTCTCCTCGAACCCCAGATGTAATTTATGAATGTATTTGCATTTTTACATGAAACTGATAACAGAATGTTCTCTCAGTGTTCCGTGTCCGTAGGTGGAGGCTGTTTTAAACTCATGTAGCGGTACGTGTCAGTGTACGAGAGGCCCGACGCCACATTAGCGCCTGTTTGTTTGTTTGTTTGTTTGTTTGTTTATGGTTTCGTTTGTTTGGGATTAGTTTTTTATGTTCGATTTTTTTTTTTTTTGGTTGTTGTTGTTGTTCGTTTGACGTCATTTTTCTCCCTTCCTTTTCTCGTCGTCCGCCGTGGCATTGAATGCACTTTACTGAGCATTAGGTTCCCATCCTAACACACACACTCATACACACACTCACACTCATACACACACGTATACACACATTTGCGCGCGTGCACACGCTCACACAGTCCGAACCTCCTGGAAGCAAAACCGAAACCAAGCAACCTGTTTTTAAACATTGGAAACCTTTGACAGATAGTGCTGTTTTACTTGTTGCTCTTGTACCTTTTGTTTGTTTGTTCGTTCCTTGTTGTTGTCGTTATTATTATTATTATTATTATTATTATTATTATTATTATTATTTGAGTGTCTGTAAACGAAAAGAAATGCTTTTTTTTGTTTAACGTGTTGATTTTTGTAATTATCGGCTTTCCTTTTCGATTCGTTTCTCTTTTTCGAGGGAGGTTTGAAGGAGCGTGTGAGAGATTCCAGCATTCCCCACCCTCCCCACCACCCCACCCCGCCCTCGCCATCTCCCCTACTGCATTCCCTTCAGTGCGAGAGAGCGAGAGAGCGAGCGAGAGTGTGTAAGCGTGAGTATGTTTTTTGTGTCTGTAATTTACCGACACAGCGCTTGTTACCGTTTGTTTTGGGTTTTGTTGGGGTTTTTTTTGTTGTTTTTTGCAAATTGTCTGAATCAAATGCTTTGAATGTGAAAGGTGTTCTTTTGATTTGAAGTCTGTAAATTATGTTCGTTGAAGAGGAATGGAAAATAAAACAGAGAAACCTCGAGAAAAAAAAAAATAATTCAACACGTTTCGGCGCTCTCGATCAGCACATACAGGGACGGGTTAGGTCATGCTGCTGGGTCTGACTCATGTCAACGTCTTCCAGATGTTACTGTCACTGTCGCCGACAGGGACGCATGTGGCGGTTCAACACAAATGACGAGTACTACCAGGGCAGGGAGTCCCTAAAGGAGCCGATGCTCCGGTTCTAGGCGTTCGGGAATCGAGTCAACCCTAAAGCTTTGATTCCACACAATTATGATTGGAGTGCACCTCTTCACTATACCTTACCTTTTACTTCATGCAAGTGAATCCAGTCCATCTGCCCAAGTAGTAGCTATGTGGTGTGGGGTTGATGTAGCGTGGTGGGTAATACCACTGCCCAGCAGACAGGGTTCGATTCACACAAACTACACCAGTTGTGTTACAGTCTACATCTGTACTTGATTTAATCAAAAGGAGCATCTGCCGAATACAGTGGTGCTAGAAAGTTTCCGAACCCTTCCGAAGTCCCAAAAGTAGATAAAGAGAACCCAAATTTAATGACAAAATTGTTGTATTTGGTCATGATCCAATATTTCAAATCTTTGAGTGGTAAAAGTACGTGGACCAGTAACTCTTGATCAGTCCTGGACGTCGGCTCAACTCTGGGACTTTCCTAAATGGGTTGGGGTGGGTTTCCTCAATGACCTGCTTCAAGGTCAGAACGTTGACTCATAATATCTCACTTATATCTTCCTAGGCTTTTCCTAAATCTGTTGTTAAGAAAGATCCTAGGACAAACTCTACCTCAGATTCATGATGTGTCCTTAAACCACAGATTTGTGTGCTCTCGAGTTTGTAGAACTCTATTTGTACCTAAGAACAAATCTTGAATAAGAAAACACTCGTGAATGTCAGAATCTTCTAGTGGGTTTTTTGAAGAAACATCTTCCTAAAATTCCTAACAGCTGAGCCCCATAACCCTTATTCGTCTGTAACCATTCTTTGGTGGAATGACTTGTGTGCTCAGGGTCGTGCATGACCCACGTTCCCTTGAGATTCTCTAGTACATTTCAGAATTCAGTGTTCCATCAGTGATGGCAAATGATGACAAAGGCTCAAACCTGATACCTCCACCACCATGTTTCACAGATGGGATGAGGTCCTTGTGCTGGAATGCAATATAAAAAAATCACAAACTTTCAAGCACCACTGTACCTAAATGCAAATTGAACATTTGCTTCAATGAACAGTATCAGTATATATTTAAATTTGAACAGCTGGAATACTGAAATGATTGATGTTGGCTACAAGTGATTGACAAACCTGACTCTAGTCTCGTCACCCTACCTGACCAGTGTATCCTTCCACAACACTACATTAACAGACAAGCTTTAATTCACTTTGGATAAAGTGGACAACAAAGTATAAATTCATAGGAAGGTTTACAGTTGATAAGATTGAATATCTATGGTATAAAACGTTAATCTCTTTATCGCCTTATCAACCTTACCAGAATTTCAATTTCACCTAGCTCAACAGTAAATTTAACGTCATCAGGCTTAGGCTGGTTAGGGTTCAGTGTCGCTGTTTGAAGGTCTTTTGTACCGCTATTGGTTGAAGACGCAAATTTGTCTGGCCAACCCTCCAACAAGAAACTGCCCATAGAAATGAATGTCAAGTCGATGCATTCGCTGGTGTGACTTGTGTGAAAATGGCTTATGTCCCAAAAAATTGTGTGGAATCAGCCCCCGGACTCGGCTCGCCATCGCCTGGAGTCGGAGTCAACTCCAGAATTGAACAGCCCTAACTAGAACAACTAACGCCAACTATAAACCACAGCAATCAACGTGTGGACCTTCAAGCAATAGACATTAAAGAGTGCGAGGAAATACAGACGACGTGCCTCTTGACACGAGACCTAGAGTAACGAGTAACTGCTTACGGCCAGATCCCTCTCGCACATACGCGTACAGACAGAGGTGAAACTGCCGCACTGCAGTGTGACGGTGCGGTTAGGACGTAATTATGATGAATGGAGAGACGTGTGTTAGTCAGAGACTGTGTACGTGACATTAAGTAGACACCTTTGGCTCTGCTCTCCATTGTACCAGCACATTGAGCAAGGAGGAAACACAAACACCACAACACGGAATAATAATGATACCAATAATGATGATAATGATACTAATAATACCTGTAGTAGCACTTTTATGTGGTTCCCATTCAATGTGATTGCAAACAACCACCCGTGAAGGCCCCATTGTGAGGTTAGAGGAAGCAGGCTGGTGTTGAATGTAATTATCAGTGATTACAGGGTACCAGAAGCAAACCTGCCTGTTGGGTTCATTCGGAATGTGTTTTTTTTTTTTTTTTTTTAAATAATTTTACCAAACAACTTTTCTTTTTCTCAGCCAGAACAGAGCAAGAGTACCCTACCTAGCTTAATACCACTGTCCTTACTCCTGCTCTAACCCACCCAGCCACCATGCACAGTGCCAAACTAGAGCAGGACTATTTCTAGACCTCGTTCAGCTCCTCTTGCAGCATATATGAGCTACAAACACATTCAGACATGCTACAGACCTCAGCAGGCTAGGTTTGCCTAGATCTAGAACCAAGCTTGTGGGGATCTGAAACCAATCACGGCATTGGGCGGGGGCAGTGTCGGGGACCGCCTATGCCGTGACACCTGTTTAGCATCCTCGTTCGTCCAGGTTTCAGCTGTTATTCCATGGAACACGACGTGTCCCGTCCATCGACCGGGCCACCCAAGAGCCACCTCACGAACTCACTCGACGCCTGACTTGCTCACCAAAAAACGGTCTTTCTGTTTTTCCCCCCACAAAAAAAAAAAACAAAACAAGGACTGGCAAACGAAAGAGAGGGAAAAAAAAATAAATAAACAAAACAAACTTTTGTGTTGCTGGTGATGCGGAATGGGACCGTTAGCATAAGCCTCATTGCTGCCCGTTGGAAGGGAACGCGATAGACCAAAGTCGATAAAAGTCACTGTGGTTCGTAAGGTCGAATATTTAGCGACAGCAATCGTGCATTTCGTCGAGCTGCATCCTCGTCATTCCGTTTTGTTTTTGTTTGTTTTTTCCGAGCGCAGAGAAAGGAGTGGGCGGCTAGCGCGGAAGCAAAACGATTGATCCCATCGGTCCCATTCGGAATACCTTTATAGCCTCACCGATTCTTCTGCTCCCACACTCTACTTTCCCTGTGCCTACTGCTCTACGCAGAGAGATTCTATATGCAGTTGGATTTGACCAGAACACACGTGCCAAATCTTCCTTAAGCGTACCTTTAAAAACCCACGCCAGGAGAAATCCGGAATGAATGTAAACAGGTACACGGTACCGAACGTGAGGACGCAGATTCCGATCCTCCATGAACTCCATACAGAAGCTTTTGGTTTAGCATGATGAGCTTCGGCAAACAATGAACTGCTGCTATCCGTCCCATTCCAGAAAGTGACTGAGCGGAGCGTTTCTGTTTTTTGTTTTTGTTTTGTTTTTCGTTTATTTGTTGTTATTTATTTCTACGTCACTGTTTCAATGGAGGGTGATTAATATCTAATGTTGCTGTGGTATTGTGTTTGTTTAAAAAACAAAAAAAACAATAAGATGAAAACAAACAAACCCAACAAGAGCGTGTTGAATTTCTTGCCCCTTGAATCTGCTGAAAAAAACTAAGTAAGTAAAGGATGCCCTGATCTACAACAGACAAACCATTAAACGTTGCAAATTTCTTTAATGTTAATCAAACTAATCGAAAATGGAGAGTTGTCCAAGCATTTCTGGGGGATTCTAGTTTTGTGAGGTTCTCAGATCGTCTTTTGAGGTCCATCCACAGATTTTCGATGATGTTTAGGTCGGGGGACAACTGTAAGGGTCATGACAAAACCCTCAGCTTGCACATCTTGAGACAGCAGACTGTAGGTTTTGTCATGTGTTTAGGATCATTATCCTTTCGTAGGAACCATCTTTTAATCTTCAGCTCTTTTATTACATCCATTATTTTCCGCTTTATCCCACTAGTTGGGGTCTTGGCGAGGCTGGAGCCAATCCCAGTGTCATCGGGCAAGGGTGGGGTCACCATGGGCAGGTGACCAGTCCATCGCATGGCCAACACACACTCACACCTACGGGCAGTTTAGAGTAAGGAGTACCTGGAGGAACCCACTCAAGCACGAAGAGAACATACACACTCCACACAGAACCACCCGGACCGGGAATCCCACCCAGATCATCTTACTGTGAGGAGACAGTGCTGACCACTACACCACCATACTGACCACTACACCACCATACTAACCACTACACCACCGTACTAACCACTACACCACCATACTAACCACTACACCACCATACTGACCACTACACCACCGTACTAACCACTACACCACCATACTAACCACTACACCACCATACTAACCACTACACCACCGTACTAACCACTACACCACCGTACTAACCACTACACCACCATACTGACCACTACACCACCATACTAACTACTACACCACCGTACTAACCATTACACCACCGTACTGACCACTAGTCAGTATGGTGGTGTAGTGGTTAGTATGATGGTGTAGTGGTTAGTATAGTGGTGTAGTGGTTAGTATGGTGGTGTAGTGGTTAGTATGGTGGTGTAGTGGTTAGTACGGTGGTGTAGTGGTCAGTATGGTGGTGTAGTGGTTAGTATGGTGGTGTAGTGGTTAGTACGGTGGTGTAGTGGTTAGTATGGTGGTGTAGTGGTCAGTATGGTGGTGTAGTGGTTAGTACGGTGGTGTAGTGGTCAGTAAGGTGGTGTAGTGGTTAGTACGGTGGTGTAGTGGTCAGCACTGTCTCCTCACAGTAAGATGATCTGGGTTAGATTCCCGGTCTGGGTGGTTCTGTGTGGAGTGTGTATGTTCTCTCTGTGTTTGAGTGGGTTCCTCCGGGTTCTCCGGTTTCCTCCCACAGTCCAAACACATGCAGGTTAGGATCCTCACTCTAAACTGTCTGTAGGTGTGAGTGCGAGAGTGAGTGTTGTTTATGGTGTACCCCATGGTGACGCTGGGATTGGCTCCAGCCCCCCCGTGACCCCGACTAGTGGGATTAAGCAGCAGATGATGGATGGTTTGAACTCGACAGCTGCTGTTTACACTGTGTAAACACTTGGTGGTTAGTGGACCAATAGAAATGCTCCAAAACAGCTGAGAACAACACCTACAGCAGTGTCCCCGCCCACTCCGAGACGACAGCCAATCAGAACAGAGCTGCTGTACAGCTGTCGGTCTTAACGGCGGTGAAGATGCTCAGTACTAATCAGATACGTCTAATCTGAGTCTTTAAAATAGAAAAATAAACACAAGCACTGTCTCTCTCACTCTCTCTCTGTTTCTTTCACTCTGTCTCTCACTCTCGCTCACTCTCTCACTCTATCTCACACTCTTTCTCATGCTCTGTCTAATTCTCATTAGACACTCTCTCTCTAAATCTCATTCTCTCACTCTATTTGTATCTCTCATTGTTTCTCATTCTTTCAATCTCTCTCTGTCTCTCACTCTCTCACACTCTCTCCTTCACTTCCCTCACACTGTCTCTCACTCTCTCTTTCTCTTACTGTCTTTCTCTCTTTCACTCTCTCTCACTTTCTAACTCTATCACTTTGTCTCTCACTCTTTTTCTCTTACACTCTCCCTGTCTCTCATTCTTTCACTCTTTCTCTTTCGCTCTCTCGCTCTCTCTGTCTCTAACTCCCTCGTTCTCGCTCTCTCACTCTCACACTCTCTCTCTTTCACACTCTTATCATTATATCTCACACTGTTTCACTTTTTCTCATGCTCTCTTTCACTTTCTCACACTCTCTCTATAACTATCACTCTGGCGCTCACTCTGTCTCTCTTTCACTCGCTCTCTCTCACTCTCTTTCTAACTCTATCACTCTGTCTCTCACTCTTTCTCTCTAACACTCTCCCTGTCTCTCATTCTTTCACTCTTTCTCTTTCGGTCTCTTTATCTCTCACACTCTATCACTCTATCTCACACTGTTTCACTTCTTCTCATGCTCTCTCTCACTCTCTCACACTCTCTCTATAACTTTATCACTCTGGCGCTTACTCTCTCTCACTCTCTTTCTATCATTCTCTCTCACTCTCTGTCTGTCTCTCTCTCACTGTCCTATTCTTTCTCTCTCTCTCTCTTTCTATCTCTCACTCTGTCACTCTCTCTCTCACACACTCTCATGCTGCATCACTCTCTCTCTCTCTCTCTCTCTCTCTCACTCTCTCTCTCTCTCTCTCACACCTCCACCTTCCTAGAAGGTGACTGATTGAATATTGCTAGAAAGCGGCCCTCAGCTCTCCTCCGCCGCGCTCTGCTCCAGAGGACACAGAGTCTGTCAGCTTTCTAATCATATTACTGAGGCTGCCACGCAGACTGCGCCACAGCAGCCCTCTCCAGCCAGTGACATCACACAGACCACCACTCCGACACCCTCATTTCCCGTCTGTCAGGAAAACCACTCCGGATGACCACCGCCTGATCCCGGTCCGCTTCCCTCGCTCCGCCCCGCGTCACGGTCCGGCAAAACTTCCTCTGCCGCAGTTTCATCAATCAATGACGTTCCAAGGTCATCCCCGCCGGAGCCGCTCACACTGGGAGCCCAGCGTCCCAGCAGCCCCGGCGCCGCCGGCATCAGCCCCCAAACCGTACTGGTGTCTATACCAGCAGGGTGGGATGTATAGATGTAGGTCCTCCATTTCCCTCCCTCCCTCCCTCCTTCTTTCCTTCGCCCCCTCTTTTCTTTCAGAGTAAGATAGTAATAGGAGAGGATTTGATGATAAAAATCACGTTGTCAAGGCGACAGGTTTGCCGCTCTGAGGGTATTCCTGTCACGACTGCATCGCTATGCCGCCGTAACCCTGGCAACCCAGCAACCCAGCACTCCTCGGCATCCGCACCAAGAGCACCAGGTGAACGCAGCGAAACATCAACCACCGCGGTCGGATAGCACGAAGCTAATTAGCCACATCGAGAATTAACGACTTACAATCAATCAGGATCTCTAATAGAACTCTCCTTTAGTGGCCACTTTATCAGAAACACCTACCTTACATTTACCATCACCGGCCACTTTATCAGAAACACCTACCTTACATTTACCTTCACCGGCCACTTTATCAGAAACACCTACCTTACATTTACCTTCACCGGCCACTTTATCAGAAACAACTACCTTACATTTACCATCACCGGCCACTTTATCAGAAACACCTACCTTACATTTACCATCACCGGCCACTTTATCAGAAACACCTACCTTATATTTCCACAAACTGGCCACTTTATCAGAAACACCTACCTTATATTTACCATCACCGGCCACTTTATCAGAAACACCTACCTTATATTTCCACAAACTGGCCACTTTATCAGAAACAACTACCTTACATTTACCATCACCGGCCACTTTATCAGAAACACCTACCTTACATTTACCATCACCGGCCACTTTATCAGAAACACCTACCTTACATTTACCATCACCGGCCACTTTATCAGAAACAACTACCTTATATTTACCATCACCGGCCACTTTATCAGAAACACCTACCTTACATTTACCTTCACCGGCCACTTTATCAGAAACAACTACCTTATATTTACCATCACCGGCCACTTTATCAGAAACAACTACCTTATATTTACCATCACCGGCCACTTTATCAGAAACAACTACCTTACATTTACCATCACCGGCCACTTTATCAGAAACACCTACCTTACATTTACCATCACCGGCCACTTTATCAGAAACAACTACCTTATATTTACCATCACCGGCCACTTTATCAAAAACACCTACCTTATATTTACCATCACCGGCCACTTTATCAGAAACACCTACCTTATATTTCCACTAACTGGCCACTTTATTAGAAACACCGATCATGTATGTCCCCTCATTGGTCACTTTATTAGAAACACCAACTCTACATTTGTCCTCTTTATTGGAAACATCTACTTTTCATTTCCCCTTCATTTTCATTTTCCTACCTTGTACCTTCACTAACTGGCCACTTTATTAGAAACACCTACCTTGTACCTTCACTAACTGGCCACTTTATTAGAAACACCTACCTTGTACCTTCACCAACTGGCCACTTTATTAGAAACCCTAACCTTATATTTTCCCTCAAATGGCCTCTTTATTGGAAACTCCTTCTTTATATTTCCACTTACTGGCCACTTTATTGGAAACCCTAACCTTATATTTTCCCTTAACTGGCCACTTTATTGGAAACACCAACCTTGTGCTACCACTAGCCGGCCACTTTATTGGAAACGGTGCTTTATCAGCCGGTGACGCGGAAGAGGAGACCAGTGAAGCCCATCTTTCACTCGGCCGTACACTCAGACCTCCAGAGCCCGCCTGTGTCGCACGAAGAAAGAACTGTGTGAGGAGGAGAAGAGGAGGGGAAGAGAACAGGGCCTCCTCACTGCTGCAGCGGACAGCGCCATCAGTCAGGGGTCGCAGGAGCGGGGGGCTTGTTCTCTCCCCGCTCCTGCAGCCCAGCCTGCAGACGCGCCGCAGCTTCTATCAGAGGCTGATCAATAACTGTTAATGACGGCGCACCGTGCCTGATTCGAGATGCGGCTCGTGCGCTGCCGTTGCCATGGAAACCGTAGCTGCAGTGCTGCGGGCTGAAATTGGGAGTCGGAGAGGAGGCAGGGGGGGGGTGGAGGGGGGTGCAGGCGATTCAGGTGGGATGGGTAAACGAGAGAAGAAAGACACCGTGGGCTGCGCTGCTCTGTGAATGTACTGGGTTTATTGTAGCTACGTTTCTTTCTAGTCTGGGTCTCCGGACCACCAGCAGTGTGAGCAGCCCCCCAGTTACAGGTCTGGTTATGACAGAGGCGTTCTCAGTGTTAGCTCATTCGACGAAACATTAGGCGGCCCCCATCTCAGAGGGGCGCTCAGAGGGGCGCTCAGAGGGGCGCTCTGGCCTAAGACCAGTATTCAGTATGTTACTAGTCTGTTACTTTCTATATCGTTCAAGCTGGTGTTTACATCGTGTACAAACTGTAGAACCAACGGACCAATAGAAATGCTCCAAAATAGCTCGGGAAAAATTCTGGTTCCATTGACTTCCATTGAAAGTTAAGACTGGTTTTGGCCGGTATCCATCCACCTCAAAGATCTGGCTTTCGTAGGAGCCGTAATCATTTCTGGGTATATATTAAAATCACTTTGTATGGACACTTAGTTGTATATACATTAATTGTAGTTCTACAATCGGACAGCGGCCTTAATGTGAAACAAATCAGATTTTTTTTTTTTCAAAGCTGTGCAGACGCGACAAATCCCATCGTTTCAAATCAGATTTGAGTCACTTTCATATGTGGTCCTAGATTAGATACATATCCAATTCGTGGGCATGAATGCGAACGTTTAGATCAGACGCGTCAGTTTTACTTTCTTAACGCAAAGTCTGATTTCACATATGGTGTTCTTTTGTTGGTGGTGACGGAGGTGACATGTATGAGCGTATCAATGCAGTGGTGGTGACAGATCTGTTCACATACAGGACACCTACATGTGTGAATTTGGACCGTCCGATCTGAGCCAAAAATCAGAATTGGTTAATGAGGCCTGTAATGTGAAGCTAGGTTTACAGAGCGTGCCACTGTTTACCGTAATCGAGCCAGTGTTAGCTTTACTGGACCTAGCAGAAGCTAGAGTTAAGCTAAGCTAAGCTAAAGTTAAGCTAGAGAAGTAGATGTTTTGCAACCTTGTAAGAAAAAATGAAATAAAAATATTTTAAATCTATTTTTTTTAGTTTACCAACGCTAACGTTAGCTGTGCACCCGTACACTACTGGTTGAAAATAGGTTACAACACTGCCACCTTGTGGTTAACACGAAAATGAACGACAGTCTGCCACCAATGTTTACATTAAACTACTAATTTAATTAATATTCTGAAGAACTGATTCAATATCACAATTATCACTGTCCAATGAAAAACTAGTACCTCCAAACTTGTAACTTTACAGGAGAGGCCAAAAACAGTCTTCACTTTCAGTGTAAGTCAATGGAGTGATTTGGAGCATTTCTATTGGTCCATTCATCATGAACAGAGCCTGTTGTCCCCTAACTAATCATACCACCAGACCTGATGTCGAGACCACCAGAATCTCCCATGAAGTACAACATATCGGTGCTTCACATCAGTGCTACTGTGTGTCCACACCTTCATAGCACGTCATCGTAAGCGTTTCCTGACCTGTAGAGACCACCGTAGCCCCCCGCTGTAGGGCTCAGGTAAACGTGTTTAACAGCAGAAAGCGATGCTTCGTTTCTCATTTTGTCTCTAAAGCCCACCAGCGACCGTGTCTGCGGAGGACAGTTCCGCTCCAAGCCTGAAGGCGGCGGTGCTGAAACGTGTACGGCTCACACGTACGCGACGAACCGCGGTTTCTGTTCGTGTTGGGATGCAATAAAAACGACGTACATTCACTTTCGAGATCGTCTCAGACTCGTAGCGGCAGCTAGGACGTGTGGTTTTAGTGGTATGAGGTCGAGTTTACGCCTCAGGCTTTCGTTTAGGAGGTAAAGCGAATGGCGTGTGGCTGTGTCTCAAATCGGCCCCACGTCCCCTACATAGTGGACTCCTACGTAGTGCCCTAGGTTCGTGTCAACGTTGGCGCGCCGTAGACGTCGGTTAGGTTACTACATGCGGAACGAGGGGTCGATTCGGGACGGAGCCCGCGTTGGTGTCGGTTAGCTAATGGCAGCTAACGTCAAATTCAGACGGTGTCGCGTCGACAGGGTTTCGGTAACGAGATGGACAAGCCGTGTAGGACTTCTGAGGACTTGGGAGAACATGTTGTGAAGGATGTAAGTGACTGTCCGTCGCGGCTGACGTGTTTAAGTGAAATTGAGAGTCTGAGGTAACAGCAGTGCTAACGCTCGCTAACTGGTCTTATTCTGTGAACACAGGCGCCTCCAACTGTTTACTACGTTCCTGATTTCATAACCGAGGCCGAGGAGGAGTATCTCTTACAACAGGTAGCTCCTGAATCTACACGGCATGTCCAGAAGTATGTTCTCAGTAGGCCAGTGAATTCAGCTGCCCTCCATAGAAACAGCACTGACCAATAGAACTGACCAAGACCCCCAACACTAAGTTCTCTGGAGTGATGGAGTTTCCATCCACTACCTCTGGAATGGGATGAGTTGCAGTGATCCAGAGCTGATCAGTACCTGTCCTCACAAGTGCTCAATCAAATCCTCACAGCAGTGTTCCAGCATCTGCTGTCAAACAAACTTTCCTGAGCTCTACTCTGAATAGTTGAGAGGTTGAGTGAGTTTGGTGTGAGATGTTGGTCCCAGTGGTGGTGATGGGAACCAGGGGTCACCACAATGTCTACAACACAAATACAGCCAGTTTGTTTACTATTAAACCCACCAGTGAAGGTAAAAAGTGGTGGATCTGGAAAAGAGAGAAGTTTTCTTTGGGTTCTGTTCCAGAGTTGCACACCAATCCACCGTATGATGGGACTGTGGATGGCAAACACCTGGCGATACAATACAGGGCTTCGATATTTGATTTTGTGATATATCATGAAATGTAATTTTAGGAAAACACAAAGCCTAGTTTACTTTCATTGTACAAAAAATAAAAATAAATAAATCATATCGGCGCTGTCCAAAGAAAATAAAATATTTCCAATATCGACCAATGAAATTGCTCCAAAACTACTTTGAACAAAATACCTTTCCATTAACTTACATTAAAAGTAAATGTGTATTTGTCTTCTGCTGTAAAGTTTTCATTTTGGAGATACTATTGTTTTTCTTTGGGCAGTGACAATATTCATAAGTTTGCTAATGCTAATGTGTCTCTGATGGTTGAAGATAGACTACAACACTGCCATCTACTGGTCAGAGGTTTAAACACAAAGCCAAATGAGTTTCTGTCTGGCCCAAATCTTTAATTGTAAACTGTTAATTTAAATAATATCGTGATATATCCGATATTTTCTGACACCCCTGCCATATGACTTGGTTTACATTCTGAAGGTGTATTAATGTAAAAAAATCTTTAGAATTTGTTATTAAATACTCTTGATTTAAAAAAAAAAAAAAACAGTGGAAAAGCAGATGTTCACCAGGGCTGGTATGAATTGACAAGAACCTGTCGATACGATACGTATCATGATACAGAGGTTCGATATTCAATATTTCGATATATTTTGATGTTTAAAATGCAATTTTTAAGAAAACTGGCATATTACACAAAAAAATGCACCACCATACACATCAGTGTGCTAATACTGGTAACCCTTACGCTACTTATAGTCTGATGACCAAAAATACTGCCATCTAGTGGTCGGGGGCTTAAACACAACTCCAAATAAACGACTATCCGCTGCCAATCTTTACATTAAACTCTTAATTAAATGTCAATACTGTGTCTGGACATACAGTGCTTGTCTTGTAGTTTGTAATTTGACATTTGCAGTTATTTACCAGTAGATGTGCACATCTTAACCTGTGTGTGACCTCCAGGTTTACAAAGCCCCCAAACCCAAATGGACACAGCTGTCTGGAAGAAGACTCCAGAACTGGGGTTCGTATTCATCCAATGCGTTCATATCAATACACACCAACACACCACCATGTTAGTGTCACTGCAGTGCTGAGAATGACCCACCTCCTTAATAGTATCTGCTCAGTGGTGGTCCTGTGGGGGTCCTGATCATTAAAGAACATTAAAGAATCAGATGAACTACAGTCTGTAAGTGTAGCTCCTGTATGGTCAGTGGAGCTGATACAGTGAGTGGAGATACGAGGAGATGGTTTTAATGTTGGTGCTAATTGGTGTATATGAATATATAAATATAAAAAATAATCAAATCATTTCAAATTATAACCGATATATAAATATTAATAGAGACGTACAAATAAAATCGTTGCAGTAGGTTAAATAAACATCATCAGTCACGAGGGCGCGTGATCCAGCCAGGTTCTCCGGGCGCTTTCACAGCCACCGTGTCTGCTGTGGAACTTCACACCTTCGGCGCTCTCCTGTTTGACACATGTGAACAGCCCACCTGAACGGTGGTCCCCGCAGGTCTCGGCCAGCTTCCAGGTGAACCCTGGTTCAGGTCACGGCTGCCTGTTTTACCATCTGACTGTTTATAATAGACTCTCATAGGAAGAAATAGGCTATAAAATAATTCAGGGCTCATAGATGGCAGAGTCTGAGTGTTTAAACCTGACCTGAGTGTTTATGGTAGATTGGGCTGAACCAGCGAGTGGATGATGGTTTGGCTTTTTCCAAACGAATCAATCAAAACTGAAGGAACGTCCCGAAACCAACCAGTTACTCTTGCTGGAACGTCGTTTTTGACCGAATGTCCACGTCTACCTTCTACATGTATTTATTTATTTTTTTATTCCTCCCCCACTTTTTAAACCCACATCTTTTCAGGTTCGATTTCTTCAAACAGAAAAGGTTGGGAACCCTCTGGTGTAGATCATCACACAGTAAAGTTAGATAGCTAAAACAATAGTAGAACCTATGTTGAAGCTCAGATATCTATCAGTATATTACACTGTACGAAACTACAGTCTACACACCTAAAAAGATGGTTCTTTAAGGGTTCTTTAGTAAAGACAGTGGTTTGGGGTTCTCTTTCATGCTTTAATTTGGAATTGAAGCATGGCTTAGGTCCAGGGTTAGGAATAGTTTTTTGGTGGAGGTTAGTGTTACCTCCAGGGGTAGGATTAGGTTTTGGGTTGAAGGTAGGATAAGGCCCAGGGTTAGAGTTAGTTTTTGAATTGAGGTTAGTTTTAGGTCCAGGGTTAAGATTTTTTTTTGGTTGAGATCAGGGTTAGCTCCAGGGTTAGTATTAGGTTTTGGGTTGAGTTTAGGATTAGATTTTGGAAGAAACACATCAAGACTACTTCATTTAATATATCAACAATACATCTACTTAATACAAGTAACGCATCAGCAGTACATCTTCTAGATATTTACTTCAGTGTATTCAGAAGATATTTCCTTGATGTTAATGTGTTACTAATATTGTGTTAGAGTTTGTTAACCATCTACAAAGCTACCACCCAAAGTAGTGTGACTGCAAACTTCACACACCAGACATATTTCTTTAGACACATGTTGGCACGTCTAACCAGAAGCTTGGGCTCCACACTTGCGTGTCCAGGTCCGGTCCTGGCACGTCCGATCGAGACACAGTTCAGAGATTTCTCTGCTCGGGCACACCTGAGTCTAGTCATAGTCGGTTAATTATTATTAAGGTTTTATGAGTTGACGGAGGTGTGGATGAGCAGGAGGACGCCCAGGTACAGTGGTGTGGTCTTTGATATTGAAAGCTCTGGGAATAAGAGTTAAGTTGTTTTCTATCTTCCGCCAGGTGGGCTGCCCCATCCCAAAGGAATGCTGGCAGAGAAGCTCCCTGATTGGCTGCTCACATACACAGAGAAAATATCTGCACTCGGTGCATTTGCCGGAAAAAGTGCCAATCATGTGCTGGTGAACGAGTACCAGCCAGAGGAGGGCATCATGGTATGATATATAAATACATCTACATATATCAAGATTTTTCGTTTATATATATATATACTATTGTGCAAAAGTCTGAGGAACGTTCACCAGTAAGAACAGCAGATCTGATTAGAACAGATGTAAATAATCAGACATACAATACAAAGTAACATGAATATGTTATTGTGAGAGAAGTAGATCAGATCTTGATCCAGTTTGAAGAACAAAGTTAGGTTCCAGATTTCTCCTGGACGCCCCAGACATTGTATGAATGTGTTCAGTTCCTTCAGCAGCAAATCTTGATTTATCTTAATGAAGTACTGAGCAGTCAAAGCAGGTATTAGATGAGAACTGATAATAATACTGGGTTGTTTAGGAGAAGCTTGGAAAGAGTTAAATAAACACACTGACGTATGGAAAAGCTCTACTTACTGTATTAATACTGTTTAATATTTAATAATAAACTGTAAATAAAAGTTTCCTGTCTGGAAAACAACTTGGAAACATTTCTGGTTCCATTGACTTACATTAAAAGTAATGAAGGTCCTCTGCTGTAAAGTTGCTATACTTGTTTTTCATTGGACGGTGATGATATATATGTGTTTTAATGTCTTTGTACGACACGGCAATGTCACTGCTAGGTTAAGAGTGGACCACCACCCGAAAATATTTGGCCAGTTCATAGACGAAAGACTAGAGTAGAGGTCTTCATACTGGTCCTCTGGACTAGAAGATGGTTAACACAGCAGATGAGCCCCAGTCTGTAACTGTACACCAGCAAGGTGGAGCTCCAAGAGAGGAGTTTCTGATAAGGAGAATACATTCCTGCTACAGCCCTGAGCCACTGCTGGGCTGAGAGGGATGTCCGGTCACTAATGGACTCCTTTTCATTAATGGACGACAGAGAGGCTGATAAACAGTCGAGCTACAGCCTGTAATCAGACACCAGTAGCCACATATACTGACAACTCAGTGTCTGTCTGTCTCTCTCTGTCAGCCTCACGAGGACGGCCCGCTGTACCACCCCACGGTAACAACCATCAGCCTGGGCTCCCACACGCTGCTGGACTTCTACACACCTGTCGATCAAAGTCAGGTACATACCCAGCACAGCCTAAGCAGACACACCGACTGGGTCGTTTCAGCTGGACGCTTGATTTTTACTCTCACTACGTCAATATATAATCTATATATAAAATATATAATAATATATAATCTTTTCACACAGTACATACAAACAGTGTGTCCAGTTGAACCCCTTAAATCTTAAGAGCCTCCATTCCAGCTCCTCAGTCTCATATACAAACATTTGTTTCACTGATCTACGTTAAATAAAAATTATTTATAGTAGTTACTATTTAATTATTGGTAGTTACGGAATAATAATTAGTTAAAAGTGCTTACTGAATAAATCATTAAATTAGATAGTAGGTACTTAACAGTTGATTTAGTTATTGAATATTTGCCAGTTGTTACTTAATAACTGATAGTAGATACTTAATAATTAATAGTATATTAGATACTCAATAATTGTTAGTAGACACTTAATTGATAGTATATTAGATACTCAATAACTGGTAGTAGATACTGAAGAACTGATAGTGTGTACTGATTAATTGATAGTTACTGAATAACTGGTAATAGATACTCAACAGTAGGTACTTAATGTTTAATAGAGGTTACTAAATATTTGTCAGTAGTTCCTGATTCACCGATAGTAGATACTCAACAATTCATAGTTGTATCTGAATAATGGATAGTTGATTAATATCTGATAGTAGTTGCTAAGTAATTGATAGTAGATACCCAATAATTGATAGTAGACACTTAATAATTGATAGCAAATACTTAATAATTGATAGTAGATACTCTGTAATTCACAGTAGTTACTGAAAAATTGATAGTTGTTGAATAACTGATAGTAGATACTCAGTATTTGATAGTAGTACTTAATAATTAATAGTAGATATTAAATGAAAGATAAATCATTTATAGTTTATACTGAATAATGTCTCTGGTTCTCTCTATCATTCTCTCTTTCTATGTCTTTCTATGTCTCTCTCTCTCTCTCTCTCTCTCTCAGAACGAAGTTCCTCAGACCGAGGAGAGCCGGTACGTGTTGTCGTTGTTGCTACGGCGACGCAGCTTGCTGATCCTGCAGGGCGAGATGTACGAGCGCTACCTGCACGGGATCCGTGGGGCTGCCGTAGACGCACTAACGGAGCGGGTGGTCAACCTGTCGGCAGCGGGCGGGCAGGTGGGCGAGACGCTGACCCGCGGCACCAGAGTCTCCCTCACCATCCGGCACGTGCCCAAAGTCTGCCGCGCCCACCTGCTGCTCGGGAAGAAGTGAGCCGCTCATGGACCCCCATGATAGGACTAGTGAGGGGCCGTGAGTGACCATGACCTTAACGGAGTTACCCACCACTCCTGAACCTGAACTATACCTGCTCACTGGCTCTACAGCCATCAGCAGCTTCTGAAAGCTCCGCCCACATCACTGCACTGGGGACAATTACAGTTCTTCCTCGTGGAAAACTAGTCCCCTGTTTGAGGGAAGGAATTCGTTTACAGACGGATTAATACAGTCGTATGCAAAAGTTTAGGCGCCCCTGTTCAAGTGCCATGGTCGGTTAGCATATCGTCGCTGTCCAAACAGTTTTGTTGTTTTTTATTTTTCTGCATGATTTGAACACGACAGCTGTCATTTATATTTCTTGACAGTGTTGTGATGAATGGACCAATGGAAATGCTCCAAATCACCTGGAATAAAACCTTTTTACATTGACTTTCCTGTGCAGTTACTACATTGGAGATGTCCCATGTGTCTCTGTTTTTGTCGTTTTTTATTTTTCTTTATATCTTTTCTTTATATCCATAATTAACAGACCAATAGAAATGCTCCAAAATCCAAAAATCACTAGAAATAAAACTTCTTTACATTGAAAGTTATAACAATTTTGGCCTCTCATGTAAAGTTACTATTTTGTAGATCCACATTTATGTCTATTTTTATTTTTCCCCATCGTTTGGAAACAGTAGCTTCCCTTTATGTCATTTCCCTTTTGTTAAAATGTCATGGTTAACCAAAATGCTCCAAAATAGCTTGGACAAATTTCTGGTCCCATTGACTTCCATTGAAAATACATTTTTGGTCTGTCCTGTGTAGTTGCTATTTTAGAGTTAGAGCAGTTGGGCAGCCACGATATGATTGTATCTTTGATCGTAGATCTCCTTAATTTTTTCTCCAAAAGATGCTGAACGGAATCATTTACTGATAAAATCCAACAGCTGCCCATTGGCACCTACTAAAAGTGCGTGACTTTACAAGAATTTCCCCAAAAGCTTAGCTAAACTGACCATGTATTGTTATAGATGCTGCAAATAAAGATGAACTCTGGAGACCATTTCAAGACCAACCTTTATAAGCTTCCTCACCGATCTCCACTTACAGCCCTGGAAGGCTATATCTGCCTGGGCTCATACAGGGTTATGGCTTTATTGAGACGTGTTGAAGGAAAGAACCACAGTCATAACAGTTCCAGTCATATATACAGTCTATATACACCAACTGGATTTAACTAAGCAAATAGCCTCCCATTGGATACTGCATGGGTGATTGTTTCAGCTGGCAACCAGTTATTTAACCCTAACTGATGCAGTGAGTAGCTTCTCAATCATGTAGAAGGACACATCCTGTGGTCGTGGAGAAGATGTTAATCTGTTTCAGAAGGGTCAAAGTGTTGGCTAACCCTAGAACTGTCTAATAGGGGTGGGCAATATGGCCCTACAATAATATCATGATATTTCATGGTATTTTTGCGATAATGATACTCTTGGAGATATGACAAAACATTGAATACAATATAAATAATTGTAAATAATATTTTTTTATCAGATTGTAACAGAAGTCAGTGATCCAGAATGTCACGATACTAAATATTGCACTCTAAATATCTCCACATATCCAGGACTGAAGTAAAGTGAATGATACTGGACAGATAAAATCTGTCTCTAGTAGACATATAATGGGAAATGAGAAAAGTGTGAATTTTTCTTTTTCTAAAAACAGTAAAAGTAGTACCTGATGTGATAATTAGGGATTTCAGGGTATAATATCGTTCACGATATTCAAAAATGTTGGCGATATTATTGTGTACGATACGATATGGCACACCCCTACTGTCCAGAGCATTAGTAAACCCTGGAAGATAAGTGGGGAAACATCATCTTCCAGGAAGGAATGTGGTCGAAACAAAATCTTGAATGATTGTGATCAGCGATCACTTAAAATCAAATCGTAGAAGAACAACAGTAGAACTCAGGGACCTGTTTGATAGAGACAGTAAGAGCATTTCCACACGGACAGTGTGAAGGGAACTCAAGGGGATTGGGACCAAACAGCTGTGCATCCTTAAGAAAGCCAATGGTCAGTGAGGCTAACCAGCAAACACTGCTTCAATGGAGCAATGGAGGAAGGTCACGTGATCTGATGAGTCCAGACTGTTCCAGAGGGATGGGCGTATTGGGGTAAAAAAGAGAGGCGGCTGAAGTGATGCACTCATCATGCCTACTTCCTACCATACAAGCCTGTGGGAGCAATGCTATGATCTGGGGTTGCTGCCAATGGTCAGGTCTAGGTTCAGCAACGTTTTGTGCCCAAAGAATGAGGCCAGCTGACTACCTGAATATACTGACCAGGTTATTCCATCAATGGGTTTGTTCTTGGCGTATTCCAAGACACCAACGCCAGGATTCATCAGGCTCAAGTTGTAAAAGAGTGCTTCAGTTGGCACGAGACATGGAATGGCCACCACAGAGTCCAAGACCTGAACCCCTTTGAGAATCTTTGGGATGTGCTGGAGAAGACTGTTTCAGGCAGTGGTCCAACTCTCCCATCATCAATACAAGATCCTGGTGGAAAAATGAGAGCGACTCTGGACAGAAATAAACAATGTGATGTTGCAGAAGCTCGTGGAGACGATGCCGTAATCAAAGCTAAAGGTGGTTCAATGGAATATTAGAGCGTGTGAGCTTTTCTTTGGCCAGGCAGTGTATATAAACTGAGCTGCCCGTTCTGTTGTTTTTGTGATGTCACAAACGCAATGCAGTTAGCGTTCTGGCAGTAGATTCTATGGCAGCTTTCATTTCCTTGATGTTCGTAGTTCCTTAATTTGAACCTTCTAGAACAGTTGGGACGGAAAATCCCGCTGTACATTGTTTCCCAACGCTGAAGGAGCAGTGGAAAAACTGAAAGTCCTTACTTTTCAGAAACATAACCAGTAAGTCACTCCAGTCACAACCCATACAGGGAAACGGAGCTGCCCATGTTGAACTTAAACTTAAACTTAAAATCAGAGTGCTCTGATTGGTCAGCTCGCCTGCAGTGTTCTCATTGGTCAACTCTCCAAGCCATAGAAAGTGGTAGTGGCATTTTGTTACAAGTCCCGTCCCTACAATCCCAGTAAGGACTGTGTTACGAGATGATGTCCCCGAAGAACATATTGTCGCAGACCAATGAAAATCAAGGATCTCTAAAATAGTAGCTTTACAGCAGAGGACAAAATAGTCTACGTTTTTAATGGAAGTCAATGGAACCAGAATTTTTCAAAGCTATTTTGGAGCTTTGTTCGTTCATCATGATTTTTTTACACGATGGAAACGGCGGCTGTCAGGTTTAAATGAGGTAGAAAAATGAAAATGACGATATATATGGCTGTCTGCTTCTGTCCCCATCGACCAAGTACGGTGGATAGGGCTCAGTGATGTCTGCGTAGTATGGCTTGGCTGTGGCGGTGCATATATATATATATATATATATATATATATATATATATATATATATATATATATATATATATATATAAAACGGCCTATCAGCCAATCAGAACAGCCTGGATAAAGAATTTTGAATGTTTTTCTACGTAAATCTGTACGATCCTCATACGTAGCCATGTGGGTTTTAGAATTAAAGTTTCAGGCAAATTACTGCTAGACGCCAGGATGTATTATTTATATTTTATTTGTATTATTTTACATTCACTTTCTCTGAACGTCAAACCGCTATTGAAGTTATTACGTAGACATTTTAATATAAATGTAATTATTAATTATTTATAGTTGAGTTATGTCTAAGCTTTTACCACCACATTGAATGTTATAACTTTATGACTTTCTCAGTCATTATGAAATCATCTAGGGTCCATAATTCTAAACACATTTTTCACAGCTGCCCTTTTTATTGTTTGAAATGTATTAAGTTGTAGTGGTGGCATCATATTAACAGCATGGCTTTATACATACACCAACAAAACAAATGTACACAACATAAAGATTGATGCATTGCAAACTCATCCCACTGTTTTTTCCCCATAGAGTCCTATTCATTTTCAGACACACCCAAAAAAAATATGGTTTCATTTAACATACAGCCACCAAACTGCATGTACACACTCACTGTAGATTCCCAAGCACATACTGACCCACACTTGTCTATTTGTCATTTATTTATCCCTCGTTCCTGCTATAGAGTCCCATTCTTTTTCCACCATATCTAGCAACAGCTTGTTAAAGCATTGGTGAACCCCTCTACATAGAAACCTTCTAGGCATATGTTAGCAAAAACCTGGGATACCATAGCAGCCAGGTAGCAACACCCTAGCAACCAGTTGGGGCTCCCTAAAAGCCACCTAGCAACACCCCCCAGCAAGGGCATAGCAAACACCCCAGTAACAGCCTAGCAACACCATAGCAACCAGCTGGGATTCCTTAGCAACCACCTAGCAACACTCTAGCAACCAGCTGGGACATCTAGCAACTCCCTAGTAACAGCCTAGCAACCAGCTGGGACACCCTAGCAACACCTTAGCAAACTTCAGCAAGCAAGCACTTTTCTAGTATTGCTAATATATAAATTTTGGTGTCACCTTTGTGCTGAGAGAACATAGAGAGCAAACAAAATGAAAGATTTCAGATGTGGACATTAATGGGTTAAGCAGCTGTGCTTTGTGGAAAACAGTGACAACACCCTGCTAACGTTACCTGCTCAGCCCACTAGATTAACTAGGGTGTATTGTGTTATTTGGGTGGGGGGTCATGCTCTGCACTGCAGTGACACTAACTTTAACAGACCTGTAACTGTAGAACTACAAAGTACTCCTACATGCTCAGTGGAGCGGATAAAAACAGACAATGTGTGTAGATACAATGAGGTTAAATGAAAGAAATAAAAGAATGATCTCAAAAGAATGACTTACCAATTCACATAATAATGAGATAATATCTAACTAGGTGATTTGTACTTTAAGTGGCAGGAAGCATCTTAAAATAATGACTTAGAAACTCAAAATAATGAGTCAAAGTCTAACTATAATATTTTACCTCGAAACAACTCGAAATAATAATGAATAATAATTATTATTAGTCTTTCAGAATAATAAGAAAAGATGTCTAAACAGAGACTTGGAGTCTCAAAAAATACTTCGTTTTTCAAATAAAGACATAATAGTGACTTAGTATTTCAAAATAATGACCAAGCATCTCAAAACAATGACTTAGTATTTCAAAATAATGAGTAGAGATGTCATAATAATGAATTAGCATCTCAAAAAATTACTTAGTATCACAAAATATTTTGTTAGTGTTTCAAATAAAAAGATGGTCACAAAAATGACTTAGAATCTCAAAATAATGTGGAAAAATCTCAAAATAATGGCTTGGTATTTCAAAATAACAAGTAAAGATGTCGAAATAATGACTTAGCGTCTCAAAAAATTACTTAATATCTAAAAGTATTCTGTAAGTATTTCAAATAAAGAACTGGTCTCAAAATAATGAGTAAAGATGTTGAAATAATGACTTAGCATCTCGAAATAATTACTTAGCATCTCAAAACAATTAGTAAATATCTCAAAATAGAGACTTAGCATCTCAAAAAATGACTTAGTGTTTCAGAATATTTACTTAGTATTTCAAACAAAGAAAATATCTTAAAATAATGACTTAGAATCTCTAAATAATGAGTAAAGATGTCGAAATAATGACTTAGCATCTCGAAATAATTACTTAGCATCTCAAAACAATTAGTAAATATCTCAAAATAGAGACTTAGCATCTCGAAAAATGACTTAGTGTTTCAGAATATTTACTTAGTATTTCAAACAAAGAAAATATCTTAAAATAATGACTTAGAATCTCTAAATAATGAGTAAAGATATCGAAATGATGACTTAGCAACTCGAAATAATTACTTAGCATCTCAAAACAATTAGTAAATATCTCAAAATAGAGACTTAGCATCTCAGAAAATGACTTAGTGTTTCAGAATATTTACTTAGTATTTTAAACAAAGAAAATATCTCAAAATAATGACCTAGAATTTAAAAATAATAAGTAAACATGTCGAAATAATGACATAGCATCTTAAAATAATGACACGGTGTTTCAAAACAATGACGTGGCAATTCACATAATACAGAAATAACAGCTAATTATGTGCTGGAGTTTGTGTTTTAAGTGGCGGAGCTGGACTGTAATGTCTATAAAGATGTAAGTTAATGTCGGGGCAGAGAGACGAGCTCCACTCGGGTGTAGGTCCAGTCCTGTCCGGCCTGTTTGCTGTGTGTGTGGCCGGGAGAGGTTCACACCCCCTGGGCGTCACTTCTCCCTCAGCTCGCTGGCGAAGACACACGGCCGGAGAAACAGCTGCTCAGAATTTGGTGAGTTTAACATGTCCATAGCTGAACTAACGATCTGAGGATGATCCCGGGATTACTGTGGATAGAGTGAAAGATCTTAACTTCTTTTTTTTCTTCACTTCTTTTTTTTTTTACCTCAGAAAACAAACGCGGAGACAGGCTAGTCAGACTAGCTAGCCAGATAATTAGCAGCGAAGTAACGTTAACCGTTAGAATAGATTTATTGTGTTTGGAAAACGTTAAAAACTATAGAAATGCATATTTTGATTCTAAACTAGTTCGCAAGACTTCTAGATACACGTAGTTGCAGTTGTTAGCTTTAGCTGAAGCTGCTCCTTCGGTCCACCTTAAGCGCGTGTGTACAGGGTGTAACCGCCGCGCTGCTTAAGGTGGAAGTGAGAAGTTCGAGGACGCTAACATGGTTACAAGAGTAAACAGGAAAAAACACGGTTTAAATATGTTTAATAAGCTTATCTAGTGTGACGAATTACCACATATGTTTACATTTCTATATTTAAATTGAGTTATTTATTTCTGTCTGGCTGTGGTAACCAGCTAAGCTAAGCTGCTCAGCTGTCTTTAATTTTTCAGGTTGGCCAGTTTTCCTGTAAACAGGAACAACAAGCAGACAAATGAAGGAAAAATCACTCATAAGGATCAGTTTTAGGACCATTAGGCTGTAGATTATAAATATTGTTGGGTTATGTGATGCAGCACAGTGAGGTTGTCCAGGCTCAGTTGTGTGTATGTTTCCAGGTTATTAATAATAACGGTTCTCATAAGGGTCAGTTTTGGGAAATTTGGTATATGAGCTGTAGATTCTGAATATTGTTGGCATATGTGATGCAGTGAAGCACAGTGAGGTTGGCCAGCTTTCAAGTAAACTGTAAAACAGGGAGTAATCAAGAAGAAAGGTTCTTATAAGGGTCAGTTTTGGGGATATTATGTACATCTGAGCTGTAGGTTGTGGATATTGTTGGAATTTGTGATGCAGTGAAGGTTGTCCAGGCTCGATTGTGTGGACAAACAGGGAGTTAATTGGTAATAAAGATGTCTGAGCTGTAGACTATGAATATTGTTGTGTTATGTGATCCAGTCACGTTGAGGTTCTCCACGCTCGGCTGTATCTACTTTTCTCAAGTTGGCCAGTTTTCCAAGAAACTGGAAAACGAGCAGTGATTAAAGGAGCCTTTTATATGGACGAGTTTTGGGAGCGTTGATAAATGTGAGCTATAGAGTATAAATATTGGTTGGGTATGTGATCCAGTGAAGCACAGTGAGGTTGGTCAGTTTTCCTGTAAACCCTAATTTAAATAAAGCCCTTGTAAGGTTGAGTTTTAGGGAATTTGTTGGTTTATGTGATCCAACGAGTGCTCGGTGGAAGAATGCAGTGTATGTTGTCTGTAGTTAGGTGTGTCCTGTAAAGCCGTACCCAGGGTGGGGGCTGCCGGGTGGGCGGCCCTGGGCCGAGGAGGAAGAGCCGCTTATGAAAGAGCTGAATTCCTGTTGCTGGTGATTCACTGTGGTAGTGATTCACGCTCAGCTTTGCGAAGGGCTAACCACAAAAACTGCCTTCTCACATGAAAGGAATTCATCTGGTCAAGCCTTTGGGGGGATCCATAAATATTTGAAGGTGCAGCAGTGCAGCCCCGGGCTGTTAGACCGCCTCCAGATCAGGTGTATGCTTTCAATCACAGGCAGTGTGTGTCGTGCTGGTGTGAGTGGATCAGACACAGCAGTGCTGCTGCTGGAGTGTTTAAACACTGAGTCCACTCACTGTCCACTCTATTAGACACTCCTACTACTTGCTGGTCCACCTTGTAGATGTAGAGTCAGAGACAGTAGCTCATCTGCTGCTGCACAGTTTGTGTTCCTCTAGTTCTTCATCAGTGGACACAGGACGTCGCCCACAGGACACTGCTGTCCGGATAGTTTTGGTTGGTGGACGACTGACACTCCAAACACTCCAGCAGCAGCACTGCTGTCTGATCCACTCACACCAGCACAACATACACTAACACACCACCACTGCATCAGTGTAACTGCGATGCTGAGAAGGACCCACCTCCCTAATAGTACCTGCTCTGTGGTGGTCCTGATCACATTTTTGGCCGATCATCTGCAGATATTGATATAACTTAACTGCCTAATAACGAGGAATGTTCTGGAACAGTACTGGTCACAGTCTAGATCTCAGAAAGCCCAGTTTGTGAACTGTTGTGGCGTCTATTAGATTTTTGTGGTGTTTGTAGCCCACCGACCTAAACTCTGCTTCCCCCCCCTCACAGACTGAACTGACTCACCGCTGTCAAAGATGTTTATGGCTAAGAAACTGATTGGAGGAATTATCGATGTCGTCAGGTAAGTGTGCTTGTTCCTCAGCTGTGTGTTATTGAACTGCGTTGGGGGGCTTTGCATTGTTTTATTGAACGGTTTGCGTGGGACCCCCTGCGTAGTGCACTGCAAGCTTCTACACACTAGTATTCTCCTGTGAAGTGCAATTGTGGAAACTCCAAAACCTTCAGCTTCACAAAAGCTCGTCTGGAATTCAACCTGATGCAAAGCTTGTGAATAAGTTGGTGCCCCCCCTCCCAACAAATGCCCGGTGCCAGAAACCAGTTTTTCCAGTTTCAGGCCCTGTGTTTTCAGTCATAGAGATCCATTTGAGCTCATAAGGAAGCCGAACTTCTTGTCAAGTTAAGAGTGCAAAGTTTAGCCAACAGTTTGACTTATTTATAAAAGAATTTGTACGAAATTATGTCTTGTGCTTTATATCGTTGCTGTCCAATGAACGACAAGTCAATAGAACCAGAATTGTACCCAAGCTATTTTGGAGCATTTCTATTGGTCCATTCATCATGAGACTTCGCGTGTAAATGAAGTAGAAAAAGTCGATTAAAAACGGAGATGCATGTTTTCTTTTGGAGAACGTTAACGTTGGTTAACGTTGGCTAACGTTGTCGGCATCTGTCCTCTTTCCACAGCAACATCGACCCTGGCCAGTTCTTTCCATCAGACCCTGTAAGTAAGACCTCTTTTGCTTTTATGTTTACATCACAAACAGTTCCAGCGTCTTCTAAAGGCCACCACACACTGGACGAGTTGTAGCGTCACGTAGACGTACTGCTATAGAACGCCAGCAGGGGGAGCCTGCAAACAGCTTAAATCATATATAAACTTTAGCTGAAGAAGACTAGGCTAGTAGCGCAAGCTAAGCTAACAGAACGTTAACATTCATCTATATATTAAAGACAAAGCAGCTTGTACGTTGTTTGGTGGGCCTACTGGTTCTGGACTGTAATCAGGCTCTGATTTCCGACTTCTGTAGCAGCAGTTCAGTTTCCGCCGGGTTTGCTTTGCTTTAAATGCATCCGCGACTCCAGTTGAATCATGGGATAGCATAGTGCAGTTGTCTACCCGGTTAACTCAGAACCTTGATTAAACTGGAATAGAATGGATGATTGTTCTTCTGATTCAAACTAAACCAAACGTGTGCGAAGTCTTCAGAGAACACTGTGGTTCAGTAACCTGAAGCATCACCAGCATACGCTACACCTTCACATCAAAAACAGTGTGTGTCAAGATGTGGGCAGGTTTAGCCAGAAACGTGTTCAAGGTGACTTTGTAGCTTCAACATTGCCTATTAACACTCCCCACATTTAGAACGTCTCTGGGAAGAAGTCCTCGGTCACACACACGGAGGTCCCTCTCAGCCTGGGGGCCCTCGTTGGGAAAGTCACTATACGTGGCGACAAGTTGCTCCTCCAATATAGAAACGTCATGACATACGCACACCCAACGTGCACGAGCTGAGGTGGACGATAGGGGTTTAAGAAAATATGGAATATCAGGATATTATGTTTAGTGGTACTGTATCGATTCTCGAAAACACAGTATCGATACACAGATTCCTGGCAGACAGTGAATCAGTGTGTGTTGTGTTTAAACCTCTGACCACTAGATGGCAGTGTTGTAATCCATTTTCAGCTCCAACGTTAACAAGCAGCACAAGGGCGCAGTGCTATTGTAAGCATTGATAAACCTGTTCATACAGTGGTGTGTTTTAATAGTAGGATTTGAAAAATCGCAAAATCACTTGAAATATCGTGATATACTGAATCGTGAGCTCCGGATCACGATAAGTACTGTATCGCCAGGTTCTTGCCAACACACAGGCCCAGTGGACGAGGGTAGAGTTGAGGTAGGAAAAGGAACCGTGTGTGAGGTTTAATGGGACGTGTGCTTGTGCCGTAGCCTCCTCCTCGCAGGCCGTACACGTACGCCGAGTCCAACGAGAGCGACGAGGAGAGACAGTTCCGGAAAGTGTTCCAGCAGCTGGCTGGCGACGTGAGTGTTTTCATCAAACACACACACACACACACACATATATATATATATATGTGTGTATTTACACACTAGTAAATACACAAACACCGACCAGAAATGTTTGTTTTGTGGTTGTAGGACATGGAAGTGAGTCCCAACGAGCTGATGAACATCCTCAACAAAATCATCTCGAAGCGTAAGTATTAGGACCGAGCACTGTGGAGAGCGTTACAGTGTGTATTAACGGAGACCTCCAGCACCTTTTCTGTAGTTTAACACACAGTGGAGCCACATTATTATGACCACTTCCTACTTTGGACGGCGGCAGCACGTAGGTGTCAGTGTTCTAGTCTGGGAAATGCTTTGGTGGCATTCTGGACACACTCCTACACGTGGAAGACGCTCTCAACCGATTTGGGTCTGAATCCATCCACCATACATGCTGATGGTCTTCTCTGGGGTGGATGGGATCTTCCAGCAAGACGATGAGACACACGTCACACGGCTAGAAATGTCCCACACTGGTTGGAAGAGCTGACCAAATCTTCCAAGTACTACCCTGGACCCTCTAATTCTTCAGACTTGAACCTATCCGAGGATCTGTGGGACCACCTGGATGGTGGTGTTGGCTCTATGGATCCTCCTCCACGATCCCTCCAGCAGCTATGGGATGCACTGTAGTCAGCATGATACCTCCAGATACCTGTGACCACCTACCAGGACCTTACTGAGTCTCTCGGTCCGTCTAGCTGTTGTCCGTGCCGACTGTGGGTGTGAATTAGTTGACTTTAGAGATCCTGATGTCTTTATAGTGGTGGTGAACGGAACCAGGGGTCACCATATCTACAACACATGGGTCATATGAACACCAGGAGCTGTGATTAGGCAGGACGGTTAGTCTCATTTGTGGCTTTCTCTCTGTCTGCAGACGCCGACCTGAAGACGGACGGCTTCACTATCGAGTCCTGCAGGAGTATGGTGGCTGTCATGGATGTATCCTTCTCAGGCTTATCAGTAGTTGCAGCTCCAGTGTTTTAGAGTAATCCGACAGTGCAGAAGCTCTAAAATGGGCTCAGAAATGCCCAGAGCTGGTGCTGGGTGTGGTTTGCCAGACGTGGATATCTGTATAGTCAGGCCTATAAAGAATGACTTGATGCAACATGTTGGTGTGGGGTGACTCTCTGACTCTGAAAGCTCGTCTGATGTTTGCTTATGTGACCTGTGGTGAGGCAGAAATAACACTAACCAATACCGACGTATGTTTTTCCCATTGACTGATCAGCGTTTTTGAGGCCGATGCCGATCACCTTTCAACACGTTGCCAAGCCGATAGCGATCGAGGGCGGGGCTATCATGGTTATCTACCGCTATAAACTCAATCACTCTGGCTGTGGTTTCTGATGAAACACTAGCTAGAAATACAGAAATTAGGCTCATTTGTTTAACACCGTCAATCGGCTCTAAATTGGAGAAATATCGGCCGATCGCATATTTTGATTAAAAATCGGCCGATACCGATACATAGCCGATCGATCCTTCCATGCCGCTCCAGTTAGTAAGTACTTGATGATGATGTTGATGTTGTTGTTGGTCCTTAATGCTGTGTGCAGAGTGACAGTACAGGCAAACTGGGCTTCCATGAGTTCAAGCATCTGTGGAACAATATCAAGAGATGGCAGGTGAGTCTCACTGTTATATCGTCCTGTTTACGTCTGCGTGGGCTCGTTTGACTGCCTGTGCTGGAGATGATTAACCAGAGAGCCGCAGCGATGCTCTGTACTCCGTGTGTAAACATAACGCCTTGTATGCACTACAGACTTCCACAGTTCTAGGAGATGTAAACCGACTGGACACCTCGCACTATACGACTGGTCTGCTTAGAAATGTTGGGGATCGGCCAGACCCTCAGTCAGACCATGTAGCCTTGTGCAAGGTAGCCCATCAGCGGTACCATCAGTAGCCATGTAAATGTTTAGCATAGAACCTGCAACGTACCATTTAATGTACTTACCTTCGTGTCCTGTTGTAGAAGGGGATGCAGGGCAAATGGGAGGTAAAGGGGAACTGGGACTTCTTATTCCCAGACCTTAGGGCCCTAAGGGGTGGGGATGGGATACTTAGCAGTAATACGTCTCGGCTCTCGTTTATCAGGCGAAACTGAAGCGGAATGGTCTCGGTGAAGAAGGTTTCAGGCTAAGCGACCTCAGACTTTTGGTCTTTCCTCTGAGGTTAGTTAGAGTTTCGTGAACAAATGAAAGATATACTCCATATACTATAAGCACAGCTTTAGGGGACCGACATAATTATGAGGGTCATTTCATAAATAACAGTGAAACCTGAAATCCCACCGAGCCGGTTTAACCGCTAACTTAGTTTATTTTCCACGTGGTAATCCGAGTTGCTGGTGGGCAGGTCTGTTTTGTGTGCCCGTGTACACGTGGAGTGTTTATTTATATTGTCGGTCATGTGACTGTGGATTAGTGTGATCGCTGAGTGATTGATTGATTGTACGTTTGTTGTGAATGAGTTGGTTAAACTCTGCGTTTGTCTTCACAGGGTATCTATAAGCAGTTCGACGCGGATCGTTCCGGTGTGATCGGCGCGGACGAACTGCCCAGCGCGTTCAAAGCTGCAGGTAAAACATCCGTCAGGTGACCACACCAGTGTCCGCAATCTCTGAGCCTTGACTCCAGGCAGTCTGCTGGGCCAACTGTTAGAGGTCAAGCGGTTGTGTTCAAGCAGGAAAAGCACCACAATGTTCTCGTAACGACCAATCATCCTCCAGGACCTGGGCGGACACAGCCATCGTTATCTGTTATTGAGAGGTTGAGAGTTTGTCAAGGTGCTGTTATTGGCTGATTGCGAGTTTGAGACCTAGATCTTTGGCCGAGAATCCAAGAGAGGACTGAGGAATAACTTGTGCTTGATAGATGGGTTGGTGTGGGAATTAAATAAACCGAGGGTGGTCTCTGAATATGCAGAACACTAAATAAATATTAGTTGTTGGTCTTCAAGATGATTCTGTGGAGAGTCGGTACTCCAGGACGTGATCATTTCTTATTGTATACATGAGGGATGGAAGCCGTTTCTAAGTCTGAGCCTCAGGCCTTCATGAATAAAGCATCGTTATTAGTGTGTGTGTGTGTGTGTGTGTGTGTGTGTGTGTGTGTGTGTGTAGGTTTCCCTCTGAATGACCAGCTCTACCAGCTGATCATCCGCAGATACAGCGACGAGAGCGGAAACATGGACTTTGATAATTACATCGGCTGCCTGGTGCGCCTGGACGCCATGTGCCGTGAGTACATCGTCTTCATTACCGTTGCTATCTCGCTGCTCACTGCGTCACGTTCTGCTGGCTGGACGAAACTGAGGCTGCGCTGGGGCTGTTTGTCCACTGCAGGCCACAAGCATGAGAGCGAGCAGTGATTTTCCAAATTCTCCCAGACTGTTTCTGAAGGACTTTTATATCCTTTGCTTGGAAAACTGCTATGTGGATAAACAGAACCGTGCAGATGTTTCAGGCAACTGGGGACGTTATTTTATATAAAAAGCTACTTATTTACTCAGTAGACACTATTTATTAAATATTAAACAGTATTAATAGAGTAAGTAGTGCTTTTCCATACGTCAGTGTGTTTATTTAACCCTTTCCAAGCTTCTCCTTCAATAAACAACCCAGTATTATTATCAGTTCTCATCTAATACCTGCTTTGACTGCTCAGTACTTCATTAAGATAAATCAAGATTGCTGCTGAAGGAACTGAACACATTCATACAATGTCTGGGGCGTCCAGGAGAAATCTGGAACCTAACTTTGTTCTTCAAACTGGATCAAGATCTGATCTACTTCTCTCACAATAACATTCATGTTACTTTGTATTGTATGTATAATTATTTACATCTGTTCTAATCAGATCTGCTCTTCTTACTGGTGAACACACACTTATTGAACAGATAAAGACTTTTAAACTCAGCTCAGGTGCCTCAGACTTTTGCACAGTAGTGTATGTGACATACATGGTTAATAATTTAGTTGGCCAACAAACGAAACAACAACAACAAAATTCCCCATAAAATATTTTACTGGTATGGAAGAGCATCTGGTCATTAATCAAGAACCAAGCATTTGTTAAGGCTTTGAAAGTCACATTGTTGTTCTATTGCTGTGCTATCTATCTATCTATCTATCTATCTATCTACCTATCTATCTCCCTATCTATCTACCGATATATATATATATATATATATATATATATATATATATTATGTATGTATGTATGTAGCCCATACTGCATGTGCCATCTGAGTGTATGGGTTGTGATTGTGAAGCTGCCAAAATGGCCTCGGTTCTGTGCTATCACTGCAGTTTCAGGGCTAGCACATGGTTGTGTAGACTGTTGTCGCCCCCTAGAGGCTTGGAGCTGTCTTAGCATGTGACCTTTATGCTTGCTTGGACTTGTGTATTAGGAAAATGCCATGTACCAGAATGTTCCATAAGCCAAACACTGTACACACACTGGATTTCCAGCTGCACTGTGTTGTTATATAAAAAGCATACAATCTATCTCAAGCCCTAATCTCAAACCAAAGAAGCCTAGCTGTTTGAAGACGAGGTTCTTTAACTATTTAACACTCCAAAGTTTGGAGATGTGGACGAGTAATTAATAGATGATCTTTTCAAGTCGACTCTGTTCTACAGAGTGATGGTTATGTGCTGTACTGACTTGTTTGGTTCAGATTATTGTGACCTCATGCACTCGCGTCCTTCTTCTCATCCACGTCACTGTTTCAGTGTTTTTGAAGTTTTAATTCGTCATTTTACTCACAGGTCACAGTTTGAGAAGCCGTTTCTAAATATGACTTTGTCTCGGTTTCAGGTGCCTTCAAGACGCTGGATAAAGACAACAACGGCTCCATCAAAGTGAACATCCAGGAGGTGGGAAGACCAGCCTCACTCTTAGCATTAGAGTGTAGACGTCACTGATAAGCTGCTATGTTACTGCAACACATTAATATGTAGCTACAAGCCAAAAACCCAAAGTAGTTCAGGTGGTGTTTACAGTGGCGGTGATGGGAACCAGAGGTCTTCATGTCTACATCACATACACATTTTATTTACTATCAAACCCACCAGTGAACCTGGGACACGGGTTCTACGAGTATATGAATGCAATGTTGGTAAACCAGTATGGCCGAACTCAGAACTGGTATAAAAGCAGCATCTCCAGCATCAGGCAGTGTATTCATACCTGTATGTTATGTAACATCTTCCTGTGAGGGAGCTTTTGGAGGTGGACGTCTGGTTCTATTCACCACCACTGAACATTTCTGACTCTTCAGAACCATCTTTTTCTATACACTGGGCCAAACTTGACTGACTTTCTAAATTATGTAATGTTGCAAAAGCATATACAGCACCATTCAAAAGGTTTGGAGGTCACGGCTTCAGCTAACTCCAAAGAATTTAAAAACGTGTAAACAGAGAAAGAAGCTACATCTTCAGTGATAATAGAGCTGTAGGTCATTGGAAAAGCATCAAGAAGGCAAATAATGAATGTTCTGAGTGTTGGACAACTTGAAATATGTACGTTAAATAGATCGTGAGTGTATTATTTATCGTTTAATGACTATTTGTTTCTACCAACAATTTAACAATTTACACATTGAGTTATTATAGAACAGAATGTACAGTAGTAGTGTATCGTCACCGTCCAATGAAGACACGATTCTCCATTTTTGTCGATTTTTGTTTTTCTACATCATTTAAACACGACAGCTGTTAACGTCGTGTACCATTTCCGTGATGAACGAACCAAAAGAATAGCTTCAAAATCACTTATAAAGAATTCTGGTTCCATTGACCTACATTGAAAGTAAAACCTGATTTTGGCCTCTCTTGTAAATTTCCTATTTTGGGGATACTTGTTTTTCATTGGACAGTGACCATATGTAGTTCATTCTGCTGACTAATGCTGTTCACTGTCTGTCCGTCCACAGTGGCTGCAGCTGACCATGTACTCCTGAGCGCCTCGCCGACCAGAGCCCACGTCAGCTTGACTAAACTGACCCGCGTCCTGTTAACTCCACCAAACGCACTCACCCTCTATCTATCTCTCGCCACAACTTAGCACGGACCCCGCCGCTCCCGTTTTCCGTTACTCTTATAACTCGTTACTGAAACTTTAGTCATTTGTATGACCAATAGGAAGCCTGAAGATGTTCTAGACTGAAGTCCTTGATTGCTCGTTGAGGCCTGAGGTTGGGGGGTTATATGTAAATCTCTCTCTCTCTCTCTCTCTCTTTCCATATATATAATTATGTGTGTACAGCATGTAAGGCTGCCTTTAGCGCATGTCGCCAGCAGGGGGTGCCAAAGTAGCGGCGAGAGCCAGGACGAGATAGAAAGTGGCCAAAGTCACATTTTATATTGAATAAAAGTATATGAAGAAAACTGAAACCTTGTGATGTCATTATTTATTTATGTGTGTATGTATTTATTATTATTTTGGGCACGTGCTTGCTTTCAGAAAAGAAAAGCAAAGCAATGCATACTATCCAGATATGTTTTTGTGGTGGGCTTATTATTATTATTATTATTTATTAATTAATTAATTAATTAACTAGAACTCAAGTACAGTACAGTAAGGAATGAACCATCACGCGCACTTTGGCTCACTCCAGGCTCCTTAGCTCGTGTGCAGCTCTAGCTAAGCAGCTCTGAGAGTGGCGAGGTTAGGTGCGCAACAGCGCCACTCGTGGGCCGCTGTGGCCGAAGCGCGCCACTGCAGGCAGTGACCGCGGGGAGGAGACGGCGCGCGCGTCGCTGCTACGAACTTTCTGGATTTTTTTTTTCCCCGGACGCGGTTTTTTTACGTACTAATCCCGCGTTTCGGCTCCGAGTTGGCGCCGCAGCCCTGCGCCGTGAGGAGTTAAGGTGAGTGGGGAGTTGGGAAAGTGGCTCGGAAGTGGGCCGGCTCGGGTTTAACCGCCAACACTAGCGGTGGTGTTGTTGTTGTTGTAGCTACGCCGTGTTCACGGTAGCTAGCTAGCTGTGGAGAAGTTGGCGGCGCCCTGTTTGGAACTCTCCGGACCACCTTAAATGGTGCGGCACTTACATTCTGGCGCCTGAGGCACCATTTAAGGTGGTCCGGAGAGTTCCAACGTGAAGCGGGCGAATAGCTATTGTTACGATTCCAGCGCGTGCACAGCACGGGCTCGTTGGCGGCTAGTACCCCTCTCGTGTCGCTTTTACCCCTCTTTTAACACGAGGGTGAACAAAACGGCGGCTTTAACGTCGCTGCTTTACACCGAGCTGTGTGTTTATCAGACCTAGCCCCCCACGTCCCCACCAGCTAGCTGAGCTAGCTAAGCAGTAGTAGCTGTCCGCTTATTTTAGGACACTATATCAGTCCAGGTGCCGGTTGACCTCCTCCCGTGTCCAGCGCGCGATGAATTAGTGAATGAATGATGAAGGAATGAATGAAACCGGACGAGAATCCTCACTCCTCTTTTCCCCTCACCCTCCCAAACTCGCTGTCCAGCCCCACGGCTGAGGTGTTGCTGTTTTAAAGGGCCCTGCACCCACATTTACCCCAGCGAGGGGCACCTCAGGGTTTAATATCTAACATTAGGGCCTACAGTTCTTATTAATGGTAAGACGTGGCCTTCAGTTAATATGTCGAGGTCACGAGTTGTGTAGGAATTTGTGGTTCCAGGATAGTGACGTACAGTGTGCTAATCGTGGTCTTAATATTAATTTTGGGCATCATTACAGTAATAATAGCTCCAGTCTTCTCAGTGTAATGTATTGTGGGCTCAATATAATCAATGGTGGGCTTGAACTAGTATGTTGTGAGCTCCATATAATAAGTTGTGGTCTCTGTTTATCAAACTGTGGGCTCAACATAGCAATTTGTGGCCTACGTATAATACAGTGTGGGCTTCATGTGGTTTATTGTGGTCTTAGTATAATAGATTGTGGTCTCAAAATAGTCAATCGTGGCCTTGATGTAATTTGTGGTCTCAGTATAGTAACTTGTGGCTTTGATATAGTAGTATGTGGCCTCATTATATTAATTTCTGGTTTTAGTATAGTCAGTTGTGGCCTCAGTATAGTCATTTGTTGTCTCTGTATAGCCAGTCTTGCCCTAGGTGTAGTAATATGTGGCCCCAGTATAGTCATTTGCAGTCTCAGTATAGTCAGCTGTGGCCTTGGTGTTGAAATATGTATATTACTATACTGGGGTAATATATATTACCCCAGTATAGTAATTTGTGTTCTCAGTGTAGTAAACCATGGCCTTGATATCTGATATCTAGCCTCAGTGTATAATAAATCTTGGCCTCAGTATATAAAAAAAGCATGTGGGCTCAGTATAGTAATTTGTGGCTTTGATGTAGTAGTATGTGTCCTTAATATATTAATTTCTGGTCTCAGTATAGTCCGTTGTGGCCTTGATGTAGTAATGTTTGGCCTCAGTAAACAAATCTCTAAGTATTATTAATTGTGGCCTCAATATAATGATTTTTGGGCTTAGTATAGTAACTCATGGCCTTAATATTACTATATTCAGCATCAGGATATAAATTTAGGCCTCAGTATACAAACATGGGCTCGGTATTGTAACTTTTGAGTTTGATATAGAAGTATGTGGTTTTAAATATATGAAACGTGACATATATTACATCAAATTAAATTATAATATCCAACGTATGAGTATACAACATCTGTGAAAGCCTTCTGAAAGACCACATACCGGGTAACTATTACTCCAGCATTAACTGTGTGTGGAATTAATGTTTTCCTTCCGTGCAGGTATCGGTCTGCGGGGGATCCAGTGTCCAGGCGGAAGAAGAATGTCCTCATCTTCGCTGTATGTCAGCCAGGACAACCTTGTCCGCTACAAAAAGCGGAAAGCCAACTTCACTTTCAGCGAAGTGCACATTCTGCTGGATGAAGTGCGTAAGAACCGGCACATTGTTGTGGGTGAGTGGCTGTAGGGCTGGGATCGATGTGATTTTCTGACTGATTTTAACCCCTTTAACAGATTTGACCGACTGAAAGCAAATTTGACTGCCATATAAATGCCTGATGTTAGAGTCATGATACAATCCAGACACTAGTGTTAAGACTGACGGAGGCAGTGAGGTCAGTAGTGGGTGATCGTGACTGGAGATGATTGTGTAGATGGAAGAAACCATGTGCTGCCTCTTACATAGGATACTAGCTAAACATTAGCTTTTCAAACAAAGCTGCTGTAGGAGAAATTATACTGTTGACAGTTTATTGTCTGTACCATCAGCGTTTTGAAGACCCGAGTCCAAAAGTTGCTGGTGAATGTGATGCAGAAAGCTTGAAATTTTCTCATTTTTATCAACAGGTTTATTAGGAATTACAGTTCTGTAGCAGCTCTTCTCAACTTGTGTAGACACAAGCTTTACTTTGGCTCCTTCCTTAAAACACCCTGACCCGTTTAGACCGTTTGTAGTAGAATTGGGCGCTACTAACGTTGGCGCTATTCTTTCCCGATACAGTGGCACTCCTCAGAAGTTGTTCCCTGTGGCTTACTATTCACACAAGTTGAGCCCAGCTGATGGGAAGAGTGGAATTGGCAACAGGGAGGTTCTCGCTATGAAGTCAGCATTTGAGTAGTAACGTCACTGGCCTAAGGAGTGACCAAGCATTTGTAGTGTTAACCGTCCGCTAGAACCTTGAACATCTCCGGTCTGTGACACCCCGTTCAAGGCTGTTGAGCTTAGTTCTTCTTGTGGTTCAATTTCACTATTATATAGAGATGCAGAACCCATAACACAAGTCTGGTGCACTTTCCCTGTATCTATCCTGAACTTGTGGTCTTACTGTGGTCCTAACCCCAGTTGGATAGCATATTGATGTTGTATCTGCACACTTGTGACAAGAAGCTTGTTCAGAACCATGTAGAACCAGACTCATCACTTGGGCATGCTCTACACTCACCTCTGGTCACCCAGGTGTGGAGCAGTAAACGTTTTAGCTCTGTATGAAGTTAAATCAGAGCTTCGTCCTCCTCTTATCCTCATTATTTATCACAACAGTGCATGCAAACTGAAATATGACTACTGTAGCTCAGTGTTTGGCCGGTTACTTTAAAAATGTGTTCACTCTACTGTAATTGAAACATAATCTGAAGGATTACTGTATTAAACTAATGTAATTAGGTCAAGTTTTCTTTTGTTTGGCTTATCTGTGCCTTTATTAAAACTAAAGAAAGACAAGAAGACGATAAACAAATGTCAATCAAGGAAGGCATCTTTCTTTCCATTTTCCATGCGCTCTTTAAAAATCTGTTATTCTACAACTACAGGAAAGGCTGGAACATTCACTACTGTGCAAACGTTTGTGACACTTGTGGACATTATTATGTATAAAAAGCTATTTTTCCCAGACAGGAAGTTTGAATTTACTCAGTAAACACTTTATTATTAAATATTCAAACAATATTAATACAGCAAGTAGTACTTTTACGTAAATCAGTGTCTTTATTTTAGTTATCATCAAGTACCTGCCTTAAATATGTGACCGTGGCGTCCTACGGTAGGTTAAGCTGGTTTCTGTTTGTCTGTTTAGGTAAGTTCAACTCAGGGGTCCCGTCTGAGATGAAGAGGAGGAAGTGGGCGGAGATCACGGAGCGCGTGAACGAGATCGGCGAGTGCGACCGCGAGGTCGGCGAGATCATCAAGAAGTGGTCGGACCTCAAGTGCGACACCAAGCGCAAGATAGCCGCGCTGCACTCCGGCAACATCCCGCACGCGGCGCTCGCTCAGGCCGACCTGTCGCCGACGGAGTGTATCGTGGAGTCCATCCTGGAACTGGACAAGAAGCCATGGGAGGCGGCGTTGCCGTCACGCTCTCGCAGCCGCAGCACCGACCAGGACGGCGCCGGCATAGACGACGATGACGACGGCGGGTTTTTGGGAATGAGCTCGGTTCGCAGTTCCCCTGGGCTTGGGGTCGAGACACGGACTATGCCGCCTCCCGCAGGGGGCTCCGCCAGTGCCGGTGAAGCGCAGCAGGACACTCCAAATGCAGGTACTCGTGTTCAGAGTCTGTAGACTGTAGGCTTACTTGTAGGAATATAAGGCATGTTTTGGGTTACGCCAAGTTCTGGTTTGTGGAACGTTTTGTTTTTGGTTGTAACAGGATTTCAGTCCAATCTGATAAAGTTATGAGCAGCATTATTGGAGAAAAGCTAGAGCGTCTTTTTATTATGGCTGCCATAAACTAGATGTAGCAGACAGGTGACACACAGTGTCCAGTATTCTTACCCACCAACGACATACGCCAGTCAGTGCTCTGAGCCTAGCATCTCTATAACTACGTTACATCAATCCAGAAGCTGACCACAAAAAGCCGCAGCGACGTTCTTTGGAACTAAGACCAAGAAAGGCATCAGTCTGTTTTCTACTCGCTAAGACCAGGTCGTTACCTCATTGGCTGAGGTTCCTGTTGTTTGGGTAGATCTGAGTTACGAAGAGCTACTCAGTTGTCAGTCAGTGTAACTCTCAGTAACTGTTGCGTTCTTTCCCGCTATTTCAGACGCGGATTCTCGTTTGATGGACTCGGACGATGATCCCCCCGACGTCCTGCCTTCTTCTTCCCTGTCATCCGTGAATAACTCGTTTGCAGAAGACGACGGGACCCTCCCGGGCACCAACATGACCCACGTCTCCTCTTCCACCAACCACGGCCACGCTCAACAAGCCCCGCCCGGCATGGCGGCAGAGCCGGACAGCGCTCGCGAGCAGCTAGCGCAGAACGCCAGCCTGAGCGTGCAGGAGCAGCACACCACCAACGCTCTGCTGGCCACCGTGTCCCGCTCGCTGGAGCTGCTGGCCGAGTCGGTGCAGCAGCTGGCCGAGACGCAGCAGGAGTTTGTACGCGAGTCGCTACAGCTGCAGCGGGAGACGGTGCAGGTGCTGCGGGAGTTTGCCACCGGGGCACTAACGCTGCTGCACGAGAAGGTCAACGGGAAACCGCCGCTGTTGTAAACGTGGAAGAGCTTCAAAGGAAGAATCTTGTTTTCAGGTTCGGGCGCTTTGAAGCGATAACCTTAGGACGGGATCGGGACTGATGGTAGCGAAGGAAGGAGGAACTGCGCCTCTGTAGCCAAGCAGAGTAGTTTGGCATGGATTTTCAGGTTGTAGCCTGAACGCAGTGAATCTGTCGGGACGTGTTTTTGGTGTCTGACGTTTACTACTTTAATTTTGTACTGGAGCTACGAGGATGATGTAGACTTCTGAACTTCTAATGTGGAAAACTACACAGTCGAGTCACATCATGATGATCTACTTTGGATGGCAGCAGCCGTGTTCTGGTCTGGGGAATGTTTTCATGGCATTCTCTGAACCCACTCATCCATGTGGAAGACACTCTCAACCATTCTGGGTCTAAACCCATTCTTATAGATGACGTACACCAAACATGCTGATTGTCTTCTCTGGGGCGGATGGGATCTTCCAGCAGGACAATGCGACTAGAAATGTCTCACATTGGTTGGATAAGCTCACTAAGACTTCCAAGTACTACCCTGGACCCCTAATTCCCCAGACTTGAGCCCAATTGAGCATCTGTGGGACCACCTAGATGGTGGTGTTGGCTCTATGGATCCTTCTCCAGGCCTCCTCCAGCAGCTGTGGGATGCACTGCAGTCAGCATGACTCCAGATACCTGTGACCACCTACCAGGACCTTACTGAGTCTCCCTGTCCGTCTAGCTGCTGTCTGGGCTGCACACGGCGGTCACTCTGGATTTTAACTGGTCGTAATAATGTGACTCTACTGTGTATGTTGTTTTTTTTTTTTAAATGAAAGAGTTTACAAAAGTAGTTTGGCAACCGTGTTAAAGTCCCCAGGTTATACATTTGTTTGCAAAACCTTTTATTGAATTTCTAAAATTAGTTTCGCTCAACAGGGAGCACACTTAATTATTTCCAATACTTTTCTGCAAACCGTTGTGCATAATTTCTACTTATTTGCTGAGTTTAACAAAAGCCACAATTTATGCGTTATGTTTTTCCCAATATATTACATTCAGTAAAGGAACAGTAATTAGGCCAAAAGTAATTAGGTCATTAGAACGTGTGGAACAGTGTTCTCTGCTGAGCAGCAGTCAGCCCTGCTCCTGGAGGTCTACCTTCCTGCAGGTTTCCAATCCAAACCTAAAACACACCACTTCTAAAGGCAGTAATTAGTAAGGGTGTCAGAAAGTATTGAAATATCAAATATTGAAATATTATGTTTAGTGATACTGTATCGATTCTCAAAAACACAGTATCGATACACAGATTCTGGCAGACAGTGAATCATTGTGTGTTGTGTTTAAACCTCTGACCACTAGATATCAGTGTTGTAATCCATTTTCAGCTCCACTCCAACATTAACAAGCAGCACAAGGGCGCAGTGCTATTGTAAGTATTGATAAACCTGTTCATATAGTGGTGTGTTTTAATAGTAGGATTTGAAAAATCGCGATACATCACTTTGCTTGCAGTATCACGATACATTGAATCGTTACCGCTGTATCATGATACGTATTGTATCGCCAGGTTCTTGCCAATACACAGCCCTAGTAATTGGATGGGTCTGTCAGGGTCGGAGCTGAAACTTTCGGGAAGGTAGATCTCCAGGAGCAAGGTCGCTGACCACTCCTACGGGGGACGTGTTAACATTTTTGCCAGGAGTGCCCAATATTCTGCATAGGACTGTATCTGGACACTATTTGTTTATTGTGACGTTACAAACAGCAACATGGTAACATATAGCTAATTCTGTTTGGCCCACAGTAGTTTAACTCCGCCCACTCAAGTTTTCAAGATTTTCAAGATTCAAGGTTATAGTGTATAGATGCAGAAACAGGCTGCTTAGATGTGAGGGATGAAGAAAGTGTTGAAAACTGTGATGTTCTCAACACAAAAAAGAAGAACATGCAAGAAAGTTGCAGCTCCAGTGCAAGACATAGGAGGCGAACGTGAGGCACCAAAATGTTTGGGCTGATTGGCTGTATATGGGTGAAGCAGTGGGAGTGCAGTGGGCACCAACCCTGGTCCCGGAGATCTACCTTCCTGGTCTAGTTCCAACCACCATCAGTCCGTGATTAGCTGGATTCTGTGTTAGGCGAAGTTAGCTCCAGGTTGGAACTAAACTTTGCAGGAAGGTAGATCTCCAGGAATAGGGTTGCGGACCGCCGCTGTAGGAATGACCGGCCAAGGAAGAGCTTCTTCCAAGCCCTCTGTTGGGTTCCATTGCTCCTCAACATTCTTCCCCCCCTCTTTACATAACACTACTGCACCTGATCTGGCCAGTCAAGGAGGAATTTAATAAGCTGAAGCAGGTTCGGAACTAAGCTCTGCAGGATGGTGGATGTCCAGGTCCAGGCCTGGCGACCTCTGTTCTAGCCATATGAAGACCTGTACAGACCTTGAATCCAACTAAAGTCCAACCAAAGAGGAAGGAACACTAGTCTGAAGTCTTTCAACCTGATCTCTACAGCATATCGTCACCGAAAATGGCCAAAATGGCAACTTCACTGAAGAGGACAACAACATACTTTGCTTTCAATGCAAGTCAATGGAACCAGAGTTTTTGGAGCATTTCTATTGGTCCGTTCGTCATGATATGTTCACACAATGTAAACGGGAGCTGTGTTCAAATGATGTAAAACAATAAAAATCGATACATGTTTTTGTTTGGGCTGTAACGATACGGTAGTTCACCATGTGTGGTGTGTTGAGGTTCCCTCATAACGCTGGTCTTATTCGGCGTCCGAGCGCTGAAGCTCCACAGTAGAAATGAGTTCTGGTTAGTTTCACTTTCTCTTGAGTTGGTGGTAACTGTTGCGTTAATGCGGAGCCTATGAAAACTCCGCCCACATTTCTGTGCAAATTCTTTAATCCACCTAAAGTGGCAGGCTTAAAGGCTTAAATTACACATGACCATGTTGTTTATGGGCATAAAGTCATGTGCAAAAGTTTGGGCACTCCTGGTCACGTGAGCACGTCTTCTGGAGGTTTACCGTGTATTTGCTGAAGGTCGATGAAGATCGATATGTTAAACTCAGCAAACGAATAGAAGTGATGCAGTAAAAGTAGCTTACGACTGTACTTCCACTTTCTCCGGGTCATGAAAATTAAGCTACTGTCTCTGACTTTACATCTACAAGGTGGACCAGCAAGTAGTAGGAGTGTTTACTAGAGTGGACAGTGAGTGGACAGTCACAGTGGCACTGCTGTGTCTGATCCGCTCTCACCAGCACCACGTCAGTGTCAACGCAGTGCTGAGAATGAGCCACCACCACCCAAAGGGTATCTGCTCATGATCGTTGAAGAACAGAGTAATAAAGTATACAGAGAATCAGATGAACTACAGTCTGTAGGTGGAGCTCCTGTATGGTCGGTGGAGCTGATACAGTGGATAGTAAGTAAGTGTAGGAACAAGTGAACAGTGTTGGGTTCTGGCTTCAGCCCACCCTTCCTGTATCAGTACATTTGAGTGATCAGATGGAGGTTAGGATGGAAAAGACTGGAAAATATTCCTGTAGTAGAAGTGAGTTGGTGCTTGGTGGTCACTGCAGCTTATTTCTCCACTTATGTTTGGAAGACGCTTTCTGAGGAGGGTTTGAGGAGTTCATGGCCTTTATTGGTCATTGTGAATAAGACCCCACAGCCTTTACAGGACTTTACAGGACTTTGCCCTTGAATCGGATCTCGCTCCTGGGTTGGACCTGCGTAACCTGCTGAGGTCTCTTTTGCTGCTTTTGTGTAAAATTTGGATTCTCTGTTGATCTTCAGGCCTTATAACGCACACGCCTCCAACGCAGGAAGGACTCTACGGTTAAACCAGCCATCATCGCACCTGTTCACCTTCGTTTTGTATTTCATGTTTGCACAGATGAATGATCTTCATGTCGTACTTAGTAAAGCCTGTTCAGTGAGTCCAGAAGAACAGTTCAGCATGAAGTAAACCCTACATCCAGCAGCTGATCAGCCAGGACTTGTTTGGGCACCAAACGTCTCGTTGTGGTTAATTTTCTGATGGTAAATAACATGTTGTCTACAGAGAACACACCACTGCAGGGTTTATACACAGTCACAGAAGATACACTCAGTATCGTAAAGTTAATTGTCGCAATAACTTGGAAAGCCAACAAAATCTGTTCAAAACGTTTGCATCCGTATTCAGATCAGCTCAAGAACAGAGCGTAGAGAGCTTCATGGAATGGGTTTTCATGGCCGAGCAGCTGCATCCAAGCCTTACATCACCAAGAACAATGCAGAGCGTTCGATGCAGTGGAGTAAAGCGCGCCAACGCTGGACTCTAGAGCAATCAAGCTTCTCCGTCTGGTAATCCGATGGACGAGCCTGGGTTTGGCGGTCGCCACGAGAACGAACTTGTCTGACTGCATTGTGCCGAGTGTAAAGTTTGGTGGAGGGGGTATTATGGTGTGGGTCTGTTTTACAGGAGGTGGAAGAACTTGACTGGCCTCAACCTCAACCTAATAGAACACCTTTGGGATGAACTAGAGAGGAGACTGCGAGCCAGACCTTCTCATCCAACATCCAGCTCGGTCAAACATTCCCATAAACACTCTCCTAAACGGTGTGGAGAGCCTTCCCAGAAGAGCTGAAGCTGTTAGAGCTGCAAAGGTTGGGCCGACATCATATTAAACCCTATGGATTAAGAATGGGACGTCACTCAAGTTCATATGTTTGTGGAGGCAGACGAACGAATACTTTAGGCAATACGGTGGTACTTTGGCTGATGGACTGTAATCGGTGGAGTGAAAACGAGTCTTTCTGCTAAACTGTCGCGTTAAGGCTCCTGTAAAGCTTCAGGATCTCCTCAGTTCTACAGTTCCACTGAAACCTTCACGGCTGGAAGCAGGACTTTAATGTAGCTGATGTTTTCGCTCTGGATCAGGAGGACGTTCTCTGGTTCTGATGCAAAACATATCGTTACTGATGTGAACTTTTTTTTTGTTGGTAATGTAAACGTTCAGACCCTAGCATGTTCAACCAACAGCCACTTTATTAACTGAAGCTAGCTGAGCACTGGAGGGTGTTTTCTATGTTTTCCCATATGTAGTAATGGCAGATGGTGGAATTGTTAAATATGTAAATAAAATATCACACTTTGGTAATAACCTGCTTATTGTAGCTTATTGAGTCGTTGCTGTTCTGTTTAAATGTAATTACACAATTAGAGGCCTAATATTGTGGTTGTTATATGTTATTATTATTTATATTTCATTTCTTGGGATGCACCCATATGGGAATATGGCTACAAGTCTGGTGTAGAAATTCATAATTACAGAGAAATAGCATGTTTATTTATATCCTTAGAAGACCTGGTAATTCATTTTTGTCCTCTGGAGGGGACATGAGTCTCCAAAAGATATTATAAAAAGTAAATAAGGTACCTTGCTAAAGCCTGGTGTGCCATGTAGAGGACATCCTGGTCTTTCCAGTGATGTACGATGTGTTGGGGTGTCATTCACAACAGAAGTTCTGCCTTTTTAAATATGGCCGCATCTCAGTAACCACAATTTATGGAAGTAAGAGAGATAAACTATCAAATAATATAAATTTATTATGTTCCTAAAGAATATAATTGATCTGTTTTAGGTATAAAACTGTTGTAGCTAGTTCTCAAAGCACTTTTTATTGATATGCGCAAATGTTTAACTACCTAACAGCTTCGTAGTGGACATTGGGACGTACTAAACCTGATTTTATATGAAATTAATGATGTCACTGGTGACAGGAATTTGACTGAGGCAGAGATCATTTTGCAACATGTAAGTTCTGGAAATATGTAAATTCATTATAATTTTTTGAAAATTAAATACTAATTAAATTTATTCCTAATTTATTAGAAAATCTTATTAAAACAGTAAAATGAAATGGACAGTATTAGAAGTTGGGTACTACGTGTGGAAAGTGTGAAACTAAAAACTGTTTAAACCTGAATTTTTTTTTATTTTAATCAAAGTAACGGTAACTTATGGACTGGGTTATTGTTTGTTCCTGTTTCTGTTCATATACAGTGCATCTGAAATATTTCTTATACTGACAAAAGTGGAAATTATATAAAAAAGGTAAACAATGTTTTCATTTACATTATTTTCTAGGATTGAGTTGGTGCTGATGTTGTAGAAGGATTTTTGGTCTGATGCCGAACAGGAAACAAGAAATATGTCATAAACAATGTCCTGATGTCTACTATAAAGGACATTCCATAAAAAATAATTAGTTTTTTTTTAAAAGCCACGGTGACGTTTTTTTCATCTAGTAGACTAATTTAATGTTGAAATTTGCTGAAATTCTCAAACTTTAATTTTTCAGGGTCTCAGGAGGCTAAAGAGGTTGCAAACCCAGCTCATCCTGACCACAGCAGATTCACCATCTAGTTTGAAATCAAATTTAAAATCTTTACGATGCTGATCATGCATGAAGCAGCCACAACACAAAGACAGCACACAAGATTCAATATTATATTGCGCATGTGTCCAGTAGAGGGCAGTAACGCATTAAAGACCTCTGCACTCCACTTTATTAGAAACACCTATCTTGTGCTTCCACTAACTGGCCACTTTATTAGAAACACCCACCTTGTGCTTCCACTAACTGGCCACTTTATTAGAAACACCCCCCTCGTGTTTCCACTAACTGGCCACTTTATTAGAAACACCCACCTTGTGCTTCCACTAACTGGCCACTTTATTAGAAACACCCACCTTGAGCTTCCTCTAACTGGCCACTTTATTAGAAACACCAACCTTGTGCTTCCCCTAACTGGCCACTTTATTAGAAACACCCACCTTGTGCTTCCACCAACTGGCCACTTTATTAGAAACACCCCCCTCGTGTTTCCACTAACTGGCCACTTTATTAGAAACACCTACCTTGTGCTTCCACTAACTGGCCACTTTATTAGAAACATCAACGTTGTGCTTCCACTAACTGGCCACTTTATTAGAAACATCAACGTTGTGCTTCCACTAACTGGCCACTTTATTAGAAACACCTACCTTGTGCTTCCACCAACTGGCCACTTTATTAGAAACACCCACCTTGTGCTTCCACTAACTGGCCACTTTATTAGAAACATCAACCTTGTGTTTCCCCTAACTGGCCACTTTATTAGAAACACCAACTTTGTGCTTCTGAAAATTGGCCACTTTATTAGAAACACCTACCTTGTGCTTCCACTAACTGGCCACTTTATTAGAAACACCCCCCTTGTGTTTCCACTAACTGGCCACTTTATTAGAAACACCCACCTTGTGCTTCCACTAACTGGCCACTTTATTAGAAACACCCACCTTGTGCTTCCACCAACTGGCCACTTTATTAGAAACACCAACCTTGTGCTTCCACTAACTGGCCACTTTATTAGAAACACCCACCTTGTGCTTCCTCTAACTGGCCACTTTATTAGAAACACCCACCTTGTGCTTCCTCTAACTGGCCACTTTATTAGAAACACCAATCTTGTACTCTTACTAACTGGCCACTTTATCGGAAACACCTACTTCATGCTTCTACAAACTGGCCAGGGACGGTATGTGACTAGGCTGTCCAGTAGAGGGCAGCGGTAATTCAGTTTCTCTACACATTGTGTCTGAAGCATGCTAGATTATTTTACCTATCCAATCAGAACCTACTTCTACTAACTGGCCACTTTATTAGAAACAGCATCTTTGTGCTTCTGCTAACTGGCCACTTTATTAGAAACCCCCACCTTGTGCTTCCACTTAATAGCCAATTTATTATAAACACCTAATTGTGCTGCCACTGACTGGCCACTTTATTAGAAACACCAACCTTGTGCTTCCACTAACTGGCCACTTTATTAGAAACCTCTCTTTGTGCTTACACTGACTGGCCACTTTATTAGAAACACCAACCTTGTGCTTCCGCTAACTGGCCACTTTATCAGAAACATTTTTTTGTGCTTACACTGACTGGCCACTTTATTAGAAACCTCTCTTTGTGCTTACACTGACTGGCCACTTTATTAGAAACCTCTCTTTGTGCTTACACTGACTGGCCACTTTATTAGAAACCTCTCTTTGTGCTTACACTGACTGGCCACTTTATTAGAAACACCAACTTTGTGCTGCTACTGCTGGGCTACTAACTGACAGTAAAGCTGATCAGATAGGGACTAAGGGGGTGGTTGGGTGGTCTTTATAAACATTCACTGGTCATTATGTTAGGAACATTTTATCAGCTCCACAGCGTATAGGTACAATCTGTCTTTCTGCTTGATTGGTCAGCTGTTCATGACCCTGTTCGTTAATGGTCAGGACCCCCGCAGAGCAGGTATTATGTGGTTGGTGGGCCATTCTCGGCTCTGCAGTCACAGTTTAGTTTTCTGCAGGAGTTTTTAATATTAAAAATAATCTTTTATATAACATCAAAAAAGGAGGACTTCTGGCGTCAACCAACCCAAACGGTCACCAGTTCTAGTATAACTGCTTCTAGTCCTGCTTTATTGTCCACCTGCTCGAGGGGCAGCTGGGACCACCATAATAACAGCAATTAGCGACTTAATCGCCTTTTCAGTCACTTTATGCCAAATAAAGTGTCTAATTTGGCTAATTAGCTACAGTTCTTGCTAGTTAGCTTGTTGGTTTAGGCTTGGAAACATCATCGCTCTCCAAAGAAAAACCTCCTCAATTACAACTTTAGAGGAGAGCCAAAAAACCCTCTTTACTTTCAATACAAGTCAATGGAACCAGAATTATTTCCAACTGATTTTAGAGCATTTCTATTGGTCCATTCATCATAAACTTCTTAAGGATAGTAAATCACAACAATACAGTTCAGATTATGTCGCAAACTAAAAATCAGAAAAAAAATACATTTTCACTGGATAATTACGATATTTATATCTAAACACTAACACCCACAATTACACTAAACCCTAACTCCTACACTTACACTAAACCCTAACTCCTATATTTACACTAAACACTAACCCCTACATTTACACTAAACCCTAACCCCTACATTTACACTAAACACTAACCCCTACATTACACTAAACACTAACCCCTACATTTACACTAAACACTAACCCCTACATTACACTAAACACTAACCCCTACATTTACACTAAACACTAACCCCTACATTACACTAAACACTAACCCCTACATTTACACTAAACACTAACCCCTACATTACACTAAACACTAACCCCTACATTTACACTAAACACTAACCCCTACATTACACTAAACACTAACTCCTACATTTACACTAAACACTAACTCCTACATTTACACTAAACACTAACCCCTACATTTACACTAAACACTAACCCCTACATTTACACTAAACACTAACTCCTACATTTACACTAAACCCTAACTCCTATATTAACACTAAACCCTAACCCCTACATTTACACTAAACCCTAACTCCTACATTAACACTAAACACTAACTCCTACATTTACACTAAACACTAACTCCTACATTTACACTAAATCCTAACTCCTACATTTACACTAAACACTAACCCCTACATTTACACTAAACCCTAACTCCTACATTTACACTAAACACTAACCCCTACATTTACACTAAACCCTAACTCCTACATTTACACTAAACACTAACTCCTACATTTACACTAAACCCTAACTCCTACATTAACACTAAACACTAACTCCTACATTTACACTAAACACTAACCCCTACATTTACACTAAACCCTAACCCCTACATTAACAATAAACACTAACTCCTACATTAACACTAAACACTAACTCCTACATTTACACTAAACCCTAACTCCTACATTAACACTAAACACTAACCCCTACATTTACACTAAACCCTAACCTCTACATTTACACTAAACACTATCCTCTACATTTACACTAAACCCTAACTTCTATATTTACACTAAACCCTAACCCCTACTATTACATTTAACCCTAACTCCTATATTAACACTAAACCCTAACTCCTACATTTACACTAAACCCTAACTCCTACATTTACACTAAACACTAACTCCTACATTTACAATAAACACTAACTCCTACATTTACACTAAACCCTAACCCCTACATTTACACTAAACACTAACTCCTACATTTACACTAAACACTAACTCCTACATTAACACTAAACACTAACTCCTACATTTACACTAAACCCTAACTCCTACATTTACACTAAACACTAACCCCTACATTTACACTAAACCCTAACTCCTACATTAACTCTAAACACTAACTCCTACATTTACACTAAACCCTAACTCCTACATTTACACTAAACACTAACCCCTACATTTACACTAAACACTAACTACTACATTAACACTAAACACTAACTCCTACATTTACACTAAACCCTAACTCCTACATTAACACTAAACACTAACTCCTACATTTACACTAAACACTAACTCCTACATTTACACTAAACCCTAACTCTTACATTTACACTAAACACTAACCCCTACATTTACACTAAACCCTAACTCCTACATTTACACTAAACACTAACCCCTACATTTACACTAAACCCTAACTCCTACATTAACACTAAACACTAACTCCTACATTTACACTAAACCCTAACTCCTACATTAACACTAAACACTAACTCCTACATTTACACTAAACACTAACTCCTACATTTACACTAAACCCTAACTCATACATTAACACTAAACACTAACTCCTACATTTACACTAAACCCTAACCCCTACATTTACACTAAACACTAACTCCTACATTAACACTAAACACTAACTCCTACATTTACACTAAACCCTAACTCCTACATTAACACTAAACACTAACTCCTACATTTACACTAAACCCTAACTCCTACATTTACACTAAACACTAACCCCTACATTTACACTAAACCCTAACTCCTACATTAACAATAAACACTAACTCCTACATTTACACTAAACCCTAACCCCTACATCTACACTAAACCCTAACACCTACATTTACACTAAACACTAACTCCTACATTAACACTAAACACTAACTCCTACATTTACACTAAACCCTAACTCCTACATTAACACTAAACACTAACCCCTACATTTACACTAAACCCTAACTCCTACATTAACACTAAACACTAACTCCTACATTTACACTAAACACTAACTCCTACATTTACACTAAACCCTAACTCCTACATTAACACTAAACACTAACTCCTACATTTACACTAAACCCTAACTCCTACATTAACACTAAACACTAACTCCTACATTTACACTAAACCCTAACTCCTACATTAACACTAAACACTAACTCCTACATTTACACTAAACACTAACTCCTACATTTACACTAAACCCTAACTCCTACATTTACACTAAACACTAACCCCTACATTTACACTAAACCCTAACTCCTACATTAACAATAAACACTAACTCCTACATTTACACTAAACCCTAACCCCTACATCTACACTAAACCCTAACACCTACATTTACACTAAACACTAACTCCTACATTAACACTAAACACTAACTCCTACATTTACACTAAACCCTAACTCCTACATTAACACTAAACACTAACCCCTACATTTACACTAAACCCTAACTCCTACATTAACAATAAACACTAACTCCTACATTTACACTAAACCCTAACCCCTACATCTACACTAAACCCTAACACCTACATTTACACTAAACACTAACTCCTACATTAACACTAAACACTAACTCCTACATTTACACTAAACCCTAACTCCTACATTAACACTAAACACTAACCCCTACATTTACACTAAACCCTAACTCCTACATTAACACTAAACACTAACTCCTACATTTACACTAAACCCTAACCTCTACATTTACACTAAACACTAACCCCTACATTTACACTAAACCCTAACTCCTACACTTACACTAAACCCTAACTCCTACATTTACACTAAACACTAACTCCTACATTTACACTAAACCCTAACTCCTACATTTACACTAAACACTAACTCCTACATTTACACTAAACCCTAACTCCTACATTAACACTAAACACTAACTCCTACATTTACACTAAACCCTAACTCCTACATTAACACTAAACACTAACTCCTACATTTACACTAAACACTAACTCCTACATTAACACTAAACACTAACTCCTACATTTACACTAAACCCTAACTCCTACATTAACACTAAACACTAACTCCTACATTTACACTAAACCCTAACTCCTACATTTACACTAAACACTAACCCCTACATTTACACTAAACCCTAACTCCTACATTAACAATAAACACTAACCCCTACATTTACACTAAACCCTAACTCCTACATT
>CM038726.1:5059376-5061876 GCA_021613375.1 Megaleporinus macrocephalus
GGTGGATTGTGGGTGGTAGATGGTGGATGGTAGACGGTGGGTGGTAGATGGTGGTTGGTAGATGGTGGATGGTAGATAATGGGTGGTAGATGGTGGATGGTGGGTGGTAGATGATGGGTGGTAGATGGTGGATGGTAGATGGTGGATGGTGGTTGGTAGATGGTGGGTGGTAAATGGGTTTGTGGTAGATGGTGGGTGGTAGACGGTGGATGGTAGATGGTGGTTGGTAGATGGTGGATGATAGATGGTGGGTGGTAGATGTGGTTGGTGGATGGTGGGTGATAGATGGTGGGTGGTAGATGTGGTTGGTGGATTGTGGGTGGTAGATGGTGGATGGTAGACGGTGGGTGGTAGATGGTGGTTGGTAGATGGTGGATGGTAGATAATGGGTGGTAGATGGTGGATGGTGGGTGGTAGATGATGGGTGGTAGACGGTGGATGGTAGATGGTGGATGGTGGTTGGTAGATGGTGGGTGGTAAATGGGTTTGTGGTAGATGGTGGGTGGTAGACGGTGGATGGTAGACGGTGGGTGGTAGACAGTGGGTGGTAGACGGTGGCTGGTAGATGGTGGCTGGTAGACGGTGGGTGGTAGATGGTGGTTGGTGGATGCTGTACTTATAGTCAATGAGCAACACCTCCCAGATCTGCACAACTACAAATCAAATTTCTCTACGCACCACACCTGTAATCCAGGTGATCAAATGTGGCTTCAGCAGGTGAGTTTACCTGCCTTCAACACGCAACATTGCAGGAAGAGGAAAAGAAAGGGTGAGGATGAGATGGGAAGCCCATAGAAGAAGAGGGGTTAAGGAGCTTTATAGCAAGACTAAGATGGGAGTTGATTCTGACTTGATTTGTCCAGTATTTAGTCTTGACGCTGACTTGATGTATCCAGGTCTCGATCTTGACCTCACTTTGACTTAATGTGTTCATGTATTGGCCTGGACTCAAACTCAATATGTCCAGACCTCTGTCTTGACTCGAACTCATCAAACTCACGTTGGACTTCACAATGCAGGAGTCACTAAATTACCCAAAATCAAAACTACTAAACAAAAACTATAATAACCCTGATGACCAGGTCTCGGTCTTGACTCAGACTCCAGAAGCCTTTAGTGGTCTTGAGTATAACCCAGAGTATAACTGTGTGTGGATGCTACTGTGGTGAACAACACTGACAGCTTAAAAAACCTTGTTATGACTATGTTGCCAGATCTGAAACAAACTGGTTTAATAAGAACAGCAACAAAAGATCATCGAAGGTGGACATACATGGACACACTGTCCCTCACACATCACATACACTCAAACTGGTGTGAATGAGTGTTATGGAAACTGTGGTGTATACGGTAGTGTAATAGCTGTTGGTATGTGGTAGTTGACAATTGTTGACCATTTCTGAAGAAAGAATATTGTTGTATTGTACACACACACACACACACACACACACATACCTGGGACTCAACACAGCTGCTGTTCATCACACATACACACATGGAGCGAGCACATGGTCTGGTTGGCCCCTGCCCTCGTCTCTAAGTGGTTTGATTATGAGGTGAGGGTCAGCGCTTCCCCTGAGGGCAGCAGGCTGGATGCTGGGGGGTGTTTGTGTGTGGTGGTGGGCAGGGGGTGGGGTGGTTGAGCCTGTTGCCTGTTACGAGTCCTCTGTAGGGACCATGCGGTCAGTGCAGATGCTCTGTGTTCATGTGTACGTATGTATCTGTTGAATGGAAGCTTATCTCGGGGGGGCGATCGATGCTGGAGCGAGCAGATGGAGAGAGAGTGTATGTTTATTAGCAGATACAAGTGTGAGGTGTGGATGGTTTCCAGGAGAGACTCTTCATTCAATTACTTTCAGTTTCTCTCCAAAGTTCAGTCCTAGAAGTTGGCTCTGCTTCTCACCATCCAAATATCTCCAATGACATTCAGTGATGTTGAGGTTCTGGACTATGAGTTGGTCAGTCCATTGTTCTGAGAACAGCAGCAGCTTCTTTGTTTGGTGTGTCTGTAGTATCTCCTTTTGAGGAGCTTCTTGAACAGCTACACATCCTTTCAGACACCCTATAGTGATGAGGTGTCTTCTCACAGTGGAAGGATGGACAGAAACATCTGTGAAGGTTCTCAGATCTGGAGAAGCTTGAGGTTCTCTCAAAGAGGAAAGGTTTTAAATATGATGCCAGTGTTGGTGGGTCTACCAGACATTTCTCAGTTCAGATGCAGATCGGTGGTCTTGTGTTTTTACCCTGTTCTTCTCGCATCACAGAAATTGATGGGTGTTTTATACATCTGCAGATAATAGCTGTGATAAATTACCCAGCACTGCTGTGAGCCGGGGGCAGTTTGGGGCAGAGGGGGGTGCAGGAGTCCTGAGGAAGCTGATCTCCAGGGCAGGCAGATGGACTGCAGGGCTGTTTCTGTATGTAGATTTTAGGATAAAGTGTCACATACAGGGCGTGTGGTGTGAGGAGGTGGAGACAAGTGTGTGTGTGTGTGTGTGTG
>CM038726.1:5064376-5089376 GCA_021613375.1 Megaleporinus macrocephalus
GGGTTGGGTTGGGTTGGGTTGGTTTGGTTTGGTTTGGGTTGGGTTGGGTTGGGTTGGTTTGGGTTGGGTTGGGTTGGTTTGGGTTGGATTGGTTTGGGTTGGGTTGGGTTGGGTTGGTTTGATATGGATTGGATTGGATTGGATTGGATTGGATTGGATTGGATTGGGTTGGGTTGGGTTGGGTTGGTTTGGGTTGGTTTGGTTTGGGTTGGTTTGGGTTGGGTTGGTTTGGTTTGGGTTGGTTTGGGTTGGGTTGGTTTGGGTTGGTTTGGGTTGGGTTGGGTTGGGTTAGGTTGGGTTGGTTTGGTTTGGGTTGGGTTGGTTTGGGTTGGTTTGAGTTGGATTGGATTGGATTGGGTTGGTTTGGGTTGGGTTGGGTTGGGTTGGTTTGAGTTGGGTTGGGTTGGGTTGGGTTGGGTTGGGTTGGGTTGGATTGGATTGGGTTGGTTTGGGTTGGGTTAGGTCGAGCCTCAAAGCCAGGAGTCAGATTGGGTCTTCAGTTTCATACCCCTGCAGACCTCTGCATCTATCCGGAGGAAGCTGGTCTTGCGTACGTCCCCGGGGGCAGGCAGATGGAGTGTGTGTATGAGTGTGTGTGTGTGTCCTGGGGGAGCTGATCTGCAGGCCAGGCAGATGCCATGACGTGTGTGTGGTGTGTGTTGGGGGAGACTTCAGGGTGGAGATCCATAGAAATAGAATCTATTGTGCATGTCGTCACATCTGTTGAAGACAGGGAAGGCGTGCACGTGGTGGGCTTTGTGTCTGCGTGGCTCTGTTTATACCTGATATACCTGAACAAGTGCCCCTAAAAACATGTGTTAACACCTGTCGCCAGTTTGTTTTGATGCCATCTATGCATTTTCCTAGTTTGACGCTTCAGCCATTCATAGTTAGCCGTCTGGAACCCACATTCTGTGTGTTGCAATGGCTTAATTCCATTGTGCATTTGATGGCTATCTTGGTAAAAGCATAACTTACAGCTACTTCAGTGGTATGTTTGTTTATCATAGCATGGATTCAGTCTGAAGATCATTTGCAAGCCTATGGTACAGTGATGGTGCCGACAGTATCAGTGAGATCAGACGGTGCTGGACAAATGGCTGGACGAATCAACAAACCGTGATAATAATGTGGAAACTTTCTCTTGAAACAAGATGTAACAATGAGTGGTTCAAGAGCGAGAGGGCTACAATCCTTGAGGAGATGGAGCAGTCAGCCACCATTGCTCTTATTGAAAGTAACAAGTAAATAAAATGAGCTTACATATTTTGGTGTGCTTGGATTTCTGTAGAGCTGCTTTGTGATGACACCTATGGTAAAAAGCACTACGTAAACAAATCAGACCTGAAATCGCTCAGCACTTCCAGTCCAAGCTCAAAAAGCTCAACAATGCAAGATCCCTTTCTGGTGCTATAGAGAAGAAGAACCACCTTGTTTAAGGGCGTACCTGCTTGTTTATACATGACACATGGACTGCTAACACAAACAAACAAGGGGGAACATTCAAATTCAGACTGACGAACAGTGTGGATGGCCAAACATTCTCCTGTAGAACTTCTTGAAGCAATCAAGAATTCATGGCTCGAACAAATGGGTCCAACAGCAGGAAAAGAGCCCCAAACCCGGATACTGCCACCACCATGTTTGGCAGCAGGGATATGGTTCTTTTGCTAGAATACAAAAATTGGGTTTTGCCAAACTGAACATCTCTCATTTTAGGCCAAAAAGATCTGGTTTTTGGTCTCATCTGACCACACGAGATTCATAAGACTCATCAAGTTGGTCTTAGACAGGACTCTCAAAACAGGCGGAAATGTTCTTCTAGGAGAGCAGTGGATATAGCAAACTGATCATTGGCAACAAAGACATTTAACATCTACCTTCATCTTGCTCTCATGTTCTTTCCATGTGCTTCTGTTTGTTTTGGTTCCTAGCTTCCACCTGTCTTCTATCTCTTGTAACGCCCCTCACCCACCTGTACCTACTTTGTGGCTCCTCCCCTTCCCTTGTGTATTTATATTTATACCCCTGTGTTTGCTCCATGTCTTGGTATTGCGTATGTATTGGTGAGCATCTAATTCTTAGTGTTTGTCAATCATGGACTATCTTGGTATCATCATCTCCGCCTGCACTCTGACTCCTGGAATTGTTATCCTGAACTCTTCTAAACAGGCTTTGCCCACGTAGCCACCTCCCTCGCCTGGTCACTCGTCACCGTTGTGAAAATTGAGTAACAATTGAAAATACTCTGTTTTATTGAAAAGACTGTGTTTTAAATTAGGGTTTAGGAACTGTGTTGTAAGAGATTCTACGAGTCAGCTTATCAAACCGGTCGTGATGGACTTGGCATGCGGGAGGAGCTTTGCCCATCAGACGCAAGACTGTGTAGTGAACGTGGAAGTTACCAGGCACACGTCGAACTGAGTTACTGTGTCAGCGAAGTAACAGCTCTCTCATTGAAAGCCGATTTCGCGCTGATGTAATGAGCTCAGGTCTGGGTTCCGTAGGAGCAGGTATGTAAATGACTGTATGGAAATGTAAAGTCTCCATATGTGTGAGTGTGTGTTCGAGTGAGTGTGTGTGTGTGTGTGTGTAGCGTCCTTGCCTCTATCTTTCCCATGCTCCTGCCACGCTTGTGTCACCCCCCAAGGGACCTCCAACACCCCTCGTACTCCGCCCCGCCCCCCCACACGGGCCAGAAATCACAGTCACTACCCATCTGCTGTGCACACAGGCCGGACGCTCAGAGTTCAATAAGAGAGGAAACACATCTAGGAAAACGACCTACACACACAAAGCACTCCATACCGAGCCTTAAGGGGTGGGCAACATGTAGCTAAATTCATATCACCATATTCTCCACTGTATGACATCAATAACCACAGCAACAATGACAACAACCATAACGACAACAAAACACTAATATTCTATTCAGTATTGGAGCATGTTCATCGGTCTATTCATCATGAAACTGACTTGGTTTATATATATATATATATATATATATATACCAAGTCAATTTTTTTTGAGACTCAAACCAACCAAGCCCAATCCAACTCAGACCAACCCAACTCAAACCAACCCAACTCAAACCAACCCAACTCAAACCAACCCAACCCAAACCAACCCAACCCAACTCAAACCAACCCAACTCAAACCAACCCAACCCAACCCAACTCAGACCAACCCAACTCAAACCAACCCAACTCAAACCAACCCAAACCAACTCAAATATATATATACAAGTATCCCATTATTTAAATAAGTAGTAAGTAGTAGTGCTTAAACATATGTCAGTGTTTATTTAACTCTTTCCAAGCTTCTTCTAAACAACCCAGTATTATTATCAGTTCTCATCTAATACCTGCTTTGACTGCTCAGTACTTCATTAAGATAAATCAAGATTTGCTGCTGAAGGAACTGAACACATTCATACAATGTCTGGGGCGTCCAGGAGAAATCTGGAACCTAACTTTGTTCTTCAAACTGGATCAAGATCTGATCTACTTCTCTCACAATAACATATTCATGTTACTTTGTATTGTATGTCTGATTATTTACATCTGTTCTAATCAGATCTGCTGTTCTTACTGGTGAACATACACTTATTGATCAGCTCAGGTGCTTAGAGTTGTGCATAGTAGTGTATATATATTTACAATGATTCTAATATTGGAAATAGTAATAATATGAATAATATTAATAATAATAATACAACAACTACTATCACAATACTAATGTTAGCTTTCTATGACATGAGTCTGAATCAAAATTGAGACCAAAAGATAGAAAAATATTTACTATCATCAACTATATGAGAATATATACACATTCATTTATTTTATATTCAATTGTATAAAATATATCAGTAAATAATATACAACGCTCAGGGGTCGACCAGTGGGCTGTGGTGGTACTGCATTGTTACATATTTATAAATATGATACTTATTGATGGCTATTTACAAAAATTACATATTTAAAGCTCATTTATTGTTCTGGCAGAATGCCAGCTAGTTATGTTTATACTCTCAAAGTGATCTTAACAGCCAAAAATACAAAGCAGTGAATGTGTGGCTCTGGGCTTCACCTGTGTGGAATCTGGAAACAAGTAGCTACAGCCCTGTGGTGGTCGCTCAGGGGTCTTTATAAATCCAAGGAGGCTGTTATGGTTGTTTATATGGGCCGTGAGTGGCTAAAGTTTGGGAATGCCTGGGATGCAAAGAGAGGACTGTTTCATTTGGTTTATTCTGGATTTGTTGATAATCAATCAATGCTTCATCTTCAAGTTAGCTCAGATGGAGGCGTCAGCTGGTCTCGACAACAGTTTTGAAGTCCACCTCACCCCCAAGTCAAGACCAAGTCCAAATGAGGTTGAGACTGAGTCAAGAGAGAGCCTGAATGAGGTTGAGACCAAGTCAAGTCAGAGTCTGAATGTGATGCTATTGGAGTGTGATGCCGTTACAGATAAGAGTGTAGATGTTTGTATGTATATATACACACTGATGTGTGTGTTTACAAGAGCAGTGTATATGAATGTGTGTGTGTGTGTTCATGTTTTTAAGGCAGTGTGTGTCAGAGATCACAGTGGCACACTTCTCTCATTAGAATAACAATACACCAACTCTACACACACACACAGAGGACACATCAGGATAAGAACCACAACAAACACATGCTCACACACACATATATTTGTTTCTGTTAGTTGTGGGGACACTACACCGACCTCTATTCATTTTCTGGAGACTCACCTAAACTACAGCTAGACTAATTTTAACATTATAATATACTGTCACCTTAATATGCACTCACTTACCAGCTTTCGGCCCCCACAAGTTAGAAAGGTCCCCATAATGTGGCAAAAACCACATGTACTTCTCGGTCTCTCCAAAGAAAACCTGTAATCTTTATCACACGTCTCCTTACTGGACAGTTTTCACTTCTCGTATACAGTCTGGTGAAGTTTTTCACCCATTTCCAACCTACTTGAACCCTTTGTTGACCAATTGGTCCAGTGTGTTTACAATCTTCCAATAGCTTTACAGTGAATGAAACCAGGGGTCACCATTTCTACAACACAAGTATAGCCACATTATTCACTATCAAAACCACCAGCGAACCTACACGTGTCTTCTAAGCTTTTAAATACACTACTGTGCAAAAGTCTTAGACACCTGAGCCCCAGATCTGATTAGAACAGACGTAAATAATCCTACATACAATACAAAGTAACATGAATATGTTATTGTGAGAGAAGTAGATCAGATCTTGATCCAGTTTGAAGAACAAAGTTAGGTTCCAGATTTCTCCTGGACGCCCCAGACATTGTATGAATGTGTTCAGTTCCTTCAGCAGCAAATCTTGATTTAGCTTAATGAAGTACTGAGCAGTCAAAGCAGGTATTAGATGAGAACTGTAAATAATACTGGGTTGTTTAGGAGAAGCTTGGAAAGGGTTAAATAAACACACTGACGTATGTTTAAGCACTGTTTACTCTATTAATACTGTTTAATATTTAAAAAATAAAGTGTTTCAGGTAAATAAAAGCTGGAAAAATAGCTTTTAAATATATAAAAAAATTCTAAAATGTTTGCACAGTACTGTATGTAAGGTTGATGATGGTGAAATAGGGATAAATCTGAAAGGGTAAGCTTTCTTTGGGGACTACTTTTGACCTTCAACACCCTGTACGTATCCCTCCACCAAGAATTGGCTAAGAAATCTAAGTTTTAGGCCAAATTTTTAAATCAGAACTTCTGTACTCTTTTAACGGTGGACGTCTGGTTCCTATCAGCACCACTGTAAGCAAGTTTGTCTAGTAAGATCAAACTGTGCCCAGTTTTTGAAAAGTTGCTTTCTAGTAAATATGAAGTTGAACCATAACTTATCTTTAGCTCAGCTTAATGGCTCCTGCCTTTTAGCTTTCTAGCTATGAGGTTTTCTTCAGTGCCCGGCTTTGCTGAGCCATTACTGAATTAAGCAGCGTCCAGTCGCAGGAACAGATGCTATATGGGCCGGACTCTCCGGAGGAGGACAATAGCCGACCATGTGCCGCCTATTATCATACAGCTGTGCGTGTGGACCCCGACAAAAGCACGCGCTCGGCCCACCCTTCCACCAACCCCCAACGCAGTCTGTGCTTCTCTGCGGCCCCCTCGAATCCACCCCCCCATCACCCAACCCGCCACCCCACCCAACTCAAAGCCACACGACAAAAGCACAAAGAACAGATGAGGCTGAAGCTCTGCCTGCACGCGCCGGGGTAATTACCCCAGCTGAAGTGAATGGAAAGTGGGCGGGGCTAGGTACCCCACCCCCACCATCTCTCTCTTTCTTCCTTTCTTTCTTTTTCTTTTCTCTTTTTAGCCAGTTCTTCTTCCGGTTAGAGAACAGAGGAAGACTTTAGACTTCAACTTCAGGGAAGAACTCAGCAGGCAGAATTAGCATTTAGCGGCGATTAGCAAATTAGCAGTAGTGCTAATTAAAACAGGCTAACTCAGAACAGAGGTGTGATATTATTTCCAGGCTAATAACAGTGAGCTGTGCTGCTGTTTGTTAATATTCAGATTAATGTTATGTTTAAACTATAACTTTAAACTATCTTTAAAATATCTGAGTTAACGAACCTGTTAGTTTAAATTTAAATTGTTTGTTTTTTGATCTTTACAACGTTCAATGTTGGGTGTTTATTGGAAATACAAAATAACAGTTATGTGATTTTCCAACTTAACGTAAATTAACGTTTTCGAATAAGCTTCTTTTATTTAGTTTTTGAAATGGTGTATGTTTGTTTCATGAGTAGAATTTACAGTTCATACGCTTGTCTTTGTTTATATACTGTCACGTTGCCTAGTTAATGTTTGCCATAGTGTCTGTTATTAATAAAAAATAAAAGAAATAACTGCACATAATCCCATAATTATAGAGTATAAGCTGAATATATTATATATCTCAAATTATATATATATATATATATATATGTTATAACAAATGTATAATGTGTAACTAATCTACTATAACTAGTGTATAAGCTAAATATTTTATACTTTACAAATTCTATATATCTTATATGTTATAACTAATGTATAATGTGTAACTAATCTACTGTAACTAGAGTATAAGCTAAATATTTTATTGCAGGAAGTTGCACCTGCAAACACATCAGATAACATATCCCAGTATGTTAAATTCATTAAACAGATAGATAGATAGATAGATAGATAGATAGATAGATAGATAGATAGATAGATAGATACTTTATTGATCCCAAAGTAAATTAAGGCATCCAGTATCATAAAAAGCAACATAATGAGATAAACAAAGAACACACAAAGAATAGATAGCTATACGAAAGGTTAAAAACTTAATAGAACTTGTTAGAACAGTGCAGTAGATGTTTTTCCATCAGCCAGTAAATAATCTACAGAACTAAAGTGCAAGGTCCAAGTGACATAATCAATAACTGTATATTAAACTGTGTAGACGTATGTTCTTACCTTATGTACACCAAAGAAATCAACACAAATGTGTAACTCTGTTACAATGTAACATGAGATATACCAACGTTTGCATTAAACCTTTTGATGCACAAGCTAAGCAAACTTGATCCGTATCTATTTCCTATGTTACTGTATAAGTGTCTCCTTGTTAAATCTATTAAAATCAGTTTATTTCATTAGTTAAGTGTCCATTAAAATCATATTTTTGACCTTAAATCATTAATTTAATTCTTATTTATTTACCTCATGAACTAAAATAGTGTTTGTAAATATGTTCCTGAATGCAAATGTTTACAAATGGCATGACCCATGTTGTGTGTGTATATATATATATATATATGTATATATATATATATATATATATATATATATATATAACATTAAAGTACTTCAGTTTGGCTAGCAAGGTTAGCATTTGATCACTTTCCTTTCCATTTCACTTCATCCCTTCCAATGTGCCCTCCTGCCCCTCCCTCGTCCACTGAATTGTGACATCACCCCCCCTCCTCCCAGCGTGGGGCACTGGGGGTATATAAACCTGCTCCATTCATTTGGCTCAAGACTGAAGAAGCGACAACAACGTGAAGAGGACAAAAGAGAGCTGCATGTCTGGATACTGAGCGTCGGATTCGGAGCTACACGGATGTTGTAAAGGAGTTTTAACTGGATCCGTGGGATTACGCGTCGGATGCGGACAGCTGGAGAAGGTTTTGGCTCGGGACCTGAGGAGATATGGCTAACGCAGCTCTGTGGTGCCTCCTGCTTCTGTGGCCGCTGCACCTGGTCAGTTCGGCAGAGATGCTCTCTTGACTTTTGGAGGCTTTAGTTTAGTTTTTGAGTGCTGCTCTTAGTATATATCCCAAATATAAAGTTTGTATAGTGTATTATTCTTAAAAGGATGTAAAATAATTGTTTTAGTGCAACAAAAGAAGCTGAATTTAGTGTTACTACTGTTTCAGAGCTTCATTAGAGTTTCAGTGAGCTCAGACATTGAACACAACTAAACTTCACTAAGGTTTAGTGACAAATCCCTGTTTACAGTCTGCGTCTATGTCATGAAAAAACGGAAATTGTGGTGTTAGATATGAAATTGTTTAGTTATAAATGAGTTACTTTGCAATCATAAGTTGTTGCGGTGTAATTATATTACATTGGTATAGCGCCACTGTTACTACTTTACAGACAATACTCTCAAAATACTCTCAATGCCAGAGAGAATCCCTCAGTGGAGAAGCATTTCTTTTCAGATGAGATATGTTGAAGGTTAAAGAACCTCTTTGAAAGTTAAAGGAACCAATGTTGGGCATGAAATGTTGGGGTTAGGGTTCGAGTTTTTGGTTAGGGTTAGGTTTAGGGTTTTGAGTTAGGGTTTAGGGCTAGGGTTTGGGTTAGGGTTAGGGTTAGGGTTAGGGTTTAGGTTTAGGTTTAGGGTTAGGGTTAGATGGCATAAGAACCTTTCAATTTTAAAGAGAAGCACTCTGAGGAACTCTTAGCTGAGAGTACTGAAGAACTTCAGGATAATTAGAACCTTATGTTCTTATACAGCATCTCTCAAAGAACCACTGTGTTTGTCTACATTGTTCTTTATATCATATTTCTGGAGCTAGTTCTTGTGTGTGTAACTCTCTGCTTTGCCTGTAGGTGGCGTCGTCTGGCATGTTTGAGCTGAAAGTTCATGCCTTCAGCACCTCGCGCCGTTTCTGCCGGCGGCCCCGCGACTGCAACATCTTCTTCCGCATCTGCCTGAAGCATGCGGAGGACGTGATTTCGGCCGACCCTCCTTGCACTTACGGGACCGGACAGACGGGAGTGATGAGGGCCGAACACAGCGCCATCGCCAACAGCGCCGCCATCCGCGTGCCTGTGCACTTCAAGTGGCCGGTAAAGCGTCCCAATACCATGTACAGTAAAACTACAGTTAAACTACTGTAGCAGTGCTGATTTTATGATTGACCCACACCTTAGGCCCATAACTACAGTCTAGGTTACTGTATATTCTTATTGAAGTGAATTGAGTCTGTAAGTCTGTAATAAATAAATGTACTCTTCTCTTTTTATATCTAGGGAACCTTTGCTCTGGTCATCGAAGCCTGGAACGCAGAGTCACCCAAAGAGCACCCCGACCACACAGGTAGGTGCCCTTGGACCTGCTTTTGGTTTCAAAGTTCTAAAGAAATGTCTATATTTCTGGACACACAGCAGAGCATGGACTCGAGTGGGTACAATAACCAACCAAGTGCTACGACAGGTTTTTCCAAGTATAATCATGAGTCTTGGCTTAACTTTTCAAACTTCAACTGAAGTATTTTAGTAACTGAATGCAGCGTAAGTCGTATACTCACCAATTTGGCCAAGCCTGGCGTCTATCCAGTGAGCTTCTTCGGCACCTTCGTTGTTAACGGTGTGCATTTGTGCGCTCACTCTTTTCCAGAGAACCAGAACAACCTCATTAGCCGATTGGCGACACGGCGGCGGCTGGCCATCGGCGAAGACTGGTCTCAGGACGTTCATTTCGGTGAACAGAGTGAGCTGCGCTACTCCTACCACGTGTTCTGCGACGAGTTCTACTACGGAGACGCGTGCTCGGATTACTGCCGGCCTCGGGACGACACGCTGGGACACTACACCTGCGACGAGAGCGGGAACAAGCAGTGTCTGGAGGGCTGGCAGGGGGACTACTGCTCTGACCGTGAGTAAACTCCTGCACTGGACAGCACATTTAGACGTTAGCCTAAAACAAAGCACATGACTGTGAAGGAACGTGAACTTCATAACTGAGGTTTGGAAGCTATGCTGACAATATGTGCCCACCATTATGCCCACTGTTATGCCCACCGTTGTCCTGAAGCCTCAGCAAGTAAAATATAATGGAATCTTAACATTAAGTCTTAGTAAAAAACACTGGGACTCCTAACAACCACCTGGAAAGCCCTGGTAGACCCACCAAAACTGTCCCAGCCAGAGAAACAGCATAGATCTCCACTCCTGCATCAGATCTGAGAAGCTCCTCACTGAGAAAAGGAGATACAGACACATCAAACAAAGAAGCTGAACAGTGGACTGACCACCCCAGAGTCTAGAACCTCAGTAAGGAGAAGTAGAAATTGAAACTGAAAGAATAGAAGCTGTGAAGAAGGTAAAGAGTGAGCAGTTGGCACTCTTGTTGGTCTTGTTGGTCTTGTTGGTCTTGTTGGTCTCTTTTTCTGGCTGGTTTGACTTACATAGTGTGTGTGTGTGTGTGTGTGTGTGTGTGTGTGTGTGTAGGAAGCTCGTTGAGTTCTTTTGTTTGCATGAACAATAGAACCACAGCGCAGGCCTCACTAAACACATGCTGGAGACTCGTTCAGCGTGTGTGTGTCTGTGTGTGTGTGTGTGTGTGTGTGTGTGTGTGTGTGTGTGTGTGATCGCAGAAACAAAAGCCTGTCAGCTCACCAGCTGCCGGCCTCAACACTTAACACTCCCATTCATCTGCTCACATTCACCAGAGCGTGTGTGTGTGTGTATGTGTATATGTGTGTGTGTGTGTGTGTGTGTATGTGCGTATGCATGTTTTTCTACACTACCAGGACAAAAAGTCTTGATTTTGTACCAGAAACACAAGACTGACCTACTGTGTACACATACCCATAATGCAAATGGGCTACTATTATTATATAGACATAGTTACACACACACACACACACACACATAGTGCGTGTATATATATATATATATATATATATATATATATATATATATATATATATATATATATATATACACTCACTTTCAGTTTCTCTCTAAAGTTCAGTCCTAAAAGTTGGTTCAGCATCCAGGTAAACTCATCCAGTGGTGTTGAGGTTCTGGACTCTGGGCTGGTCGGTCCATTGTTCTGAGAACACTAGCAGCTTCTTTGTTTGATGTGTTTGTATCTCCTTCTTGAGCTACACATCCTTTCAGACCCACATAGTGTTGAAGTGTCTTCTCACAGTGGAAGTGGATGTTCTCAGATCTGATGCAGGAGTGGAGCTTGATGTTCTCCTCTTTAAGCTTTAAGTGCTGTTTATCTGATTGGGACAGTGTTGGGCGTCTACCAGGGTCTTCCAGACAGTCGTTAGGAGTCCTGTTTACTCAGCATGTGTGTGTGTGTGTGTGTGTGTACAACGTCCTGACATTGTATAAAAACGAGCAAGTGTGTGTGTGTGCGTAACCCCTCTGCTTCTCCCCTCCCGCAGCCATCTGCTCGGCCGACTGCAGCGACCGCCACGGTTACTGCGAGTCTCCTGGGGAGTGTAAGTGTCGTCTGGGCTGGCAGGGTCCGTCATGCAGCGAGTGCGTGAGGCACCCAGGCTGCCTCCACGGCACCTGCACGCAGCCGTGGCAGTGCGTGTGCAAGGAGGGCTGGGGCGGGCTCTTCTGCAACCAGGACCTGAACTACTGCACCAACCACCGGCCCTGCGCCAACGGGGCCACCTGCACCAACACGGGCCAGGGCAGCTACACCTGCACCTGCAGGCCCGGCTACGGCGGCACCAACTGCGAGCTGGAGATCAACGAGTGCGACTGCAACCCCTGCAAGAACGGAGGCAGCTGCAACGTGAGTCCGCAGGGCCAAGCAGTGTGACTCTAATAGCGAGCGGTCTCCTCAGATAAGCAGTTCGGGACCCTCACTCTAGTGTTGACAACCATCTCTCTCTCTCTCATCCAGGACCTGGAGAACGATTACTCCTGCACGTGTCCTCAGGGCTTCTACGGTAAGAACTGTGAGATCGTGGCCATGACGTGTGCTGACGACCCCTGCTTCAACGGAGGGACGTGCGAGGAGCGCTTCACCGGAGGCTACGTGTGCCGCTGTCCTCCGGCCTACACCGGCTCCAACTGTGAGAAGAAGCTGGACCGCTGTAGCCACAAGCCCTGCGCCAACGGTGAGTGTGTAGGGACACATATTCCGAACGGTGACCACACATATGCTCACTATTGTCTCCGCCAATATGTTGAATTCAGCTAATTGTCTCAAAAATAGCAACTTTACAGGAGAGGACAAAAACTGTCTTCACTTTTAATGTAAGTCAATGGAACCAGAATTTTTCCCAAGCTATTCTGGAGCATTTCTATTCGTCCATTCATCGTAAAGTTTTCAGGCAACGTAAACGGTCATGGCACGTTTCAAATGGTGTAGAAAAAATTTTTTGTTAAGGATACGGGGTGCCTACACTTTTGCACATGACTGTATATATAAGTATAGAAATAAAATGAGAAATAGTTTCAGGACGTGACTCACAGAACACACTAAGAACACTTGACTCAAGTGAAGTCTTCTACTTGGAAGAGAGTTGTTGTTGAAAAACTGGGCTACTGCCGCCACCTAGTGCTCAAACCCTGCAACGGCACGTCTGCATGACCAGCTCCAGACTGACTCATCTCTCGACTCTTTCCTCCTCCAGGCGGCGACTGTGTGGACGTGGGCTCCTCCGCGCTGTGCCGCTGCCGCCCCGGCTTCTCGGGGCCGTTCTGCGAACAGAACGTGGACGACTGCCTCCATTCTCCGTGCCAGAACTCGGGCACCTGCGTGGACGGCGTGAACGACTACACCTGCAGCTGCACGCTGGGCTTCACCGGCAAGAACTGCAGCGTGCGGGCGCACGCCTGCCTCTCGCACCCCTGCCTGCACGGCGGGACCTGCTACACGCACTTCTCGGGCCCCGTGTGCCAGTGTGTGCCGGGCTTCATGGGCCCCAGCTGCGAGTTCCCTGTGCTGGAGCGTTCGGCGGCCTCTGCTGCCGCTGCTGCCGCCGCTGCCGCCGCCGCTGCCGTCGCCGCCACTGCTGCCCGGAGCCCCAGGGCCTCCTCTCCGTCAACCGTGGCTGCGTCCTGCGTGCTGGGAGTGCTCGCCGTCTGTTTGGGGGTTTGCGTGGGGCTGGTGGTCCTGAGGCGCAGGAGGCAGAGGCTGCGGAGGCGGCAGCTGTGCGACTCGGTCTTCAACGACCTGGAGACGGTCAACAACCTGGACAGGCCGCAGCAGTATCCCTACGAGCGGGACTTCCTGACCAGAGCCGTCAGCCAAGCGAAGCCCAGCAACACCGAGGCCAGGCTTAGCTGCCCGCTAGCTCCAGGGCACACGCTGCCGGCTGGGCGGGACTTCCTGTGGAGCGCCGGAGGGGTGGGGCTGAGATAAGGAACTCGGGGGTCAGCTCGTTCAAAAGGTTCAGGAAAAACAAGGTCCACATCCATAAGCACAGCAGCCCTCGTCATTCCGTTGTTCCTATAAGGAGTCTGGAAGCCAGGTTCTCTTAATGGGGAATAATGGCATTCCCATGTCCTGTGGTAGACAAGAAGGTTCCAGAACATTCCAAAGCTTTAGTCAATAGTCACCAGATTCTCTGAATTACGAGGTCATTTAGTGGTCAAACGAGAACTAATTCCTGTTTGCTAACACTGCTGGGCACTGAAACACTGATGTTGCTCTTGAACGTCAACACCAGCTTCTCAATTTCACAAACTATAAGTGCCAAAGCAGCTTAACTCCCACACGTGATGAACCTCGCTGGGATATTTTGGTGGGATTTCCAGCCTCATGATGTGAGTTTTAATGCACAGCAATGTTAGCATGTAGCACGTATCTCAGCTGCTTGATGGCCTCATATTTTAGAGAACATTGGACAGAAAGAATAGAACAAAACGTGAAGGTCTTGGGACCTCTTAGTTCACTGCAAGACACGATGGTGGTGGTTTTTAATAAACGCCCATTTTTGTTTCACTCAGAAAACCAGCCTTCCTGATATGGGCTACGGAAAGACCACCTACAGGGTCCCTTTCCCAAAGCAGGACCTCTCATCTAAGCTAAGCTAACGACTTGGCCATCAAAAACTGACCTGAATCCCCATCTTAACCCACCACAAGTCCATCAGTCAGGGTACCGAAAGTTAGTTTAGCCCCCTTTAGTCTCATGCTAACAGGTATAGCAGTTAGCATGTTAGCATCAAGCCTAAATCACCACACGTTTACCTCAAACATGGTCAAGTGGGTTGGTAAGAAATCCCAGCTGGCTCATGTGGTTTAGCCAGATAACGTGGAAGCCCTGCTTTATGTGGTCGCCGTCCAAAGACAAACGTGTATCTCCAAATTGGCTACTTTACAGTAGAGGCCAAAAACCTTCTTCATGTTCAATGGAAGTCAATGGAACCAGAAATTTTTCCAAGCCTTTTTGGAGCGTTTCTATTGGTCCGTTCATTGTGAAATTTCCACAGGATGTAAAGGGCAGCAGTCGGGTTGGAATAATACAGAAAAATGAAACTCGACAAAAATTGAGATGCGTGGTTTTCTTTGGGCGGCGACTGTACGTACAAGTCCTGCTCGGTGAAAACGTAAAAATTAGCACTTCCTTTTCTTCTCTCCTCATTTCCAACCGACTGCAGTGACGGAACGAGAGAACGAGAGAAGTAAAACAGACGAGAAGGTGTCGAGAATTAGGGCGCGTTGGAGGGTAGGCGGGAGCTTAGACTCCGCAAACCAAAAATAGAGATACGTACACAAACATGTAGGCGTCGAAACCACAAACGGAAGGTTTAAAGTACGTGGAACGGCTCGTAGGCCAAGCAGGAGATCGGATCTGATCGGCTGCGGCGTTCCAGAAAACAGACAGAAACTTTGAGACGGAATTCCACCGGAATTCTGGCGTCTCTTTTATGGTGAACGTTGTCGACTCTTGTTACCTCATAACCTGATGTTCTGGAGGCCAGGGCTCCTGGTTAGCTTGACAGGAGGAGAACTCCTGAACGTTCCTACTGGACTCTGTTATCCAGCCAACAGTGGAACACGACGGCGTCAAACTGGGAAGGTCTGCATTGTTGCCGACGTTGGATTGTAGCAAACGAGAAATTCCAAAAACTCCTTAAAATCCTTTCTGGAAGGATGTGTTCGGTACGCGTATGAAGTCAAACTCGACCTATCTTTCCAATGTTGTTGTGAAAGTCAGAAATATATTTATAATATTTTTCCTAAGACGAAATGGGAATATTGTTATCCCGCCTCTTGTATTGCTATGTGGCAGCGAGCTTCTTCCCTACTTTTCCGGAGGGAACTGGATGTTTCTTTGACTACAGTATGGATGTTTCTGTTTGTTTTCGTTTATTGATTTGAAGCGAGCGTTCGGGATACGGCGTCTCCGACTCGTACGTTGATTTCTGTGGCCATTTCACCCTCATGAGTTTAAGCCTGAGTTTATGCCTAAGTTCCGATTTTGCATTTTTGTACTTTTTTGCTTTCAATCATTTGTGCTTGTAAAAAACTTTATGTTAATTTATTTCGTACGTGTGTTTGTTCGTCGATGTTAATGACAGAAAAAAAATAAATAATAATATGATGGGAGAAAAATGAATTCGAGCACTTTGTAGTTCTACACTCACAGACTGTAGTCCATCTGGTTCTCTGTATACCACCACAGAACAGGTACTATTAGGGTGGTGGATCATTCTCTGCACCACAATATATATATATATTCATCACACCAATTTTTAAACCATTATCTCCATTATTGTTGAACATCATTTGAACATGATGAAGAATGGACCAATAGAAAAGCAGGAATGTTGAAAAATAACTTTTTAAACTTTAAATTTTTTTTGCACAAAATTCAATTGACATGGAAAGTAAAGAGTGTTTCTCTTTCTCTCTCTCTCTCTCTCTCTCTCTCTCTCTCTCTCTCTCTCTCTATATATATATATATATATATATATATATATATATATATATATATATATATATATCGTCGCTGTCCAATAAAAAACAAGTATTTCTAAAATTGAAACTCTACAGGAGAGACCAAAATCTTACTTTACTTTCAATGGAAGTCAATGGAACCAAAATTATTTCCAAGCTATTTTGGAGCATTTCTATTGGTCACTTGATCATGAAATTTTCACACAATGTAAACAACTACTGGCTTGTTCAAATGAAGGAGAAAACACAAAATCTAAAAAATGGAGATACATGTTTTACATTGCACAAGGACGATATATATATATATATATATATACAATGTTCTCCCCGTGTTTGGGTGGGTTTCATTTGGGTACTCCAGTATATATATATATATATATGTAAACCACTTCCTTTTATGCACTGGTGTTACCACTTAGAGCCTTAAAAATGGTATTTGGGACTTTATGTGTGTATATATATATATATATATATAAAGGCTGTCCCAAATTTTTGAGGCTCTAAGTATATATATATATATATATATATATATATATATATATATATATATATATATATATATATATATATATATATATATATATATATTAACCCAAACAGCTAGCTGTCAAACTAAAATATACGAACTGGGAAGCTAATTCATCCTAATAACTAATATATTACGTGGGATCATATATATATATATATAATGTTCGACAATATATATATATAATGTTCTCCCCGTGTTTGGGTGGGTTTCGTTTGGGTACTCCAGTATATATATGTGTGTGTGTGTAAACCACTTCTAATGTAATATACAAATTACAAACTAAAAAACTAATTTAATTCAGTGGAAAATATACAAACTGGGAAGCTAATTCATCCTATGTATTTACGTGGGATCAACGTAATTAAACGTTTGAATTGTTATATATGTAGTCAACTTAAAATTATAACTTCAAGTTGCCAGTTATTAAGTTTATATTGGTTAAAAACACGACTAGCTTTGGCTGCAAAGTCTATTCACCGTCCCTAAAAACACTCCAGTGCTGTTTATCTGATGGAGATCGTTCTGGTTCCCATAATATAAGTGTTCCAGGTGGTTGTTAGGAGTCCAACATTGTGTGTAGCTATTTAATTTTCGAACTCCAGTTTTGGAGATTGTGCAGGTGGATCATCTCTCACCTGATCTCATCAGAATCATCTCCTAGCGACGCGCGAGTTGTCCAAAAGGCTGCGGGTCGAGAGAATCAGGAGAAAGAGACGCGCGCGACTCTGTTGTGTTTTTATCAGTCAACAGTCAAGCGCCAGGGCGCGCGCTTCCCTTCGCTTTGCGCGTGGGCCTCTATCTCTTTCTCTCCCTCCCTCTCTCTCTCTCTCCCTCTCTCAGACGCACACTCCACTCGGACCATGGCGGAAGAGCAGAACGGCGGGCGTCGCGAGGAATCTGAGCGGTACCCCTCTCGTGCGGGCGGCTTGCTGAGCGCGCAGAAGCGCCAGGCGCGCGTGACGGTGAAGTACAACCGAAAGGAGCTGCAGAGGCGGCTGAACGTGGAGACGTGGATCGAGGACGCGCTCGAGGAGCTGTACGCGGGAATGGTGAGTTATGAGGACGCGTCCCGGCGGGCGGTAAACCGAGTCGCGCGAGCTCGTGACAGGTGCGAAAGCGCGGGGAAAATGAGATGCGAGCGCGGGATGTCCTGTCAGGTGTAAAGACGCGGGACTAGCGAGGCGCGCGAGACTCCCCTCAGGTGCGACAAGCCGGGCGAAGTGAGGCGCGCGCTCCTGTCAGGCGTCAAATCGCGGGAAAGGTGAGTCGCGAGCGGTAGAACGTCTCTCAAGTGTGGAAACGCGGGGGGACTGAACCGCGAGGAGCCGCCACAAGTGTGAAAAGGCGGGAAAAGCGAGTCGCGAGAGCTTTTCTGAGGCGATAACTTTAATGGAGAACTCTGGTTTGAGCCGATCGGAAGTAAAAGTGAGTGGAAGTTGATTTTTTGAGGTTTATTGAGGTACAAACTTCTACAAGTCGGGACCTTTAGACAAGGCAGTGGTTCTATTTTGAACTGTGTGCGCTTTCCATGTTAAATGGTTCTTTAGATTGATGGAAAACGTGTTTGTTTATGGTTCTAGCACCAAAAATGGTTCTTCCATTGCTACAAGCTTGACATTACAATAGCAGAACCATTTGGATTCTATGTAGAACCATATACAGCACATTCTCCATCAATCTGAAGCATGAAATGGTTTAATATAGAATGTGTGGTTCTGAATAGAACCATTGTGTTTAGTAAAGAACCTTAGTTTTATGTGTCATCTTATAAAAACAATCCAGGACGTGTTCACGCAATATCCAACTCCCTACTTGGTCTAAATTGAGAACCTGTAGAGAAGTATAGAGGACTGATGGTTCTTCTTCTTGTGCAACAAGTGGAACCCTGGCAACCTTTAGACAGATAATGAAATTTGGCTACATCATCTGAGCCTCTCAGTATCTCAGAGACTTTGGCCAACACCCCCACCCCCATTGCCTCAGGGGACAAGAGTGGACTGTGTTGTCTTGTTCCAGAGAAAGATAGCCAGTGTCCAGTCCACGTGATCCAGCGAGATAAGGCCATTTCTCCATCTCCCTATAGAGAACACAACAACCCCCAGTGTTGTTATGCCAAACCCGCTTCGGGTCATATTTGATTTAGATATAAGTTAATTTGGAACTTCTGCACGGATGTAAACATACACGTGAAATGGTTCAGTCAGGTTTCTTTACAGTGATGGTGAATAGAACCAGACCCCACCTTGTCTACAACACGAATATATATATATATTTTTTTTAATAGCTGAACCCTCAGTAAACCTACATGCTGTCTGAGTTTAGATATAGTATATATGATTGTGAACAAATCTGACTTTGTTTACATCCCAACTGTTGACTGTGCTTGGAAAAAATAAAATGTACAGATTTACAGCGACCAGTCCAACTAAAGTGATGACCAGCCAATGGTTATCCAGCAGGGTGATTGTTATTTACTAGATCATAAACACCTTTAAGTCATAACCTTTAAGTTACAGTGCATTAATAGAAGAACGACAGTTGTTAGTGAACCACATTTGTTTATACTGTTAAAGCTCTGGTTTAGATGTTTATGGATATTACACTTCTCCATATATTCCATATACATTTATATACATCATATAGAACAGCTCACGTGTACCATTTCAGTTAATGCGGTACGACTGTTTATTAATACTTTGTTAAGTAATTAAATGAAATTAATTACATTTTTATTTAGAATTAAATGCCATTTGTGTTTAGCACAAATTTAGCACACAGAGGAATCTGACCTCCACACACACTAGTGAACACACATACTAGGGGTCGGTGAAACACCCATATACACACACACTAGTGAACACACACACCAGGGGGCAGTGAAATACCCAGTGAGACACACACATAAGCACAAACTCTAGTGAACATACACACACTAGGGGGCAGTGAAACACCCATATACACATGCGCTAGGAACACACACACTAGTGGGCAGTGAAACACCCCCATAAGCACAAACACTATTGAACACACACTAGGGGACAGTGAAACAGCCAGATACACATACGCTAGTAAACACACACACACACACACACACACACACACACACACACACATACACACATACACACTAGGGAGCAAAGAAACACACATACACACACAGACTAGTGAACACACATACTAGGGGGCAGAGAAACACCCATATACACACACACACACACACACACACACACACAAGTGAACATACACACACACTAGTGAACACGCATACCAGGGTGCAGAAAAACACCCATTTACACACACAAGTAAACACACACACACACACACACTAGTGAACACACAGACTAGTGAGCACACATACTAGGGGTTAGGGGACCCATATACACACACACTAGTGAACGCACACACTAGGGGCTGTGAAACACCCACATACACACACACTAGTGAACACATATATAGGGGGCAGTAAAACAACCATATACGCACAGACTAGGAAACGTACACACCATGGGCAGTGAAACACCCACATATACACACACTAGTGAACAAACATACTAGGGGTCGGTGAAACACCCATATATACACACACTAGTGAACACACACACACACACACACACACACACACACTAGTGAACACACACACTAGGGGACAGGGGACACATACACACACACTAGGGGACAGGGGACTCATATACACACACTAGTGAACACACACACTAGGGGACAGTGGACCCATATACACACACACTAGTGAACACATACTAGGGGGCAGTGAAACACCCACATACACACACACTAGAGAACAAACACACTAGAGAACACACACTAGGGGCAGTGAAACACCCACATACAAACAAATACTAGTAAACCCACACCATGGGCAGTGAAACACCCACATACACACACACTAGGGGACAGGGGACCCATATACACACACACTAGAGAACACACACACTAGGGGGCAGTGAAACACCCACATACACACACACTAGAGAACACACACACTAGGGGGCAGTGAAACAACCACATACACACACACTAGAGAACACACACACTAGGGGGCAGTGAAACACCCACATACACACAAATACTAGTAAACACACACTTGGGGGCAGTGAGCACACTTGCCTGCAGTGGTGGGCAGCCCTATCCACAGTACCCTGGGAGCAGTTGGTAGTTAGGTGTGTAGCTCAAGGGCACTTCATTCGTGTCCTGTCGGTTCAAGGGAATCGAACCATTAACCTTCTGGTCACAAGACTGAGTCATGTGTCCAATTGAGAAATCCTGCTTTGTGAAATACGGCCTCGGCGATTTCCCAAGTATCCCACCCTCAGTAACTCCCACAGGCTTGTAGGCAGTCTGGCTAAAAGTAAAGGCCAAAGGATGCACGGCAAATCCATACGGGTGGACCTCGAGTCCCGATGATGTATGAACTCGTATTTTAGGTGTATATAATATACGCGGTACACACAGTATTTATAGCGCTCGTGAAAGGGCTGGGGGTACTTACTCCCCCGTTCGGGGTGATGTATGATAGCGTGCTGCCTCCCGCTCGGCCTGGCTCGCTCTCAGGACTTTATAAGGAGCGGTGCTCGGTGGGATCAGCAGGTAGACGCTGCACTGCGGAGAGATATCCTCAATAAACAGTTCTATGTTTACTAGAGAGCTCCCTCAGGACAAAAAGAATATGTAACCATTGATATGTCTGTTATAAATATTACTGAGACCCCCCCCCCAAAAAACAAACAAAAAAAACCCCACCCCCCCAAATAGGCTTATTAGCAATAACAGATCTACACTCACTGTCCACTGTATCGGCTCCACTGACCATACAGGAGCTCCACTCACAGACTGTAGTTCATCTGATTCTCTGTATACTTTATTACTCTGTTCTTTAGACCCACCTCCCTAATAGTAGCTGCTCTGTGGTGGTCCTGGGGGGCTCCTGAACTGTATGTGTTTCTTTTCTCTATCTTTTCTCTCTCTCTCTCTCTCTCTCTCTCTCTTCGTACACACACTTGCAGTATCTCTCTCCCACACACTCTCTCTATCTCTGAGAGCTGTCAGGCAGATGTGCGAGGGCCATATAAGGCCAGACGTTGGGATTCTTTGAGGGGGATAACAGACTTCCTGTCCCACACACACCATCCCAGAGCTGTAGCACTGCCTTACAAGGGCACTGAGTGTGTGTGTGTGTGTGTGTGTGTGTGTTTTCACCCATATATATATATATATATACACACCTTGTACTGTCACTAACTGGCCACTTTATTAGAAACACCCACCTTGTGCTTCCACTAACTGGCCAATTTATTAGAAACACCCACCTGGTGCTTCCACAAACTGGCCACTTTATTAGAAACACCTACCTGGTGCTTCCACTAACTGGCCACTTTATTAGAAACACCTACCTGGTACTTCCACTAACTGGCCACTTTATTAGAAACACCTACCTGGTATGTGTTGTGTCATTTCGTGTTGTTTTGTGTTATGTTGTGTTGTGTTGTGTTCTATTCCATTGTGTTGTGTTGTGTTGTTATGTGTTGTGTTGTGTTGTGTTGTTATGTGTTGTGTTCTATTCCATTGTGTTGTGTTGTGTTGTGTTGTGTCATTTCGTGTTGTTTTGTGTTGTGTTGTTATGTGTTGTGTTGTTATGTGTTGTGTTGTGATGTGTTGTGTTCTATTCCATTGTGTTGTGTTGTGTTGTGTTGTGTTGTTATGTGTTGTGTTCTATTCCATTGTGTTGTGTTGTGTTGTGTTGTGTTGTGTTGTTATGTGTTGTGTTCTATTCCATTGTTTTGTGTTGTGTTTTGTGCTGTATTATGTTGTGTTGTTTTGTGTTGTGTCATTTCGTGTTGTTTTGTGTTGTGTTGTTATGTGTTGTGTTCTATTCCATTGTTTTGTGTTGAGTTTTGTGCTGTATTATGTTGTGTTGTTTTGTGTTGTGATGTGTCATTTCGTGTTGTTTTGTGTTGTGTTGTGTTATTTTGTGTTGTGTTGTTATTTCGTGCTGTGTAGTGTTGTTTTGTGTTGTGTTGTTGTAGTGCAGGTGGAGGACTGTAGGGCTGAGAGGTCTCACAGCTGCAGGAAGCTGTGATGTCTCTCTGGAGTTTGTGTGTTTGTGCTGTACAGAGAAACAAAGTGTGTCTCAGGAGACGGTGTGTATGTATTTTGGGTGCGTTTGGACTGTGTGTGTGTGTCTCAGGAGACGTGGTGCAATGTGTGTGTTTCCTCTTTGGTTCTGTGGTCTGATGTGAATCTGATGTGAATCTGATGTGAATCTGATGTGTATCTGATGTGTATATGAGTGATATGTGGACTTTTGCTGTGAGCGGTTCTTTCAGTGCAGCAGCCCAAAACAGTCCAGTCAGTTTCACTGCCGTCCACCTCCACTAACTGGCCACTTTATTAGAAACACCTAACCTTATGATTCCACTCACTGGCCACTTTATTTAAAACACATACCTTGAACTTCCACTAACTGGCCACTTTATAAGAAACATCTACCCTGTGCTTCCACTAACTGACCACTCCATTAGAAACACCTTCCTTGTTTCTCCAATTATTGGCCACTTTATTAAAAACACTTCCTTTAACTGGCCACTTTATTAGAAACACCTACCTTATGATTCCACTCACTGGCCACGTTTCTTAGAAACACCTACCTTTTGCTTCCACTCATTGGCCACTTTATTAAAAACACTTACCTTGTAGTTTCTTTACCTGGCCACTTTATTAGAAACACCTACATTGTTCGTCCAATTACTGGCCACTTTATTAGAAACACTTAACTTGTACTTCCTTTAACTGGCCACTTTATTAGAAACACCCACCTTGTGATTCCACTCACTGGCCACTTTATTAGAAACACCTACCTTGTGCTTCCACTTACTCACCACTTTATTAGAAACACTTAACTTGTACTTCCTTTAACTGGTCACTTTATTAGAAACACCTACCTTTCGCTTCCACTCATTGGCCACTGTATTAGAAACACTTACATTGTACTTCCTTTAACTGGCCACTTTGTTAGAAACACTTACCTTGTACTCCCTTTAACTGGCCACTTTATTAGAAACACTTACCTTGTACTTCCTTTAACTGGCCACTTTATTAGAAACACTTACATTGTTCGTCCAGTTACTGGCCACTTTATTTGAAATACATACCTTGTGTTTCCACTCATTGGCCACTGTATTAGAAACACTTATATTGTACTTCCTTTTACTGGCCACTTTATTAGAAACACTTACATTGTTCGTCCAATTACTGGCCACTTTATTTGAAATACATACCTTGTGCTTCCACTAACTGGCCACTTTATTAGAAAAACCTACTTCTTTAATTATTTATGTTTGATTTCTGGTTGACTTTAAATCTGTTGGGAAAGGAAATCGTAGTAGATCTGTAACTGGAGATAAACTGGGAGCTAAGCTAATGTTTGTATTCGTTTGCAGGAGGAAGAAATGCCAGAAGAGATCGACATCGACCACCTGTTGGTTCTCCAGAGTGATGAAGAGCGGGCACAAAAACTACAGGTCCCATCATACCTTTCTGCACCACACTAAACTTCCTGTATAGCGCTTCCAGCTCATATACATGCTAGTGCTGCGTTCATAAACAAACAAGCCAGAACCAGGAACCCTCTGCTACGACCCTCCAACTCCAAGTTCCCTCTGGGAAAGTCTGCGTTTCCCAAGACTTCTCCCAGTTCCATGACGCCACTCGTGAGTTTCCACTTGCATACGAGGCTACAACGGGGGCTGCTATGATACCTCTAACACGAATCCAGTCATGCTAGCATTCCCAAGACCTTCCAAAGAAAAACTCAACAACAAAATTCCCAATGGTTAGTAGACAGTATTGGCAAACACTGCCGGTGTCCTGCATGATATGCATTCCATTCCATCCCAAAGGTCAAGGAAAGGTGACCTTATAATAATGTCAGGGTGGCTGTCCGCCAGCTGAAGCTCAGTAGAAGTTGGGTGATGCAGCAGGACAATGACCCTAAACACTGAGTTAAATCTAGTACAGAATGGCTTCAAAGAAAGAAGCTCCACCTTTTGGAGTGGCCCAGTCAGAGTCCAGACCTGAATCCTATAGAGATGCTATGGAATGACCTCAAGAGAGCTGTTCACACCAGATGTCCTAAGAATATGAGCTAAGCTGAAGCAGTTCTATAAGGTCCAAAACTCCTCCTGAACGTTGTGCAGCAGCCACTGGAAACTTTTTGCCTCAAGCAGGACTAACTAACACCCTGAAGGTGAACATCTGCT
>CM038726.1:5094376-5131876 GCA_021613375.1 Megaleporinus macrocephalus
GAGAGACTGTGTCGCGGCTTGTGAGCATGTGAGCAATGTTTACTGACCTCAGCTGCAGCGTCTCCACAGCGTTTCAGCTCCATGGGTTCTCCTCCTGTGGGTTGATGGTTGTTGCTCTGGAGGAATGAAATAGACACGAGTTTCCAGACACGTTTAAGAAGACGAGTGCTGCTACTGAGAACTTATGACGTCACTGCTCATAGCTCTGCTCGCATCCGCCATGCTGGAAAAAGCGACTGAGGAACCATTCGGCCAACAAGAAGGAACCTCAGTAGACAGTATATTTAGGCTATCTAAGAATTGGGACAGTTGGGAACCCCATAGTAAGACTTAACACTCACTAGGTTTTGAGATAGACCCCATGTAAATGGCAGATGATATAATTTGACCTCCATGTTTTTCTATGGACAGCAATGATACACATTCTCCATTAATCCAAAGAACCATTTCGCTATTCCAGGCATCATGGGATGCAAGCAAATAGTTCTATTTAGAGCTCATGACTCTAAAGAGACGCACTGCCGCTGCTAACAAACCATCAGTTTTATATCATTAAATGCAAATGACTAGAATGAACAGGACGTTGGTTGGTGCTCTCACTGCTTACATTCTATGGCAGCTATTTGACGCTACACGGGTTAACAAGCAACTTCTCAAGCATTTAGCAAAATCTTCATCTACATTTTGTGTATAAACCCCCTCCTGACCCTGAATATAGTCCATCAGCCAAGACCTGTTTGTTGTTTTTCCTGTTTCTAGCTTTAGTTCAGGACTGGAGCTATGAGCCAATGTAACTAAGGCTAATGTCCATCTTTATAGATACAGAATGTCATGCAGTGTCAAAAATCACAGTGGTTATTTGTTGTTGTTGGTAAAACTGGTATTTCGTGCAACACCGGAATTGTTGGGAACGACAATGGAACATGACCGAAAGCAGCAAGCAGCCAAGCTAATGTTGGATACCAGTGGTGTTCCCGACTGCCCCTGCTGGAAAAACCAAGGTAGGCCAGCATATGAGGTGTGGATGTTTATGTGTTGGTCACCAGGCATACAAGCTCACGTTGTATTTCAGATGCTGGTCAACACCAATGGATGCTAATATGCCGGTCAACCTAAAACAAGCATATGATGTGTTTTGGATGCTGGTCAACAGCAGTGGATGTTAAGATCCTGGTCACCAGTCAAACAAGCTTATGTGGCATTGAGGATGCTGGTCAACAGCAATGGTTGTTAATGTACTGGTCACCAGTCAAACAAGCTTATGTTGCATTGAGGATGCTGGTCAACAGCAATGGTTGTTAATGTACTGGTCACCAGTCAAACAAGCTTATGTTGCATTGAGGATGCTGGTCAACAGCAGTGGATGTTAAGGTCCTGGTCACCAGTCAAACAAGGCAATGGTGTATTGTGGATGCTGGTCAACAGCAATGGTTGTTAATGTACTAGTCACCAGTCAAACAAGGCAATGGTGTATTGTGGATGCTGGTCAACAGCAGTGAATGTTAATGTACTGGTCACCAGTCATTTAAGCTCACACTGTATTTTGGATGCTGGTCAACAGCAATGGATGTTAATGTACTGGTCACCAGTTTTAAGATTGCAATTAGCTTCTGCTATGTGTTAGTTAGTCCTGTATAAGCCTCGCAGCTCCAGTCCAAAGCTAAAAAAGTTTTCACTGACACACTGCAATTCATGCAAATCAGACTTTTTTTTGCCAAGCTATCCAAGTTTTATTATCTTTAAGATTGTATGTCTATACTGACCCGTCTATATCAGTGTCACAACTGGTCAACCGTGGTCAAACCAGAACTAGACCAACAATCTTACAAAAACTTGTACATACTTTACCAGACTTATCCATTATGTGGCCTTAACTTTGACAACATTCCACGAAACTGACCGCTCTAAACGATTCGTAAACAGTTCATTACTGCGTTAAGCTCACCAGGTACGAGTTCTTACATCACTAACCCACAACACCCACAACAGTGTAGGTCAATCTACTGAAGTATTAATGATGTATTTATGTGTTTTGAAATGGTAATAAAGATGTGAATGAAGTGTCCATGTGTGCTTGAATGATTTGAACGAAGCAACTTTCACAATGAACAATGAGAAATGCTCCAAAATAGCTTGGAAGAAATTCTGGTTCCATTGACTTCCATTGAAAGTAAAGAGGGCTTTTGGTCTCTCCTGTAAAGTTACCATTTTAGAGATACTTCTTTTTCTTTGGCCAGCTACGATATTCTGGATGACCAGCAAAACCAGTACCAAACCAAATTATTATGACCACTTCCAGGGGCGGACGGGATCTTCCAACAAGACAAGAAATGTCCCATATTGGTGGGAAGAGCTGATCAAGACCTCCCAAGTACTACCCTGGACCCCGTAATTCCCCAGACTTGAACCCAATTGAGCATCGGTGGGACCACCTGGATGGCCTGGATGGCGGTAATGGCTCTAGGGGTTCTCCTCCACACTCACCTCCAGCACTTGTGGGATGCACTGCAGTCAGTATGGTTCCAGATACCTGTGACAACCTACTATTAGGTCCCGGTGCAATGTAATTGGCTTGTTTACGTTATGTTCTAAGCTGATGCTCTCAAGACAGCCAACTCCAGCAAATATTTTAGGCTACCTGGCTTCAAGGTCTGGTATAATCAACAACCAGAATGCTGTGCATAAGTTGATAAGAGCTGAATTCCAGATTTGCTCCAACACAGTCAATCCAGTTCATCCAGATCTTCTGGTGTGATGAGATCTCCGAGGCTGCTGGGTTGGGTTAGCTGGGCTCTGCCATAAAGACTAATCTCACTTCTAGCTAATGCCAACATTTACGATCCACAGCACTGAGTCAGCAGGACGCCCGCATTTAAACCCTGCATTGTCAGCTGAATACACGGGCTTGGTGGATGAAATTTCAGGCCCACGTTCCTTCATCTGTAGTTATTTACTTGCAGGTGAGCTGAACTGGTTAGGGCAGATGCTTCAGCGTAGATGGAATGTATGTACCACTGAAGGTAAAAGATAATGTGGAGCTGTTTGCGTATATAAGGGATTGTGGGTGTTTCTTTGTGGAACTAGAATGGTGGGTTTAGTAATTCTGGAGCTCTGGCCAAACGGCAGGAACAGCGCACCCTGGAGGCTCCTTGGTGGCATAACTGTCTACACGGCAGACAAAATAAGTATATAGTCATAGAGTAAACAAGGTGAGTATATGGTAACTGGTATGTAATAGACATAATACAATAATACCTCCACTGACCATACAGGAGCTCCACTTACAGATTGTAGTTCATCTGATTCTCTGTATACTTTATTACTCTGTTCTTCAATGATCAGGGCCCCCACAGGACCACCACAGAGCAGGTACTATTTGGGTGGTGGGTCATTCTCAGCACTGCAGTAACACTAATGTGGTGGTTGTGTGTTAGTGTGTGTTGTGCTGGAGTGTTCAAGCACTGTGTCCACTCACTGTCCACTCTATTAGACACTCCTACTACTTGCTGGTCCACCTTGTAGATGTAACAGTTTGTGTTCCTCTAGTTCTTCATCAGTGGACACAGGACGCCGCCCACTGGACACTGTTTTCTCGATAGTTTTGGTTGGTGGACGATTCTCAGTCCAGCAGTGACACTGAGGTGTTTAAACACTCCAGCAGCAGCACTGCCAGTCTACACACACACTGTCATCTGGTGACCACTAGAGGGCAGACTAGGACAAAAAAACTTCACACCTTTTTGGCAACCTTGAACTGAAAAATGGGCTGAGTATTAGATTCGGACCTGCATTCAGATGAGTTATTATATAATATCCTATATAATGATGTGTATGTGTGTGTCCATATACTGCTGTGTATGTGTGTCTATATAATGGTGTGAATGTGTGTGTCTATATAATGGTGTGTATGTGTGTATCTATATAATGGTGTGTATGTGTGTGTATATATAATGGTGTGTATGTGTGTGTATATATAATAGTGTGGATATGTGTGTGTCTATATAATGGTGTGTATGTGTGTGTGTGTATATAATGGTGTGTATATGTGTGTGTCTATATAATGGTGTGTATGCGTATGTTTATGTAATGGTGTGAATGTGTGTGTCTATATAATGGTGTGTATGTGTGTGTGTGTGTATATAATGGTGTGTATATGTGTGTGTCTATATAATGGTGTGTATGCGTATGTATATTTAATGGTATGTATGTATGTGTCTATATAATGGTGTGAATGTGTGTGTCTATATGATAGTGTGTTTGTGCGTGTGTCTATATAATGTTGTGTATGTGTGTGTCTATATAATGTTGTGAATGTGTGTGTCTATATGATAGTGTGTTTGTGCGTGTGTCTATATAATGTTGTGTATGTGTGTGTCTATATAATGTTGTGTATGTGTGTATGGCTATATAATGGTGAGTATATTTGTATGTCTATATAATGGTGTGAATGTGTGTGTCTATATAATGGTGTGAATGTGTGTGTCTATATACTGGTGTGTATGTGTGTGTCTATATAATGGTGAGCATGTGTGTGTGTCTATGTAATGGTGTGTATGTATGTGTCTATATAATGGTGTGAATGTGTGTGTCTATATAATGGTGTGTATGTGCGTGTGTCTATATAATGTTGTGTATGTGTGTGTCTATATAATGGTGTGTATGTGTGTGTCTATATATAATGGTGTGTGTGTGTCTATATAATGGTGTGTATGTGTGTGTCTAAATAATGGTGTGTTTGTGTCTATATAATAGTGTGTATGTGTGTGTGTCTATATAATGGTGTGTATATGTGTGTCTATATAATGGTGAGTATGTGTGTGTTTATATAATGGTGTGTATGTGTGTGTCTATATAATGGTGTGCATGTCTGTGTGTCTATACATTGGTGTGTGTGGCTTTATACCGCGGTGTATGTGTGTGTCTATGTAATTGTGAGTATATATAAACACACATATACACCATATACTGGTGTGTATGTGTGTGTCTATATAATGGTGAGTATATGTGTGTCTTTATACTGGTGTGTACGTGTGTGTGTCTATATAATGGTGTGTGTGTGTGTGTGTGTGTGTGTGTGTAAATGTCTATATAATGGTGTGTATGTGTGTATGTCTATATAATGGTGAGTATGCGTGTGTGTCTATATAATGGTGTGTGTGTGTGTGTGTGTGAATGTCTATATTATGGTTAATTTATGTGTGTCTATATACTGGTGTGTATGTGTATGTCTATATAATGGTGTGTATGTGTGTGTCTATATAATGGTGTGTGTGTGTGTCTATATAATGGTGTGTGTGTGTCTATATAATGGTGTGTATGTGTGTGTCTATATAATGGTGTATGTGTATGTCTATATAATGGTGTGTATGTGTGTGTCTATATAATGGTGTGTATGTGTGAGTCTATATAATGGTGTATGTGTGTGTCTATATAATGGTGTGTGTGTGTGTGTGTCTATATAATGGTGTGTATGTGTGTGTCTATATAATGTTGTGTATGTTTGTGTGTGTCTATATAATGTTGTGTGTGTGTGTGTGTGTCTATATAATGGTGTGTATGTGTGTGTCTATATAATGTTGTGTATGTTTTTGTGTGTGTATATAATGGTGTGTATGTGTGTGTCTATATAATGCTGTGTTTGTTTGTGTGTATATAATGGTGTGTATGTGTGTGTCCATATAATGCTGTGTTTGTGTGTGTGTATATAATGGTGTGTATGTGTATGTCTATATAATGGTGTGTGCCTGTGTGTCCAAATAATAGTGTATATAGGTTTGTCTATATAACAGTCTGTGTATGTAGGTGTGTATAATGGTGAGTGTCTATATAACAGTATATATGTGTGTGTGTCTTTGTCTCTATAACAAAGTATATATGTATGAGTGTGTCTATATAATAGTGTATGTGTCTGTATAATGGTGTGTATATATGTGGGAATGTGTGTGTGTCTATATAACAGTGTGCATTTGTGTGTGTTTATATAACAATGTGTTTTATTATATAACAGTGTGTGTGTATGTGTGTGTGCGCCTATATAACAGAATGGGTATGTCTCTGTCTATATAATAGTATGTATGAGTATCTATATAACAGTGTCTGCATATGTGAGTCTATATAATGGTGTGTATGGGGGTGTCTATATAGTGATATGTCTGAGTGTGTGTCTATATAGTGATATGTATGGTTTTGTGCCTATATAAAGATTTGTGGTTGTGTGTGTGTCTATATAATGGTGTGTATGTGTGTGTCTATATAATGGTGTGTATGAGTGTGTGTCTATATAATGGTGTGTATGTGCTTGTGTGGGTGTCTATACAACAAAGTATGTGTCTGTATGTATAATGGTGTGTGTATGTATGTGTGAATGTGCGTGTGTGTGCCTACACCACAGTGTGTTTATATGTGTGTGTCTTTGTGTATGTGCCCAAATAGATAATATATATGTTTGTCTATGTAACATTCTGTGTATGTATGTGTGTATACATTGGTATGTGTGTTTAAATGTATAATAGTGTGTGTGTGCAATATGGTGTGTGTGTTTATGTGTGTATGTCTGTGTGTATATGCACAAATAATAGTGTGTATATACGTGTGTATGTATGGTGTGTGTGTGTGTTTGTGTGTGTAAAATGGTTTGTGAGTATAATGCTGTGTGTATATAATGGCATGTGGGTATGTATGTGTGTGTAATATGTATGTGTATAATGATGTGTGTGTTTAAATGTGTAATGGTGTGTGTGTGTGTAAAATGGTGTGTGTGTGTAATGGTGTTTGTGTTAAAATTATGTGTATGTATGCATGTGTGTATAATCATGTGTGTACGCATGTGTTTGTGTAACATGGTGTGTGTGTATATATTGGTTTGCATACAAACACATACACCCACTGCTATACACAGATACACACACACATGTTTGTTTAAGGAGGGTGTCTCTGTTTCCTCAGGATAACGCATCATCATCTGGTAGCAAACTGAGCGACGGCGTCTGACATTCCAGCAGACCACTTTAACACCCCTCTCACACACACATGCACACACACTCTCTCTGGAATGGCACTGCAGTGAGGCGCCCATCCATCACAGCTTAAGGTAAGACCTGCTTGTGTGTGAACTTTGATACTGAACCATTAACAGTACGTGCACTCACAGTTTGTTGCACTGATGTGTTAGAATTCAGTGTTTAGGTTATATTGCATTATAGTATATTATACCTGTCCAATGAAAAAGCAGTCTCTTCAAAATAGCAACTTTACAGGGGAGGACAAAAACTGTCTTTACTTTCAATGTAAGTCAATGGAACCAGAAATCTTTCCAAGCTCTTTTGGAGCATTTCTATTGGTCCACTTACCATGAAATTCTCACACAATGTTAACAGCCACTACAGCGTTCGAATGAGGTTGAAAAACATAAAGCGTCAAAAATGGCCTTTTTTTGTGTTTTTCATTGGTACCGTGATGATACAGGGTTAAAGAATCAGTCTAGAATTGAAAAGGTTTCTTTAAACTTACATTAACTTTACAGTTTTAGTGGGAAATTTCTATTGAAAATGTGTTCAATGTAAGAAAATTATGTGAATTGCTAAAGAAAAAAGTCTTTTTCGTTTGGGTTTTATGATTATTTTCAATATAGTTCACTTGAAAAGTAATATTTTCATATTATTTTGGCAATTTTTTTGCGAAAAGAAAAAACATACAGTGTTTATACCTGAATATTAATCCAGTTAATGCGGAAATGAAACAAAAAAACTTTTAAAACAAAGTTCCAGTAAAGTTACTAATGAAAATTAAAAAAAATAATTAAATAATAATAATAAAGAAATGCATGGGAGCCACATTCTCCAGATCATATTGACTTTTCTGGATATTCAGCTGATCAATTAATCCAGCTTGTTAAATTGTGGGAAACACCAACTAGAGCCATACAATACGCTTCCAGAAGAATCTCCTGAGAAATCAGTTTAGGGTTATTATCGCACATATGCAAAGGAAACACAGTCTAAACTCAGGGGCGTGATAAACTGTGCATAATCACCGTAGCAACAAACATAAAAATTAACAAAAGCTATATATATATATATATATATATATATATATATATATATATATATATATATATATATATATATATATATATATATATATATATATATATATATATAGAGCAAACAACAGTATGTACACATGATGAAGAGCCTCTATAATGTCATAATGGGGGAGAATCTATTTTAGATCATGGAAGCTACTGTTCCAAGGTCAGTTTTAGAGTAACATCAGTTTTAGAGTAACATCACTACTTCATTAGAAACATCAACGTTGTAGCTTCACCTACATAACATCTGCTCAACACTGGTCCTGTGGTCAGAACCAAACCAGCAGAGTAAACAGAGTAGAACATCTGCAGCAACAGCCAGTCTGCCACTGAACACTTCGTATAGTGGGTCTATAAGGTAGGCGGAGCTCTAAGGTCCAGCGATAGGGTCAACCTACTGGACTAGCCGGGACTACAGACAGAGGGATGCTCTCGCTGTTGGCCAAGCTGTTGGTGTAGAGTGTCCAGAGGGAGCAAAATGGCATTAATGAATACATAAATAAACAAACAAACAAATAAATAAATAAATACACACATAAATGACTGTTTTAGTGTTTGGGTGCTCCACAGGTTGTAGAATTAGTATGTAGAAAGTACAGAAGCTTATTACTTATTAGATACTAAATGCTAAACGTGGACGTCCAGCTGTTTAATATTAGTCTCTTAGGCATCTAGACTAGCTGATCTGTGAAGCCGTTAAGCTCACTAATAAGCTAGTAAGACCTAAGTGTTGGTTGGTTGAAGGAAAGTGTTTTATGTGTTTATTAAACAGCTGACTTATACATAATTAATCATAATCAGTTTTAATTGTTAGAGGCACTAGTGGCATCGTTTTCTATGTCTGCTGTGGCAGTATGCTTTAGCCAGCATGCTATGGCTTTAGCTGGAATGCTGCTGTGGCAGTATTTTGTTTTCGTTGGTATAAATCCTGCGTTTGAAAGCATGCTTTATTCAGAAGTGTTGCATTGCTTGTTGGAGGTATATTAACCTGTGGACCTCGGGTGGTGTGCTGTAAGCTCTTGTGTAGTCTGCTGTAAGACCTTGTTTAACTACTTATGAGACCTTGTATAGTCTGCTGTAAGACCTTGTATAGTCTGCTGTAAGACCTTGTGTAGTCTGCTGTAAGACCTTGTTTAACTACTTATGAGACCTTGTATAGTCTGCTGTAAGACCTTGTATAGTCTGCTGTAAGACCTTGTGTAGTCTGCTGTAAGACCTTGTGTAGTCTGCTGTAGGACCTTGTGTAGTCTGCTGTAGGACCTTGTGTAGTCTGCTGTAAGACCTTGTTTAACTACTTATGAGACCTTGTATAGTCTGCTGTAGGACCTTGTGTAGTCTGCTGTAAGACCTTGTGTAGTCTGCTGTAGGACCTTGTGTAGTCTGCTGTAAGATCTTGTGTAGTCTGCTGTAAGATCTTGTGTAGTCTGCTGTAGGACCTTGTGTAGTCTGCTATAAGATCTTGTGCAGTCTGCTGTAAGACCTTGTGTAGTCCACTGTAGGACCTTGTGTAGTCTGCTGTACAACCTTGTGTAGTCTGCTGTAGGACCTTGTGTAGTCTGCTGTAAGACCTTGTTTAACTACTTATGAGACCTTGTATAGTCTGCTGTAGGACCTTGTGTAGTCTGCTGTAAGACCTTGTGTAATATTCTGTAGGACCTTGTGTGGCCTGCTGTAAGACCTTGTGTAGTCTGCTGTGAGACCTTGTTTAACTACTTATGAGACCTTGTGTAGTCTGCTGTAGGACCTTGTGCAGTCTGCTGTAAGACCTTGTGTAGTCTGCTGTGAGACCTTGTGTAGTCTGCTGTAGGACCTTGTGTAGTCTGCTGTAAGATCTTGTGCAGTCTGCTGTAAGATCTTGTGCAGTCTGCTGTAAGACCTTGTGTAGTCTGCTGTAGGACCTTGTGTAGTCTGCTGTAGGACCTTGTGTAGTCTGCTGTAAGACCTTGTTTAACTACTTATGAGACCTTGTATAGTCTGCTGTAGGACCTTGTGTAGTCTGCTGTAAGACCTTGTGTAGTCTGCTGTAGGACCTTGTGTAGTCTGCTATAAGATCTTGTGCAGTCTGCTGTAAGACCTTGTGTAGTCCACTGTAGGACCTTGTGTAGTCTGCTGTACAACCTTGTGTAGTCTGCTGTAGGACCTTGTGTAGTCTGCTGTAAGACCTTGTTTAACTACTTATGAGACCTTGTATAGTCTGCTGTAGGACCTTGTGTAGTCTGCTGTAAGACCTTGTGTAATATGCTGTAGGACCTTGTGTGGCCTGCTGTAAGACCTTGTGTAGTCTGCTGTGAGACCTTGTGTAGTCTGCTGTAGGACCTTGTGTAGTCTGCTGTAAGATCTTGTGTAATCTGCTGTAAGATCTTGTGCAGTCTGCTGTAAGATCTTGTGCAGTCTGCTGTAAGATCTTGTGTAGTCTGCTGTAGGACCTTGTGTAGTCTGCTGTAAGATCTTGTGCAGTCTGCTGAAAGACCTTGTGTAGTCCACTGTAGGACCTTGTGTAGTCTGCTGTACAACCTTGTGTAGTCTGCTGTAAGATCTTGTGTAGTCTACTGTAAGGCTTGGTGTAGTCTGCTGTAGGACTTGGTGTAGTCTGCTGTAGGACCTTGTGTAGTCTACTGTAAGGCTTGGTGTAGTCTGCTGTAGGACTTGGTGTAGTCTGCTGTAGGACCTTGTGTAGTCTACTGTAAGGCTTGGTGTAGTCTACTGTAAGACCTTGTGTAGCCCACTGTAAGACCTTGTGTAGTCTACTGTAAGACCTTGTGTAGCCCACTGTAAGACCTTGTGTAGTCTACTGTAAGACCTTGTGTAGCCCACTGTAAGACCTTGTGTAGTCTACTGTAAGACCTTGTGTAGTCTACTGTAAGACCTTGTGTAGCCCACTGTAAGACCTTGTGTAGTCTACTGTAAGACCTTGTGTAGTCTACTGTAAGACCTGGTGTAGCCCAAGCAAATAGCCCAACAAACATTTGTGGTCAGAAACCAAAAACTTGATGATCCAGGCCTACAGTTCTGCTGATCACAAGCTCTTGATGATGTGTGCTCACCAGAATATTAAGCCACGCCCAGACGGTTCTCCTGCCAATAGTTCAGTCAAGTTTTATTGTACACACATTTTTATTACCCCCCATCACACGTGCTGACCCCCCATCACCTCTCACGTCATCGAGGACTCCCCTGTCTTTTTCATGCAGCTCTACGCTCCTGGATTTACAGCTGTTCTGACCCCTGAGGTTCCTGAAGTCCCTGTATTTACTAACACCCACCACACCAAAGCACTCAGTGTGCCGGACACATGCTGCACTCTGTGCCCGGGCCGTTTCCTCGCCGACTGTCAGCGCATGTACGTATAAGTATGTGTAGTCGTTGGGGTGGGGTGGTGGTGGTGGTGGTGGGGGACGAGTGCACGTTGAAATATGAATGGACGAACACACGCTGACTACAGGACACACACTTTCGTCTGGTCCGGAGAGATCTTCCTGCACGGTCAGCAGGTGTGTCGACACAACTGTGTGTGTGTAGGTGTCAGCACTTAAAATAGCATCCGACCAGCACACGTCACGCAGTGTTTCCCACAGGTCTGAAATAAACCTGGTGGGGTTGGGGGTCTTTTTTCCTTAATTGAGAAACACAGCGTCTCACGTTACACAAACGTTTCCTAGTTTTACACAACCATTGAAAAAAAATTATATTCTGGAGGCTGTGCGTATACCCTGATGACACCTAGGTATAACCTATGTGTGGGGAAACACTGCTATGTCTGATAGACTCTTTGTACTTGTTTTGTTATACTTGTGAGGACCTGAGGTCCCCATATATACAGCAAAATGAGGACATCTTACAGATAAACTGGTTTCTTCTTGGCTGGATCACACATCCACAGTTTTATCATGTAAGCAGGGACAATCTTGGTCTTCCAAGGCCTCCCTTGCACTCCAACAAAGAATATTTCCTGTCAATATTTGTGTTTAGATCAACTTTTCTTTTTTTTTTTGTGGAAATAAATGTTAGTAGCCTTATTAATATGCGGCATCCTATTGTGTCTTCGCGGCAGCGCTTGTGTAAGATTTGAATCAAGATTTCTGCTACAAAGAGTTTCTTTGAACTTGTATTGTTACACTTGTGAGAACCCGAGGTCCCCATATAGACAGTAAGATTCCGTAAAATATACAGTACAAAGAGTAATAAAACATTAAAAAACAAAGCATACACAGTTTATAGTTTACAAAAGTGTAGTTATTAGGTAGTCCTATTGTGTGGTCATGACAGTTTGTGTAAGATTTAAATCAAGATTTCTGTTTCTGGGTTTCTTTGCACGTGTATTGTTACACTTGTGAGGACCTAAGGTCCCCATAAAGACAGTGAAATTCAGTACAAACAGTAATAAAACATTAAAAAATAAAACATACACAGTTTATCGTTTACAAAAGTGTTGTTAATTAGGTAGTCCTATTTTGTCTTTATGACAGTGTTTGTGTAAGATTTGAGTCAAGATTGTTTCTTTATGCTTGTATTCTTATACTTGTGAGGACCTGAGGTCCCCATATAGATAGTAAAATTCAGTACAAACAGTAATAAAACAGTAAAACATGGTTGTTTATCCTTGACAAAAGTGTAGTTGATTAGGTAAGAAAACATGTTTTGCGCAAAGCGGGGACAGTCATGGCCTTTCAAAGCCCTCAAGTGTCCCACTACACTCCGACAAACAATCTTTCCTGTCAATATTTCAGTATTTGTGTTTATATCTACTTTTTTTTGGTAGGCAAATAAATATAAGCAGGCTTATTAATATGCCATAACCTATTGTGTCTTCAGGACAGTGTTTGGGTAAGATTTGAATCGAGATTGTTTCTTTGTGCTTGTATTCTTATACATGTGAGGACCTGAGGGCCCAATATAGACAGCAAGATTCCGTAAAATATACAGTACAGAGAATAATAAAACAGTAAAACATAAAACATACACAGTTTATCCTTTACAAAAGTGTACTAGTTAGGTAAGAAGACATGTTTTGCACAAAGCAGCGACAGTCATGGTCTTTCAAAGCCCCCAAGTGTCCCGCTGCACTCCGACAAACAATCTTTCTTGTCAATATTTCAGTATTTGTGTGTATATCTACTTTGAGCAACATTGTAAATGTGTTTTTTTCCTGTGGAAATAAACCTAAGTAGCTTTATTAATATGCAGTATCCTATTGTGTCTTCAGTACAGTGTTTGTGTAAGATTTGAATCAAGATTGTTTCTTTGGGCTTGTATTGTTATACATGTGGGGACCTGATGGCCCCATATATACAGTAATGTTCAGTAAAATATACAGTACAAAGAGTAATAAATCAGTAAAACATAAAACATACACAGTTTATCCTTTACAAAAGTGTAGTTGATTAGGTAAGAAGACATGTTAGTCATGGTCTTTCAAAGCCCCCAAGTGTCCCGCTGCACTCCGACAAACAGTCTTTCCTGTCAATATTTCAGTATTTGTGTTTATATCTGTTTTTTTTGCTAGGCAAATAAATATAAGTAGGCTTATTAATATGCAGTATCCTATTATGGCTTCATGACAGTGTTTGTGTAAGATTAGAATCAAGATTTCGGCTTCCAGCCAGTCGTAAGGCCAAACAGAAGTGGTGCTGCTCGCGGGAGGGTAAACGCTAACATCCCATTCGAATGGCAACAACAGTATTGCGTAAGCAAATAATAGGCGGAAATAGGACGAGGGCCAGAAAACAGATAACAGTTCTTCACTTGTTTAGTCATTTGTACATATTCAAGACCTGATGGTCCCACTTTATATTAAGTGTCTCTAATGACTGCATAGTTACACATGAACAACTATGTAGCCACTGTTGCAGGTAGATTACAGCAGTACAGCTTATGTAAGTACACATATGTATGAATTTCTTTATTGCCTCATATAATTTTATAAGAATATCAGCATATTCTTTATGCAATAACTAATGGAAGTGGGTCTACTGTCGGTTCGTCGGTATTGTAACAATATGTAATGATTTCAAACTGAAACCAATTACAATGTTATAGCACTAGCAAAGTAAATGTCAGCTAAATGTCAGAAAATCTTTAATTATTAGTGTAAATACAGTGTTTTTATGTGAGTTACTGCTGTTCCAGTCTAATTGCAAAAGAAGTTACACTCTTGTTATAACCAATGTGTAATTACATGAGATAATATGCTGTTAAAATACCTATAGAATTATTATAATTACATGAGGCAAACAAGAAATTGATACATTTGTGTAAATGCATAAGCAGTACTGTTGTAATCTAACTGACCATTAATATAAAGTGGGACCTACCTGTTTGTTCAACTCCAATGGATTGTCTACATATCTGAACCCTTTCAGGCCTTGTGGTCATAGACCCTTCAAGACCTCCAGACAATCAGAGACCCCCAGGCTGTGTCCCCAAGATCTCTTTCTGTAATTCATTTTTAAGAGCATGGGTCCCCTCACAAGTCTGGTGTGTTTTCATGGTCGCTTACTCACGTGTCCATTCAGTGACCACTTTATAACAGTACTGAATGAGCTGCCACACTTATCTACAGTCAATTGTATTTTGAATTATACAAGTTTTTGGCACCTCTAACTTTGGCAGTCTCTTTAAAATCAGATTGCAGAAGCCGCTGTTTGTAATTTTTCAGTTGAACTGCACCACTTGCACGGCGGTGTGCCAAGCCAATCCCGGGAATTCTTCACAAATCACCAATGTTTAGTTAGAACTGTCCTTAACACATACTTATTACTAGAGAAATAAACAGCCGTTTCCTCCCAAGACTGTAATATTTATGAGGCGGGTTTCCTGCGGCACTGCCGCGTTAACAACAGATACAAATATTGGACGAGGACGCAGCTTTAACGTTCGACAAACACAGGCAAGACCTAAACAAGCTACCCAGCCAACATGTCCAAGTGGGTCCCATATGGGTTTAATCTGGACTGTGTGGGTTTAAGCAGACTTGTAGTGGGCTTTCTGATTGGTGATGCATGGGCCGCAGTTGGGTTATAATTGGACCCCTGGTTGGCTATAGTCGTGGGTCCTGGTTGCGTCAATTTGTGGGCCCCAGCTAGGCTACTGCTGGGTTACAGGTATTCCTGCCAATTGGGTCTGCTTTAGGCAACCTAGTCTATTGGCTCCATATGGGCTTCGTTTGTAGTTCCCCATGTGGGCCTCTAATGGGGCCAGTCTGGGCTGAAACTGGGGCCTATGTAAACAATCATCCATTGGCCCCACAGTCAAAACAGAAATAACTGTAACCCTTCTGGGACCACAAATGTTGCCTAACTGTAACCCACAATGATAACTCACCTGGGGCCCACACCAGTAGGCTAACTGCATCCCATAGCAGTAATACAGCTGGAACCCCAGCAGTAGCTTAACTGGAGCCCACAACTGTAACTCACCTGGGGCCCACACCTGTAGCCTAACTGGATCCCATAACTGTAACCCAGCTGGACCACCAACTGCAGCCTAACTGGGGCCTTCAATTGTAGCCTAACTGGGGTCCACAACCTTAAGCCGAATGAGGCCCACACATTGACCCAACCAGAACCACAACTGTAGCCCAACTGGGGTCCATGTATCGTCAATCAAAAAGCCATGTTGTCTGGCTCTTTACTTACATTACAGCTTCCCTTCTTTTCAGGAGACTGACTTTAAGCTCTTTGAAGAGCCTCACCTCCAAAGTTCAGTCTTAGCAGTCGGTTGTATTGGCTGATGTTCTCAGTCATCCTAATTACAAATGAAGACACACCAGTCCATGAAACCTCACGTTTTAATGTCTCAGATGTCCAGTTTTGGTACACTAGAGCAAATGTTCTTTCTCCGAGTTGTCTTTTCACAGTGGAAGGATGGATAGAAACCTAGTGGCGCTTGATGTTCCCCTCTTTTTAAAGATATGGACAGTAGTTAAAGCCAATATAGAACAAATAAACCAACATATTGATCAATTCTACATATGTCCATGGAAGTTCATCCAAAGTATATATTAATAATGAAAGTGAAGAAATCTTGTACAAACATTCAACCCATGTTTTTCCCCGGTTGGTGGTGCCTGTGTCCTGTATTTTTTGACCATAACGTTGACCCTGGCATTTTTTTATAACTGTCAGGAGCCCGATGACTCTCAGCAGCCCGAAAGAACTCTCGATGAAAAAAAGATTGCGAAAGGAAGCTGTTCTCGCTATGCTGGCCTCGTGCCGCTCTCCAAGCCAACACACGCTAACAATGCTAATGCACTTAGCGTGAGCCCACACACCGGAACACTGTGAACAATGAGACACTGTGGCAGGATACAGGACACTTAACATGGACCAGATCGAGGCGGTTAGGACGGGTTTTAATTCCAAGAATGCATATAATAATAACAGTAGTATTAGTAGTAGTAATAATAACATTTATACTATTAATAATAATAACACATTGAGTCATCCCGATTTTTGAATAAGGAATAAGGAAAGATTTTGCCATCCATTCAGTTCTATCATACATCATGCATCATACAGAATGTCCAAAAGTATCCAGACACCACTTTAATTTGCACATATTAGCGTTCAGCTCTACAGTCTCCATAGAAAAGCATTAACCAATGAACTGCACATAGGACTAAGCTCACTGTGCAGCAGTGGGACTGCGTTCCCTGGAGTGATGGAGCTCCGTTCAATACCAATGGGATAAGTGGGAGTATACAGAGCTGGTCATCTAGCATCATGAATGCTGCATGCAATTAAATCCTCATGGCAATGTTCCAATTAATACCCTCCATTTCAGAAGACACGCAAGATGTTTTCAAGCATGTACACTTTATACTGTACCTTCTACTATACTGTACTACACTATAGTATACTGCACAAAGCATGCACATGTAGTACAACACATTTAGTTTAATGAAATCAAATTCTGGTCGCCGTCCAATAAAATTGCACTGAAAAAGTCAATATAATTGAATTTAAACTAAGCCTAACATGGCCCTCCACAAGCCGTCTAGGCTGTGGAACAATGCGGAAATGCTGCGAGGCTTGGAATGGGCTATAAATACACGTGGGAATGTGCAGCTACTGTGTGGTGGTCCAATTAGAGAGTCCGGGGCTTTGTGGAATGTGCTTCCCCCCCTCACCTTTCTATTAACACTTAATGAACAGCCTCGCTGCTTTAGCCGGAGGTTACATGGTCTTAGCATTAGAAACTTGAGGACTTTGGGGTTCTTTAGTAAATGCAAAGGGTCTGTATAGAACCATGAACACCCAAAGATTCACTGGAATGCATAGGTGGTTCTTTGCATGGTGTTGATGGTTATTCTCCATGATGCAAAACCAGCAATATATACTTTTTTTAAAACAAAAACAATGATAAAATGGCTTTTATGGTCCTATATGGTGCCCAAAAAGGTTCCATTAATGTACCACATACAAATTCTTAAAATCCTCTCCAATCTAGATCTTTGAATGTTGGCCCACCAGTCAGATCCTTTTTTGGGTAAAAGGAAATGGGTCTATATAGAACCTAAACAACATTTGAGTACATAAATGGTTTGTTGCATGGCTGTATGTTTTTAAAATGGTTCTAGATAGCCTACACATACCTATGTAAAAGTACCAAATAATGGTTCTGTATATCGCCAAAAGGGGTTTCACTATTGTTATGAGTCAAAGGAACCTTGTTCCTATATCTTACAGTTGTTCCAGTCCTTCAATCTACAGTCAGAATTATCAACTACTTTCATTCATTCTTGATATTAGTTTTCCTCCACTTGACCATCAAATTCTAATTTCTACTTTCCAATATTCAAATATATGTAAATGTATAAATATTATTTACATTTTATGTGGGTTCATGCCATTTTCATCTCTTTCAGTGAGGCAAACAAAAACTATTTTCAGTGCAAATGGCTCCACATGTGGAGAATCTTTAGACTGCTCAATGTGAGGGCGTGAGTTATAAGTCCTGCTCCACAAACTGTTAGAATTCATCAATGTAGGAACCACATTGGAAAAGTTATTTGCTTGAGTTGGTATAAAACTGCCTACACAAAGATTTTAACAATCTTTTAATCTATAAAAGTCAAAGAGGGTTTTGGAAACGTAAGAAATTAAAGTGGTCCAAAAAGAATGATCCTCATTTCAAACAAGGTTTATAAAAATCTTGATCAGCAAACCTGGAAACTGATCCAGGTTTCACAGTTGTGTCATCTTGTTTTCCAGTAGTAACCCTTTCAGAGTCAAAATGCCTATCCTGAAGAAGCTGCCTGGCAGGTCCAAGAGTATCCAGGAGAATGGCGAGATGGTGCTGAAGAGCAACCACAGCAATGACGAGATCAACCTGCAGAGTAACCTCTGCAACGGCGAGCTCATCCTGCCCCCGTCCAGCCTCAACCCCTTTGATGACATGGATCCGGACCTGGCTTTCAACGAGGTGATGTCGTCGCGAGAAGGTGAGGCACTGGAGAACGAGGTGAATGCCGAACTGCACGGAGGGTCCAAGGTCACCGAGAGGTCAAAGGGAAGCTTGCCTCTGAGAGGGACCTTGGAACGCATCTGCAGCTCGTCCACGGTGAAGACACTCGGCAAACTCAGCAAGGGCCTGCGCATCACTGGCCGGAACCTGCGGAGCTCCACCCTTCCGGCCACGCCCGCTTCAGGGAAAGAGAAGAAGAAGAAGAAGAATCATCGCCGAGCGTCCGAGGAAATAATGACCCTGCTGAGGTTTGTTGGTTTACCATAACCTACCATATTTAGCAGTAAACCATAAAACGAAGCTTTCAGTTTAACAACTCATTTCTTTTCTCCAGTGATGTTCATGGATTGCATTTGAAGGAAATGTGGTTTTGGAAAATGTTTTATTTTGTTATATAAATGGAAACTTGATTTCACCAGAGTGGCCACAAGAGGGCGCGGCAGATTTTAGAGCCAAAGTAGGTTCATTTTAAAAGAAAATCTAATTTGTACACATATGTTTATATACACTATTTGTGACTTGTCAGGTATTCGAACCAGAACAATTTCAATCAAAGCTTTTAACTATGGTTTGGAAAAGACAACCGTCAATTTATTATTTAGGCTATTTATATGCCGCTTATTTGGGGCTAAAATTGCCTCAAGCTTACAGATTTCAAGTTTCTGACCACCTCAGGCAATATTTAAGGAAATATTTTTCATTTTTGTGTAATCAGAAGCTCTTAATAATATGAAAAAAAACCTGAAAAGATCAGCAGCCAGTTGCATCAGCTGAACAGAAGTTTGATCGTAAGTTGGTGTAAACTAGTAGTAGTAGTAGTAGTTTAAAGCACTTACACACAAGCACTTACAATAAATCTCAACTTGTGATGCGTAAAATGATTATAGATCAAAACATTGTTGCATATGACCCATTGTTTCATTCATTTTAATATATTAACCCATTTTATCAATGAGAAGTTGGTAACATTAGCCAACCCGTGGTTGACATATTCACTATTGACATTCGCTGAAAAACAGAAAGTAAGACTAATATTAGTGATATTTTAGAAATTGAGAATTTCATAAAGTTTAACTTAGGGTTCTGTTCCTGTGTGGTGTAGCAAATCTGCGGTTTAGAGTTCTGTGATCTTGTCTATCTCTGATTAATGAAGTGAATATGAATGAAAGTTGTTAAATTGATCCAAGGGGGTTCTTACAAGTGTTCCCATTGATCAAATCTACCAGTTCTAATCATTTTTTATGGCACAATTCATTGGTTATATGCAAATATTAAGTTATGCGTTAAAGCTACGTTGACACTATATTACTTGGTGAAATTCTAGTAGCTCATAAATTTGAATGCCGCGGCAGTTTACACACAAACTAGGCAATGTTCAGCTGGTTTAACTGGGTGCCGGGATAAAGTTGCCCAAAATGTTTATTATGATATTTGTGCGAGCCAAAAAAATGTGAAACATTCATATTGGATTATTCTGTTTTGGTAGGTAAATTCTTCCTAAATGACAGAAAAATGGCTAAGAAATTCAGACAAATAGCAACAACATTTATGTGCTGTTTGCACATTTAGGACTTTAAAGAAATAAATAAAGATATGCTAACTTTTTGAGCCTCCACATCTCAAAAACTAATGAAGATACAACCCTAAATTTTTGCACACTTTCCAATAAGGTCAATGAGATTGTTTCTTGAAAAAAATAGGAAAATCTGTATATTAGAAAGTCTTCAGTGATGTTACATTAATTGAGATGAATATGAATATAATTCTGATTATTAGCAGCGGTTTTGCGCTAACTGAACAGACATTTTTATTACCTAACTGAAAAGTACACATTTTTTTAAAAAAATCAACATTTTAATAAAAGGAAATTTGTGCTACGCTATGCTATCCTGCACATTTCACAACCTCATATAAGGGGATAAAACATATTAACCTTAAAATTCTTAGTTTCAGCTGAACAAATAAAGGATATTATGAGCCATATTGCTTATGTAATGTATCTGTTTATGTTTTGGAATATTAGCCGAATGTGCATGTGTGCATCTGTTTTGAAGCGAAAAGTGGGTTTGTGAGCTGTATCACACAGTGGAAAGACTGGGGGGCTATTAATACCAGCCTCATTGTTCCTCGCAGTCTGCAGCATTAAGGGGTGAATAGCTGGTGGGCCGAGTCACTGTCTCCCTCACATCATAAACACACAAACACACATCCGTTTGTTTATTTATAATACACAGAAAATCGTTTCACGGGATGGACACAATGAAAATGCTCAGGTCATGTCCGGCAACCCCTGCGGGAGTTTAATTAATTCTTATGGAGTCATTCAGGACACGGCTAAAGAAGACACACCTCTGGAGCCGCTCCCGAGCCAAGAAGAACCATAAAGAATGAAATGTGCCTACAGTCAGTGCGGGGGAGGGTAACACGCCTTGGGCTACTGATACCAAGTTCCAGCGCAGCTTCATTTTGTCGCTGTCGGAAGAAAAATAAGTATTAACAAAATAGTAACTTTACAGGAGAGGGCAAAAATGTTCCTTACTTTCAATGTAAGTTGCTGTAAATACATTTTATTCCAAGTGGTTTTGGGGTATTTCTATTGGGCCGTTCATCAAGAAACTTTCACAGGATATAAAGGGCAGCCATCATGTTCAAATAATGAACATTTATTTATTGACCAAAATGGAGATAGCATTTTTTTTTGCTGGAACTTCTTAGTAAAAGTTGGAAAAAAATGTTGGGAATTTCCCTTTGGTATTCCAAAGCATTCTAAATATCACCAAAGGGTGGAGCCTGCACATGGTTCTGTATAGCACCCAAAAGGGTTCCCTGTTTTTTATTCAAAAGAACCCTTTTTAGTCAAAGAACCCTCGTTCCTATTGTTCCTATTGTAAATGTAGGGGTTAGGTTTTAGTGTAAATGTAGGAGTTAAGGTTAGTGTAGATGTAGGAATTAGGGTTTAGTGTAAATGTAGGAGTTAGGGTTTAGTGTAAATGTAGGAGTTAGGGTTTAGTGTAAATGTAGTGGTTAGGGTTTAGTGTAAATGTAGGGGTTTAGGGTTTAGTGTAAATGTAGGAGTTAGGGTTTAGTGTAAATGTAGAGGTTAGGGTTTAGTATAAATGTAGGAGTTAGTGTTTAGCGTTAGTGTAGAGGTTAGTGTTTAGTGTAAATGTAAGGGTTAGAGTTTAGTGTAAATGTAGGAGTTAGGCTTTAGCATAAATGTAGGGGTTAGGGTTTAGTGTAAATGTAGGGGTTAGTGTTTAGTGTAAATGTAGGGGTTTAGGGTTTAGTGTAAATGTAGGAGTTAGTGTTTAGTGTAAATGTAGGAGTTAGGGTTTAGTGTAAATGTAGGAGTTAGGGTTTAGTGTAAATGTAGGAGTTAGTGTTTAGTGTTAATATAGGAGTTAGGGTTTAGTGTAAATGTAGGGGTTAGGGTTTAGTGTAAATGTAGGGGTTAGGGTTTAGTGTAAATGTAGAGGTTAGGGTTTAGTGTAAATGTAGGAGTTAGGGTTTAGTGTAAATGTAGAGGTTAGGGTTTAGTGTAGATGTAGGGGTTAGGGTTTAGTGTAAATGTAGAGGTTAGGGTTTAGTGTAAATGTAGGAGTTAGTGTTTAGTGTAACTGTAGGAGTTAGGGTTTAGTGTAAATGTAGAGGTTAGGGTTTAGTGTAAATGTAGGAGCTAGGGTTTAGTCTAAATGTATTTAGTGTAAACCTAACCCTAGCACAGACAAAAGTAAATCAGAGTCCAGGCTTCAGTATGGCTACTTCTACTAGTTTAGCTATTCCAATGCACTTTAGTTTATGTTTATAGATAACCGTGTGTCAGAAACCGCATGAGTAAGTCTATTTGACATCACTTAACAAATGCGAATCATCAGGCCTGAGCTTACACTACTCATAAACTACTAATTTGATATTTTGACCCAAGTTTGCTTGACATTAATACTTACCATCTTCGCAGGCTGGCAGGTCGGAAGAAGAAGAGCGAGCGGAGGGAGAGCCTTCCTACGGGAGATCTGAATGGTGAGGATGACGAGGATGCCCACCGGCGTCCCTCGTTCCTACGCAGCCTCACGAAGCTCAGAGGGGACTCGCTAACTAACCGCAACTCTCAGGAGGACGAACGGGAGAGCCCGGAGGAGGAGCCGCCCATCAAACGCAGAGAACCACTCTCAGGTAGTGAATTGAATTTACTCAGTTGTACTTTTTAACAGAAGTCGGGACATATTTACCTGTTCACAGGTAGGTGAGGGTAGTGTTATAGTTTACCTGTACACAGGTAGGTGAAGGTAGTGTTATAGTTTACCTGTACACAGGTAGGTGAAGGTCGTGTTAGGAGTCCTACCCAAAGACTCTTATAGGTATAGTGTAAGGTAGTTAACCTGGTTGGGAAACGAGCACCAGTATACAGCATGGAGGGCGGCAGTATAACACGCTACACTATACAAACTTTAAGAACACTTGAGCAAAAATGATTTGGTGCAAGCCATGTATGCTATGCGAATGTAGTTTGCATAGCGCCAACCCCTGGATTACCATGTGTCTTGAAAAGATCTTTGTGCTGAAGTGGTGGACTTACCCACTAATTTCAGTTTGAGTTAAGCAGTTTTCTCTAAAACAAGGCCAGCAAGTGGTAGAAGTGTTAAGTGGGCAGCGGAAGCTCCCTTTGATGACCAAAACAGGTACGACGTTTTGCTCTTAGGACTTTTATAGTTAAAAAAGGGGGCATTCTTGGGTCAGCTCCAGCCGAAACGAGGACTGTCCCTGGAAAATGGGCACATCTGATCAACCCTACCGCACCTCCTGTACAAAACTAAGGCAACAAACTTCAGACATGAAGTAGGTCTTGACAGGTTGGCTACATTTGGGCGAAACTGTGTAGATCCAATCGGTTTCGGGGAGTAAATTTGGTTCAAATGCGAAAGAGAGCGAAGGAGAGACAGAAGAAGAGTGAGCTTGAGTGAGAGAGTGAGATCATGGCTAATAAAGGGAGTGTTCTTTATAATGACTCCAATGTGCATTGGGACCCGATCCATGTATTTGACCTGACCTGAGTCTTTCCTTAGCTTGTTTACCCACCTCTTAAAGAACATTCTGTAGTCAGAAACACCAACGCCATGTCCTCCTTTTTTCGTGGAGTTGTTCTGAACTGTTGATCCGGGCCCAGCTGACCTACGCAGGTGCTAATTTGCCTGCGTTACTGCTGCGATCCTGAATCGTTCATTGGCAGACCATCCATGTGTGTGTAACATTAATGAGGCGGAAGTGTGTCCCATCTGCAGTCTGAGACTTCCGAAACCCTAACTGAGATACTTAACGAGCAGCTCAAGTTCCCGGAGCTTTGCTGAGTCATTGGCCAATCAGACGCCACAGCTCAAACAGGAAATGACATACGTTCACAGCTCGGCAGATTGCTTTAGATAAGGCAAACGGCAAAAGCTGTGTCAACACCACACGTTCTGAATAAGATAAAGTTCTTAATGAGAAAACAGCTCACTTGCATGAGGCCTTCATTTCAACCGAGCATTGAAGAGGATGTTGGACCATTAGTGCCGTAATGAAGGATCCACAGATGACCATGGCCCGGGGTGGTTGGGCCGATGGCCATATCATATACGCATTCATATCATAACAAGTTTTATTCATCACATAACCCAGAAGCAGTAGATCAAACAAGAAATAGTTGGAGTTAGAATTTTTGCTGGAACTCAATAGTCACCCAAATAGTCCAAATTGTTTTAATAAAAAGATGTTCCCAGATCTTCTCCCAACCCCCCTCAAACCGCCTACAGCTGTTCATTAAGGTGGCTTAGACTTGGATTCAAGCACAGTGCGACTAACATGACACCAGGCTTGGTATTCACAAAGCAGGACTGGTCCTGGATCAGACTCCTACAAGTTTATTGATGGTCACAAATACTGATTCTAGATCAGCAATTCTACTCCTGAGGTGGTTTGTTGAGTACAGACCCTACTACTAATACATACTAACTGTCTTGGCATTGTTTAATCTGTATCCCCAGTTTCCCCCCACTGTTGGTCAATCTTTGTTGTTTTATTTTCCAAAAGTCATTGTTTAACTTTCTAGTTTGTTTGTTGCTTTCTATTGTTCAGTTGATGGATTCCTCTGTTATCAGTATGGACTGCAATAAGCAACCACCTCACATGTGCATCCTATTATTTCAATTATCTACATCCATATAATGAAACTCTTGCCAGTAGGGGGCGCAGTCCTGAAATGTATTGTTATTATTGTCATTTTGCTACTAAAATAACAAAATGGTATTTGCCACTGCATACTAAACTAAAAGTAAATAAATACTATTTACTACTAAAAATACCACTATGAAAATAGAATTACATAATAAATGATGTAGTTATGTGATCTACATTCAATTTACAGTTATATTAACAGGTAGTGTGCACAGCTAATGTTCGTTGGTTGTTCCAAATGTTTATAATATGTTACAACAAAACATTTTGGCCGCACTTCCTATGAACCCTGTAGTCATAATGCTATACAAATGCTTACATACAACATTATTTGGCATGCATATTACCTTATAATACCAGGCATAAACAAGTGTAATTGTTCTTAAGCAGTCATAATTACATATATGACTATATATAACATTTTATATAGCAAGAGTATATGACTTTATAAAGTCAGGTAACTAATAATAGCATCTGTTCCAGTTACCAGTTGCCAGTTAAACTCTATCAACTTAAATTCAGACTACATATATGTATTACATATTGTTTTTAATTTTACAAAACAGGCTTAAGTGGTCTATTTAGCTATGTTGGTAGCCACAGTTGTGATGGGTTCAGGTGTTATACAAAAAATATGCTGGAACCCTGTTGTGTTGCATCACTAGTCATATAGTTTACAGTGTTTTAATGAGTAGCATGTAACTCACTCATACATGTTTAGCAGGCTCCACAGATAGAAAGCTATAAGGCCTGAAGTGCCAGTTTTTATGTTCGTCATTGAGGAAAGATTCCCAAATTGCATGGTGGGAAGTTTCCAATACTATATTAAACACATGTGCAGTGCATATGAGTACGTATACACACTACCCACTACATACTACATATTGTTTTTTTTATCTCTTTCTTGTAGTCCTAGAAATCCTGCAGCTGGTCAACCAGAGGGACCTCCTCCTGGCCGACACCCATATCCAAGAGTTGGAGAGAGAGTGTGCTTTAGACCCCGCCCTTTTTGCTCAAACCCCACCCACCGCAACCACACCCACCGCAGTCACCCCTCCTCCTTTCCTGTCCTCACCTCTGCGGCTCCCCCTGGTGGCGGGGCTATGTGAGGAAGAGCCCCCCAGTGCGTGGGACGCGAGTCTCCGCAAGGTCAAAGATGTGGAGCTGCTGTACGAAGCGCTGCAGAGGGAAATGTGGGACGTGGTGCGCGAGTCACTGAGACAACCTTGCGCCGGCCCACAGCTGGGACTTGTGGTCCTCGTCATCCAGCAGGAGGAACATGCCGACCACTTGTGGATGCTGCGCCAGGAGGCTCAGGCCAACCTGCGCGAGGGAGAACAGGAGCTTCATGATGGGGAGAAGTCTGACCTGCACGAAGGGGCCCACTCCGACCTGCAGGAGGGTGCCCGTACCTGCAAGCGGCCCAGAAAGTTGAGGCAGAAGTGGGCAGAAGCGGTGGGCGAGGCTGCCGATTGGTCGCTGCCACAGCCAGGTGGCGTTGCCGCAGGGCAGATGGGCGTGTTTTTGGAGCGGCTGAGGGGCCGGGTGGTGGAGGACATGGATGCGGCAAGGAGGAACGTGGTTGCCGTGTATCCAACGGATTTCACCGTGCTTCAGGTTTACATGCAGAGTTACCACAGGGCTGTGGCCAGACGTCTGAAGACCATCACTTCCGGGCCTGTGCAGATCACTGATATCTATTCACTGCTGGACTGGATCTACAACATCTACAACAGGTATCTTGACTCGATTGAGTTGACCTTGACTTTTGTCAATTATAGTGCAAATGCATGGAGATTTAAACTACTACCTACATTGAGGTCAATCTAATACAGAACTAGCTACTCATTGTTTTTATGGTATTGTCAACATGCATGATGTTGTGGTCTCAGGTTGAATTTAGATATTTTTATGGACATTTCTTGTTTCATGCACTCTTAATCTGACAGTTGTGCACCTAAGAGGACTTAAATCTAGGTTAACTCACTCGTACATGTTTAGCAGGCTTCCAAGATAGAAAGCTTTTAGGTCTCAAGTGCAAGTTTTGGTGTTCATCATTGAAGAAATCTCCACAAGCAGGATCTCATGAGTGCACCTATGTTCGAAGTCCCAAATTACATTCTTCACACTTTAGAGTTGAAACCCTTCGCTGTACTGCTTTTTCTGTTCAGGCTGATTGTAGGGTTGTGTGTTGCAGGGACGTTTTGGCCACAGTGAGGACGATGGGCTCTATAGACTGTGCTGCTCTCGAGCCACTGTTACCTGCGGAAGTCATCGACAGATTGGAGCAGGAGTGTCTCAACACCGTCTGGGTAAACATACACAAACAGTATATATGCAATAATATATATATATATATATATATATATATATATATATATATATATATATATATATATATATATATATATATATATATATATAGACTGTATATTGAAAGTAAAAGTTTGAGTTCAGCACCATGGACAGTGCCTGTGCTAAACTGGCTGTAAAATGAAAGCAGTAAGCAGCGCTAAGTGCTGTGCTGTAATTACAGTCATTTCCTTAAAGGGTTAGTGTTGACGGCCAGGAGCTTCCTAGCAATTAATTAAAGCTGTAATTAATTACAGTGAATACCAGCTTGTGATGTAGCCCTGTATTCCAATGTGTGCAGGATAAGGTAACTACAGAGCTGTCTCAGGTTCTGGAGGACGAGGAGAAGAGATGGGCTCAGACGCTACAAATTGAAGAATACCAGTCGGGCTTGGCACGCTCGATCATACAGGTAGCGCTCGCACATTAATATATAGTGTATGATTTGTGCAAAGGCGAATGTGATAAGATCTTCAGCCAACATAGACCTTCATCTGATCAATAAGTGTATTTACACCAGTAGATCATACATACAATAGAAAGTATCATGAATATGTTATGGTGAGAGAAGTAGATCAGATCTTGAGCTCCAGTTTGAAGAACAAAGTTAGGTTCCAGATTTCTCCTGGACGCCCCAGACATTGTATGAATGTTCCTTCAGCAGTAATCTTGATTTAGCGTAATGAAGTACTGAGCAGTCAAAGCAGGTATTAGATGAGAACTGATAATAATACTGGGTTGTTTAGGAGAAGCTTGGAAAGGGTTAAATTAACACACTGACATATGGAAAAGCACTACTTACCCAACTACTTACTTTTTCTAGAAAATTCTGAAAATTTCTTTGTAACATAATGACTTATATTTAGGGATAGATGTTTCTAGATCAACAAATTAGGAGACTTTTAGGTAAACTGTGTATTTTCATGAGCATTAATGTCTGCATGTGTTTGCAGAGGCTGAAGGTTGACCTGGACAGATCCACAGGTGTTAGCCAGCTGTTGGGAGCCCGAGTGGCCAGATGCACTCTCAACGGATTGGCCGACTTCCTGCACAGGTGAGAATAATAATGATAATAATTATCCTTTATAAATGAGTTCAATCCTCAACTTTAACAGCAATAAACTGTTATATAGTTATACAAACTGCAGTGTCAACAACAACATTTTCAACAAGATCTTTGTTTTTGTTTTTAACATTTGTAATGTTGTAACCGGTATTTAAAGTCTATTTGAGGAGATTGAAAGCTGGTTACACTGTATACACAGGAAAATAATCAGCGGGTTGCCAAACTTGCATCAGTATAGTGGAGCAAATTGTGCTATCTTTAGCCTTTGTTATGATACTAGCTTATTATCAGGCAGCTCCTTAGCTCTAGTTTGTTTTTTACAGGCTGTTTTTCCACTTTTATTAGCTTCTTAGCTTATTTACAGGCTAATATTTAGTTATAATTAGCTTCTTAGCTTATTTACAGGCTAATATTTAGTTCTTATTAGCTTCTTTGTTTATTTACAGGCTAATATTTAGTTCTTATTAGCTTCTTTGTTTATTTACAGGATAATATTTAGTTCTTATTAGCTTCGTAACTTGTTTACAGGATAATATTTAGTTCTAATTAGCTTCTTAGCTTATTTACAGGCTAATATTTAGTTCTAATTAGCTTCTTAGCTTATTTACAGGCTAATATTTAGTTCTAATTAGCTTCTTAGCTTATTTACAGGCTAATATTTAGTGCTTAGCTTGTTAGCTTAATTACAGGATAATATTTAGTTCTTATTAGCTTCTTAGCTTATTTACAGGATAATATTTAGTTCATTTTAGCTTGTTAGCTTATTTACAGGCTAAGATTTAGTTCATTTTAGATTGTTAGCTTATTTACAGGATAATATTTAGTTCTTCTTAGCTTGTTAGCTTATTTACAGGCTAACATTTAGTTCTTATTAGCTTCTTAGCTTATTTACAGGATAATATTTAGTTCATTTTAGCTTGTTAGCTTATTTACAGGATAATATTTAGTTCATCTTAGCTTCTTAGCTTATTTACAGGCTAACATTTAGTTCTTATTAGCTTCTTAGCTTATGTACAGGCTAATATTTAGTTCTTGTTAGCTTGTTAGCTTATTTTCAGGCTTATAATTAGTTCTTATGAGCTTGTGCACTAGTTGCGGACTACTTTTAAGCTTTTTTAGCTTGATAGGTTATCTACGGACTACTCTTCAGCTCATATTATTTAGCTAGCTTTTCTCCTGGCTACTTTTCAGTTCTTACTAGTTAGCTAGCTTTTCTACAAGCAGCTCTTTGGCTGTTACTTGTTAGCCAGCTTTTCTACTGGCTACTTTTTAGTTCTTACTAGTTAGCAAACTTTTACATAGGCAGCTCTTTAGCTGTTATTAGTTAGCTAGCTTATCTACTGGCTACTTTTCAGTTCTTCATAGTTAGCTAGCTTTTCTACAAGCTACTCCTCAGCTCTTGTAAGTTAGCTAGCTTTTTTACAGGTAGACTTATTAGCTTGTTAGCTTTTACAGTTTAATGTTTACTTCTTATTAGCTTGTTTACTTGTTACAGACTACTTCTTAGCTTTTGTTAACTTGATAGCTTGTCTAAGTGCTACTTTTTAGTTAGCTAGCATGTTCATCAGCTTTTTTTGAATTGCTAGCATGTTTATAACATTTTGCTGAAGCACACTTAACTCGTCTTGCATGTCCAGCTTCCAGAGAAAGGTGGAGATGTTCCATGAGACTCAAGCTGAGTTTGGAGACCGAGGTGACGGTTATGTTTCCCGGACAATCGCACTGGCTAACTGCGTCCCTCCGTTCAGGTACAGCTGGACGCACAGCTACACAGGCCTGTGTGTTTACACAGATAAACCGATCTGAACCCAGTAAAGAGAATTTAGAACCCATATAATTTTTCTTTTCTAATTTTTCTTTAACACTGTATGACATTTACAAAGTATATAAAACTTGACTTTTTTCATATAAAGGCTGTGTTATGATATTAACAAAGATGACCCCCATGGTACCACATGCAGATGAGATTAGCATAGAAACCCTATAAACACATAATATAGGGTTAATTAAAACATGTTTAATTCATAGTTAAATGTCATTTGTCTATTTAAACTAATAGTGTATATAACGTGTATGTGTGCAGGAGCTTCGTGGAGCGCTGTAGGCAGTGTGATCCTCTAGGTAGTGAAGACTCGTCCCAGAGAGCTCACTCGTCACTCGAACGCATCATCAACCAGTCCGTACGGGTTCTGACCGACAGACTGTTTGAGAACATCAGGGTAAGATACCACATACATGAATATATATATATATCATCACTGTCCAAAAAAATCTGATGCTGATCTGGTGCTGGTCTGGTACTGGTTTAAGCTGGTGTAGTGCTGGTCTGTGTTGGTTTAAGATGGTTTAGTGCTGGTCTGTGTTGGTTTAAGATGGTTTAGTGCTGGTCTGTGCTGGTTTAAGATGGTTTAGTGCTGGTCTGTGTTGGTTTAAGATGGTTTAGTGCTGGTCTGTGTTGGTTTAAGATGGTTTGGTGCTGGTCTGTGTTGGTTTAAGATGGTATAGTGCTGGTTTAAGATGGTATAGTGTTGGTCTGTGTTGGTTTACGATGGTATAGTGCTGGTCTGTGCTGGTTTAAGATGGTATAGTGCTGGTTTAAGATGGTATAGTGCTGGTTTAAGATGGTATAGTGCTGGTTTAAGATGGTTTAGTGCTGGTCTGTGTTGGTTTAAGATGATATAGTGCTGGTCTGTGCTGGTTTAAGATGGTATAGTGCTGGTTTAAGATGGTATAGTGCTGGTTTAAGATGGTATAGTGCTGGTTTAAGATGGTTTAGTGCTGGTCTGTGTTGGTTTAAGATGATATAGTGCTGGTCTGTGCTGGTTTAAGATGGTATAGTGCTGGTTTAAATGGTATAGTGTTGGTCTGTGTTGGTTTAAGATGATATAGTGCTGGTTTAAGATGGTATAGTGTTGGTCTGTGTTGGTTTACGATGGTATAGTGCTGGTCTGTGCTGGTTTAAGATGGTATAGTGCTGGTTTAAGATGGTATAGTGCTGGTTTAAGATGGTTTAGTGCTGGTCTGTGTTGGTTTAAGATGGTATAGTGCTGGTCTGTGCTGGTTTAAGATGGTATAGTGCTGGTTTAAATGGTATAGTGCTGGTCTGTGTTGGTTTAAGATGATATAGTGCTGGTTTAAATGGTATAGTGCTGGTCTGTGTTGATTTAAGATGGTATAGTGCTCGTCTGTGTTGGTTTAAGATGGTATAGTGTTGGTCTGTGTTGGTTTAAGATGGTATAGTGTTGGTCTGTGTTGGTTTAAGCTGGTATAGAGCTGGTCAGAGCTGGTCTAACCTTGTGTAGTGAATAGAAAATAGTGCCTGTGCAAAAGTGGTTGTTTAAAATTTTGCACAATGGCTCTGTATTAAGAGCCAGCCAAGCAACGTATCCACAATAATCATACTAATAATCCTGATGCCGTTTGTGACCACTGGGGTATAGAGAGAGTTTAAAAGCCAGTGCTGCTACAGCTTTAGCTACATTCCTACTATGAGCTGTAGAGTCTCATTAGGCAGTCTTATAACAAGATAAAGCTCATTGTGAAGCGTGGACAGCTCAAGCCTCATGCAGGCCTCTTGTTTTTTTCTCTGTCCTGCAGCCCTTCTTTGATAAGCTGCTGAGGAAGAAGTGGCTGAACAACACTGAGGCCTACGAGAGCATCGAGGCCTCCATCAAACAGCACTTTAAGAAATTCCGCAGGATGGACTGCCCCCCGTATCAGGTACCACCGCACATGCACTCGGAAACGCGGGAACACCCACGTTCACATTACATGTAGTGTTCTTGTAGTTCAAGTAGGACATTTACAAGTTTAAAGATCTAATGCATCTCATAGTTAACATAGCTCAACATATTGATCATAAAATTAAATGGAATGAAATGAAACTTTCTTTCTATAAAGAATAATAATAATTTAATCATTGATTGTGACTGGTTGATTGTGATTGATTTGTTAGACCTTTGCCTGGATGATTGACTAATTGCTTCATTGACTGATGTATTTACTGACTGATTCATTGAATAACTGATTAATAGATGGATAAAAAGACTGATACTAGACTAAATGGTATAGTGGTTGGTGTAGCGTAGTGGATAACACCAGTGCCTACCAGTAAGAGTCTTTGGTCAAGACTCCTAGTGCTATATTCACCTCTGCAGCTTGACTGTAAATCTGCAAAATGCTATAAATGTAAATGTGGTTGACAGACGCTGGTGAACGAGGTGCACAGGCGGGTGATGGTGGAGTACGTCCGTGCCATCATGAGAGGGCGGGTCATCTGCACATCACTCAAAATGAGGAAGAGGCTGGCATTCCGCCTGCAGGACGAGGCCAAACAGCTCAAAGCGCTCTTCAAAGACCTGGTACGTGCTCGGAAACACGCCACATGCTACACATGAAAAGTTCATTAACCCAGGAATGGCAGATGCAGTTTCCCAGCAGGACCACGAGAGAAATACCTCTCAACATATTCGCCACCATGCATCTAAAGTATGAATAAAAATAAAAACCTTTATTTTTTAACACTTTGGTAGTAAAAGTAGGTAGTGGTAATGTTAAAAATTTCCTCAATTCAAACACAAAATTAATACAGTTACACATTCAGTACTACACAGTTATAGGGTTATACATTGAGCTTTTCAATCCAAATACATAGAAAAAATGTTTGCTTAAAAAGAAGTATGGTATTTGAATTAGCTGTCAATCACTGGCCAATTTGAATTTTGACCACACTGTAGAACAGCCAGTATCAACATGAGAAAACTGAAATTGGCAACAATAAGGTCTGCTATATAACAATTTATTAGCAAATCAGTAAATTAGTAATTAGTGAACTAGTAAACAGTTAATAAATGTATTAATGTGTTATAATCATGTTTATATATTATGGGTTTAAAAGATTGGGTGCAAATTGGGTGTTTTGCTGAAAGGGTCTGTCCTTGTTTAACAGTTTATAATTGAAAATATTGTTTATGTTAAGTTTAAGTATCAGATAGTTCTAATTAATTTAAGGTTTTGTAAATTCACCAATACAAATCTTTATATTGACTATTTCCAGGTAATTTGTGAGCATGTAACAACAGATAAGTCTTGATAATTACGAATGATAATTACGAACAAGCTTTACTTTAGTTATGGTCTTATAAAGAACTTTGGTGAACACTTTCTATAAATATTGTATTGTGTATTGCACAAGGCTTTATAAATACAGTGTATTATATGGCATACATAACATTTGTAAGTACTTAGTAAGAGTCACACAGTAGTTATTATCCTGCATTTCTATAACTTTATAAATGCATTTGTATTATAAATATATTGCTTTATAAAATCACCTTCCATAACACACTTTAATATCTATTCAGTTGCCAGTTGAAAATAATTTACTTATACAAATTAACTTATGTTTGTTTTTGATATCACAAAAGTTGGTAGCCATTGTTGTGATGGGTTTTGTACTTAATACAGCAGAACCCTGTTGTAGTGCATTACCATATTCATGTTTATTGTGATATTGTAAAAAGTGGATATTTTATAGAGCTTTATTAAGTTTTTAAGCAGACTCTAATAACAACTACCTATTAAATAATTTAAACTTGTGTCTGGCATTATAAGGTATAACATACATTATATAATGACTTATAAATTCAGAATTAATTGTTAGAAATTGTTACTAGAACTTTGTTTTACTTTAAACCAATTAGATGAACTTATTCTTTCAAACACAATCTACAAAACAAACGTAGAAGTACACTTGCACCTTAAATCAAACCATTTACTTGCATGTACTGCCATGTTTAGTCACTATACATATTACCTCATTAAAATTTACACATCTAATAACTGAAAGATTACAACTTATTAACATTTAACTCAACAGTCAAAACATTAAAACACTTAATAACTAATTTACAGCAGATTTTATTAACACATAGAAATACATTGCTAACAAATGCTAACAAATGACATGTTTCTGTTTATAAGGATATTAAACTAGGTATTAATACTTCAGTAATCCTTAATAAACATCTTAAAATAAAGTGTTACCCTAAAATATACAGACATGTTTAAAACATTTGAAGCACTTGGGGAAATTATTATATTTCAAAAGCTATTTTTTACAGACAGGAAGCTTTTATATACTCAGCAAAACACTTTTATTAAAATATTCCAACAGTATTAATAGAGTAATTGGTAATTGTAATTGGGAGTAATTGGAACCAACCCAGTATTACTTACAGTTCTCATCTAATACCTGCTTTGACTGCTCAGTACTTCATTAAACTGAATACATTCATACAATGTCTGGGGCGTCCAGGAGAAATCTGGAACCTAACTTTGTTCTTCAAACTGGGGCTCAAGATCTGATCTACTTCTCTCACAATAACATATTCATGTTACTTTGTATTGTATGTATGGTTATTTACATCTGTTCTAATGAGAGTTTGGGTTCTTACTGGAGAACATAAACTTAATAACAGGTTTTTAAGGCAAATCTTGATGAATTGTTATAGAAATTGGTAGATGATGACCAGAAGTAGGTACTACTTGAAACACTGAAAAGTCAGTGTTATAATTTAACCCACGTTAATGCTCACGTTAGCTGTCGTTTACACTGAGTAAAAAATTCATGATGTATGGACCAATAGGAATGGCCTCTCCTGTAAAGTTACAGTTTTGGAGACACTTGTTTTTCTTTGGACAGCGACGATAAACGAGAACAGAGGAACTCAACAACCGGCTGAAAGCGATCTGAGAGGTTTATCGGAGGGAAAGTCAGCTGTTTTATGACTGCGTGTGCGGCCGTGTTGTTGTTGTTATCTGTCCTCTGTTCCACTTAAATCACCCATCCATCACCTTAACTGAAAACAGGAAGTCGGCTGCTCGGCCACTTCCTGCCCGCTGTCTTTGAAGGCTTTCCCGCGCGCTGACCGTTTCCGTAGAAATGAAGAAAACGAGCTTTTAATTCCTACGAGGATATTGAGGATATTTAGTGTGTGTGTGTGTGTGTGTGTGTGTGTGTGTGTGTGCATGTGTGTGTGTGTGTGTGTGTGTATGTGGGGGAGGATATTTATAGTTAAGTCTGATGTGAAACTCCTCTGGTCAGCTCAAGGCCTCAATGCTGGAGGTCAGTATCGGGCACTGAACATCACTGTGCGCGACCAACCGGGTCCGAACTTAACAAAGAGAAAAGAGAAATTACAGAGAAAAACATTCAAACGGTTGTAAAATCTCAAAACGTAGTAATGCGAGCTATCTTTTATAATATGGATAGATAGATAGATAGATAGATAGATAGATAGATAGATAGATAGATAGATAGATAGATATACAAAAAGGGATAGATAGATAGGTTGTAATACAACTTTACTGAGAAGATTGATAAATAGACTGACAGGCATAGATAGATAAATGGATAGAGAGATACATGATATGTATACTAAGAGGGATAGATAGATAGATAGATAGATAGATAGATAGATAGATAGATAGATAGATAGATAGATAGTAATACATATTTACTAAGAAGATTGATAGATAGATAGATAGATAGATAGATAGTATTACATCTTTACTGAGAAGATAGATAGATAGATAGATAGATAGATAGATAGATAGATAGATAGATAGATAGATAGATCAGGAGAGGCAGTGTTAGCTGGGAGTTGTAGTTTATAAAGAATAGAAGGTTATGTTTAGTTGAGCTCTCTCTCTCTCTCTGTGTGTCTCAGGAGTCCACCTGTTCATGGCTGGATAATGTGATTGGTCACCTGGCTGACATCATCCTCCTGGAGGACACGCCCTCTATTCAGATGGAGGTGGGAGTGCTGGTCAAAGAGTTTCCAGATATCCGGTAAGTACTGGTACCCCAGAATACACCTGTTTAAATCAACAACTTCTGACAATTTTCAACATACCTACTGCCACTTCTTAATATTTCAAACATACATGTAGACATAAAAAAACATTCTAGACCTTTTGGAATTATGTATATGTCTCCATAATTAGCAAGCAAACTGTGATCAGATCTTCAAGTCCTTCAAACAACCAATAGTTTAGTATCGAGTGATCAAACTACTGAAACCTCCTGGATTGGCATCCTCCATCATACTCAATCAAAGAAGTTATCTTGGCCCATTCGTCTACACAAAACGGTCACTGCTCACTTCAGATCTCTTCACAGGTTTTCAACAGAACTGAGGTCAGGGTTATGACTTGGCCAATCGTAGATGTAGCTGACTGACCTTTGTCTCTGAAAGTCATTGTCAGATTGAACCAACATGATGGACAGTTGCTTCACAATTGGGATGTGGTTTGTGTTCTCCAGACATATCATAACACAATTGTTCTCATCTTTCTTCAAGACTTACTGGACATTAAGTTGTTACATACTTTATGAAAGAAGGACAGATGTAATGTCGTTTGGCCCTCCTGATTTGACCAGAGGCTTCCTTGGAAAATTGGTTGACCTTGTGTCCTGATTTAAAACTAAGAAAAAAAAAAACCTAGGTGTCCTCAGTAAATGTTCATAAGCGAGACATTTCTCTGGATAAGGAAGCTCTGGAGCTGGTTCTCCTCCACAGAATGGTAAGAGCAGACATACGGTTTGGGGTGGAGGTTTTAAATGTAGAGCTTCAGTCATAGATCTTCATGTACCACTGTTGTTCAAGCCAAGTTTTCATCTTCTTCTAATTACTGACTCCCTCTAACTGAACATGTTATTCTAGTCACTTTATATGTTTGTTGTCGTTTTGCTTGTAATCAGTATCAACGTATCCGCGGTTACACCGGAAGTTCTAACACAAAGTAAACAAAGATGGCCGCCCCAGTCATGAAAAATAGCATGAATTTGGAACGCCAAAGACTTAACAGTCAACAACTAGGTGTCTCCTGGCATCTTACGATGGAAACAAATGGAAAAAGATGAGAAATCTTTGGACCTCAAGTTTGATGGGCAACATATTTTCATCTCAGCATAACATCTAGTCTTTGGGTGACCAGGAAGAAGCGGGAACCAGCCGAGTGGCCAATAAAGATACGGCACGGTTCCACTTTAAATAAGCCTTTATTGGTTGATGTGACTTAAAGGAAGCTAGGATCAGTCGTTCATTGGCCATGAGGCTTCGTAAACTCTCACATATATGCACACACTTGCACTTTCGGCCAGCGTCCGCTCGGCGAGGCAGGATGTTTGATGTGGAGCGCAGCAGGAAAAGGGAGCGCTGGCGTTTCAGGAGTTATCTCCACTTCACCCCTCCAACACCCGGCATTCCATCATTCTGTCCGTCACAGACGCTCTTCATTCATGAATAAGTAAACC